>JAPDHH010000278.1:0-361264 GCA_032158285.1 Phytophthora sansomeana | reverse complement strand
GTTACGTATTGCTTGCGCCGCACTGAGGCGTCCCTCGCCAATGAGGTGACCATGCGTCAGCGGGCTGTTACGTTTCTCTTGCACGGATGTGTCGGGGAAGCTCAGTCAGGCCCTCGTCAGAGCTCAAGCGCGTCCGCCAAGACTGTGCGACCTCCACCGACAGTTGGTGGTGGCTAACTGGGCTCTCGCGAGCCATGCTGAGTTCGAGGCCAAGTTCGCTGGGTCGAGACCGAGGCGTACACCTGGTCGATTGCCTCGGCCTACCGTACGCTCCGTCTCAACCGCGAGAAGTGCAAGGCAGGGATCGCTGCCAACACCGCATATCTCGCCAAGATCCAAGCTCTTCTGTGCAGTACTTCCTCGGCGTCGCAGGCGCGAGAAAGCCTGGAGGCGAAGAACGAGGCTTTGCGTCTCGCTAACAGGGCTCTCCGAGAGTACGCTCTGCTCAAGACATTGACGCTGACCTCTTCGTCGCTGTCGTTGCAGGTAAGCCTCTGTTGTCTTCGTGTCGCCTGCTTCCATCTTCTCACCACCTCATTATCCCGGTCAGGTATTGCTAGCGATGAGGTCGACCTGAGCGTGCTCAGCGGCGAGGCTCCGAAGTCCGGAACCGCGACCGCACCCTTCGCCTTCAGCGGCAACGGCTGCGGCTTCCCAAGACTTCCAAGCCCGCCATCTGCTTCTGCGGCGTCGACCGAGGCGGCGGAGCTTCGTCCGTGTCTTCTGCTTCGGCGATTGACGTGAGTGGTGTCTCAGAGGACTCTGAAGATTCGGGCCCTCGAATTCCGTCCGTAAAGCGTCCTCGCAAGCTGCGGTTCCTGCTCAGAGTCCGTTCTCGTCGCCAGTAGTCTCCCCAGCCTCGCCGCGACGGTCGCCCGACGCGCGAAGCCTCTGTGATCGCCGTACTGCGGTCAGGCCAAGCTGCGGAGTTAGAAGCAGCGTCGTACGATTTCGTCTTGGGCGCTCAGTCTGCCGCTGCAGCTGTTTCTGCCAGTGCTGGTGCGCTTGTGGCTGGCACTTCGGTTGCGTCTCCGTCCTCTGCGCCGGCGGCTTCTACAAGTGGTAGTGTTCCAGTGAGTTCTACTGCGCTCAACGTGGTTCCGACGGCACCCGTGGTTCGTCCACCGACCACGCCACCTCGTTCGCGTACTCAGACGCTACGGCCACGTGTGGAAGTCACGGCGACGCTGTCGACGACCCCTGGGACGGACTCGAGCCGGTTCACGCCAGTGTCTGCCGTTGCGTCCGCCTCTCAAGGAGACTCGAGTGCCATTTCGTCCAGGCGTCTGGCCCCCTCTGCGTCTCCGTTTTTGACTCCGGGCTTCACAGCCCCAGGAGCGCAGAAGTGCTGGTGCCAAATCCAGAACGACCGGGTTCCTCCGCCTCTGGCAGCGGACACCGAGACTCCGTGCTCGGTTGCCGGGATCCTCGCATTTTGCAACTATGAGGACCCGCTGCACCCGTTGCAGGTTCTCCGAGGTTTGCTCCCCGAGCGCCTCTGCATCTTCGGTGCTGGCGACTTCATGCCGGATGTGAAGATTTCCACCCGTGCTACTGGTTTACCAAGAGCTGTGAAGCACTGGCGTCAACTCCAAGGAACTGCAGTGGGCACGACCGAGAAGGCAGTCCTCGGTTTCGCCACGTGGGAGCGAGGTCACTGTATTTCTGCTGCCTCAATTGAGCGTTTCCTGCAGAAGCTTGCTGCACGGCTCGGTGAGTCGTCGCCGGTGTACCAGGCGATCTTAGCTACATGGCGGCGGTACAACAAGGCGCGCAACTTACGTGCTGACCGCCTTCGCCAGCAAGTTCCCCGCCGGTTCTGGTTGTCATGCACAACCACCAGCGACGGCCCACCGACCATGATCACGGAGTTCATGTTGGAGCCCACTATTCTTCAATACTCGTTCGAGGTGATTCCGTGGGCTCCAACCTCCGAGGATTGGGTCGGTGAGGTTGCGGCGCTGGATGTGAGGCAGCCGTGGCGTAATTGTTGGGTGGACGTTCCGTCCGAACACCCGTTCAACACGACGTTCGCCCCGTGCAACCCCAATGTGCCCTCTTCGTTCCCCGCGGGATGACTCGTGAAGAGGTTGGCCGAGGCATTGTGGTGAGTCCTTCGTTGACAGCTCAAGAAATTTCAGCGCCATGGGTTCAAGATTTCGAGGAATTCCGTCGCCGTGAAGAGACCGAAGCAGCTTCCGAGACATCGGTCGTAGCTCCGGCTGCTGCAACTGGAGCTGCTGGCGCTGCTGAGCGGTCGGGCGAGACGTCCGGAGCTTCTGATGCCTCGCCAGGCCGCGTTCCACGCCCGGCTACCGATGGTGCATCACCTCCCGGCAACACCGCCCAGATTTAGGCCTCAGTTTAGCCATCTCTGTTTCTTCTTTCCCAAGCTGCGTAAGGTATCACCGAAGTCTCGTTTTGTTGTAGTCGTAGCTTAGGACCAAAATTTAATTCCACAGCAATCCAAGTTCCTTCCAAAAAATTCGTTCACTTCATATACATCATGCAATTGTGGTGTAGTAGCAATTTCAATCACTACCGTGGGCTACACCAACCCACGGTCGATCCAATTCTCGTCTGGCACTGCGTCTAGTCCTCGTCAGCGACTTGGACCATCTGCAGGCGTCTTTCACTCCTCTTCTGCCGTATATAATCGTGCAAAAGTCCTCCACACGACAAATTTGAAGCGGGCTCCCAAGTGGGTTCATCATATCCAATCGACTTGACCGTGAACTCCCGAACAGCTCGTTCAGTGCTCGTTGACAGTGGTGTTCGATCATCTAGAATCGCCTCCACTTTGTATTTACCAGCACGGTGGTCGGGCTCCCAACTATCCTCAGGAAGCAATTCCTCGTCAAAGTCGAACCGTGAATCCTCGGTAACGTCAGATACCAGCCGGACTGTCGGTCTGTCCTCAAATTCTCTCACAGCTTTCAGTCGTGATATGCACTACCGGGTAAAATCGATATCCACTCCGGTCCGGCAATTCTAGCTCGTACGCGAACTCCTCGACCTTATCCTTGATTCTGAAGGGACCATGCCCCCGGGAGCGAGTTTCTTCGTCAACCCAGGTTTCACCCGTTCCATATACAACCACACTCTCTCTCCAGGCGCAAACAGAGACTTCTGAGGCTCTTGGTCATCTCGGTCATCGGTCGGGACTGCGTCAGAAGCTTCATCATCACTCTGTCTTGGTATGGACGCTTGTTTCTGGCGACTCAGAGACTCGTTGTGCTTCTAGGCTCGGCGTGCTTTCTCAGACGCTTGATACTCCTTCGCCATTTTCAACGCAATCTCTTGTTGTCTGTGGACCTCTCTGCGCCACCTCAGAGCGTCTGCCTGAGTTCTGGTACCTCGTTTGAGCGACGACGACATCGCTTTTAGCGTTGTATGCGCATCCCAACCATGAACGAGATGAAATGGCGTCTCCTACCTGGTCGAGTCATACGAGTTGTTGATCGCAAAAATCAAATGCTCTGCGATATCATCTCAGTCCTGTTGCAGCGGATCTTCAGCATAAACCCTCACTGACTGCATCACCGTCTTCACAAAACGTTCTTGTTGTCCATTTGCCTGGGGCCGATAACTCTGAGTCACTCTTGACCGAGACTGCATCATCTCGGTGAAGGCTTGGAAAACTTCGCTCATGAACCGGTCATGGCGGATGAGTGACAGCGCTCCGAAGCGTCTGTACACACACTCCTCGAAAGCTTGGGTCACGCGCAACACAGTAGTGTCAGACATGGCCTTCCCCATCACAAAACCAGTGAACGCACACTGAAATAGCAGAAGTGCTGTGTTGCCTCTCCGAGACTTCGGCAACGGTATGACAAAATCCATCGACACAATCTGGAAAGGAGCTTCGGCCAGCACGTTGCCTGGCGAGTACCCTCGTAGCTGGGGACGGCTCTTGCTCGAGTTACAGTCTGGGCAGGACTGCACGTGCTTGTTCACGTCCGCATATAGGCCAATCCAATAGTAGTCCGCTCGGACTCGGTTGAAAGTTCGGACTATACCTTGATGTCCACTTTCTAGCGAGTCATGGCTGATCTGTAACACCTCCTGAATCGTCGTTGTCGGCACCACTAGTCGTAACGTGGTCTCCTCTTGCTGGCTGTCACCCCTCCGATGATTTGTCTCCAAGAAGTAAAGCAAACCGTCTTCGCTAAGAACGAACTTGTCAGCCTTCTTCCATGCGTCACGTGCGTCTCTGTAGCTCAGCTTCGCTTCCTCTCCTCTCAGGACGGTCTTAAGGTGAGACCATCTTGCCTCTTCGTCCTGAGCTCGAGAGATGCGCTGGCGACGTTCCTCTTGGAATGCAGCTGGGTCGATGTCCTCTGCGTTCGAGGCCAGAGGCGTTGGCCTGCGGGATGTTGCTCGGTCCCTAGGTCGTTTGGGGTGTCTGTCGGCACACCATTCGCTTCGTCTTGAGGAGTGGGTTCTCCCTGACCCATTGCCGATACCTCATCTGCTAACCGCACGCGTTTCTGGCGCGCTTGTCGTCGAGTCGTCACTGACACATAGTTTGACTCATCACGTACAAAATCGAAAAAATTCTTGCTCCTGGATTCGGCAACCTTTTCCAGTGCTCGGGCTGTTGTGACCGAAGGTGTATGTGTCAGAGCCATATCTTCAGCCGATGTCTCGTAGATGACTTCGGGAATACGGTTTAACTTGGTCAGCACACGTTTTCTGTCTTCGTCCGAAACCACGTTCGACTGCTTGCGCTCCAGTGCTTCACTTGCCAGTGAGTCCGCGGCTGCGTTATACTCGCGTATGGCATGTAGATACTTCACTGAGCGAAGCTTGCTGGTGAGCTCTCTGTGGAGGTTTTGCATAGTCATTAACGACTCCTTGCGGCATGACATCACCCCTAGTGATTGCTGGATTGCTAATCGCGAGTCACCGACAATTACAAGATCTTGCACGCCATGTTCTAGCGCTGCAGAGACTCCATTGTTCATACCCGTATACTCAGCCATGTTGACTGTCGTGACTTCGAGATAAGCACTCGCGGCGATCACTACAGTCCATTCAGGTAATTTCCACAACACCCACGCACAACTGCCGTAACCGCCGTGTTTCTCCGTCTTGGCAGACCCATCGAACGACAAAACGAATCCGCTGTAGTCACGAGGTAGTCGTGCATATAGCAAGTGAGGTTCGATTCGAGCTGTCGGTGAGCCTCTGTCGGTGGTGCGAACGTGGCCAGCGACTTGTCGAGGGCAACGAAGCTCGTAACGGTCGACTGGAGTAACTGGACAAAGGCGCAGTCGTCCTCCTTGACTCGTTGCACCTTCAGGTGCCACGGGGGCAGTAGTACGGCGAACTGGGCAGTCCGACTGAACAGTGTCTTCGACTTATGCATCCAGTCTAGTGTCGAAAAACGCGTGTAGACATGGATGGTCCGACCCGCGAGCTGCGTGTAACACACCTTCAGTAGCAAAAGCAGACCGAGCACCTCCTTCTCGGCCGGGTGGTAGTTCATCTCGGCGTCCTTCAGAACGCGTCCACAGAACTGCACAGGGTGCAGCTTGTTGTCATGTTTCTGCATCAGGGTGGAGCTCAACGCCCACTCGTTAGCATACAGCATCACGTGTACGTCACGTGTTTTGTCGAAGTGGCGAAGTATCGGTGCCCCTGCTACCTTGGCCTGAAGTGCAGCGAATCTTCGTTTGGCCGCTGAGAGGTCGCCCCCGGTCTCGAAATCACTGTCCTTGCCTTGATAGAGGCTTGCACCGTAGACTGCGAAGTCTTGGATGAAGCGACTGTAGTAATTCAGTGCACCGAGGAAAGCTTGCACGCCCTTTTTAGACTTTGGGAACGAAAGTTCTGTTATCGCCTTGAGCTTCTTAGGATCAGCTCGTATCCCTTCTGGGGTGATCTCGTGCGATAAGAAATCGACCCGCGTCTGGACAAAGATGCTCTTCGTGAAGCTCACGCTGATTCGACACTCCGCGAACCTGTCTAAAGACGGTCGAGTGTGCTAAGGCACGCGTCAAAAGACTCTGCACCAAAGCAGATATCATCCACGAAGGATCGTCGATCAAACACAGGCACCAACGACGATCTGTCCGGCTCCCCGGTCGAAAACATATCCGCGACCGGGCTGGGATATGTAAACCCTCGGTCGGTCCTCCAGCTTGTTGTGAGCCGTAGGCTCTCTCGTCAACGTCGCTCTGGGACTTTATCAGAGGCACCATGACCTCATCCGGAAGTCTAGCAGTGCCGTGGAACAGATCCAACCGAATGCCGGCTGGTATTATGAAATCTGTCCCTAACACCACGTCAACTCCTGCACTGTGGTCCATGACCCACAGCTCAAACTCATACACTCGTTCCCACCCCAGGGTCACTTTGACGAAAGCTCGTCGTTGAGTCTCCATCACCCCAGGGTTAATTCCTCGCACTTCAAGGCTTCGGCCATGGTTCGTAATCTCTCGCATCCGTAGCCGCTTTGCCAATCGCGCCGAGATTACGCTCACATTCGCTCCTGTGTCCAACAGAATACTCGTTTGCGAGTCGTCTACTGCCCCATTGACCAGGGCGCGCATCCGCTTGCGTCTGTCATACCGTTGGGTTGACCACCACCCGAGCCTCTCACCAGGCAGCAATTTTACTACCGGGACGAGGTTTCGATCTTGACGCCCTACTTGGCGTACACTCGCGATCCAGCCGTCTGTACGCGTCACATCTCGTTCTTCATCACTCCACTCACATATACTGTTCTTTCCAAGGCTTCCACCTCGGTCACAACCAATTTCCGTCGAATTCACACTCTCGTCTCTTGGGTCATTCTGCCATTTGCATTCATCTGCGAACGCATAGACAAAGTGTGCGTCCAGCGCGGCTTCAGCTAACTGTGGCAGCCCGATTGGGACCAACCCAGTTTCAGTTGGCGGACTGCCTAGTTTAAGTGGCTCCCAAAGACGATGTTCTGCAATTCTGCAGGGAGTTCGGTCTTGTCAACCTTCGTCCGAAGCAAAGTGGTAAGCTGCAGGAATGCTTCGCACCTTCCAGCGTCATGTACTTGCTTGCAGCGTTTGCACCGGCGGAAACAGTAGTGTGTAGAGTGATTGGAGCCGCCACAGGCTGCACAAGGCCCATACGAACGTCTGTTGCCACCACGACCGTCTCGGTTGTCGCGTCCGAAGCGTCGGTCGCCTGTTCCGCTCTGTGGACGGCCTTCAAATTCTCGTTGGGGCCGTTGACTCGCCCGAGCATATGTTCCGTCAACTGCCGCGCGTCGATCGTTCTCGTTCGCAGCTGCCAGGTGACTTTCCTCGGGTGTAGCTGAGTAATTGCTCCAAACAGAGCCTTCGCTCTCATAACCATCATCAACGTCGCCTCTATCATAGTCCGGTGCTCCATCCCCGTCACCGCAGTCATCGTAACGGTTAGATTCACGGCTGTCGAAGGAATCTTGGACCTTGAAGCTCTCCAGGGCCTCAGTCAGCGCCTCAACCAGCGTTATATGAGGGTGGTTACGCGAGTCATTTCTGCGATCATCACGTCGTCGGTTAGCATCTCGGTCGCGACGGTCTCGGCTATAGCCATCGCGTGAGTACTCTGTCCGCCTGTCATCACGTCGGCGGCCGTCATCTCGGGACCTGGAGCGTGTAGACGAGGTCTCTTTAGTCGACCTGCGCTGTTCGCTTCGCAAGATCTCGTTGATGAGGTCTTCGAGGTCATGGATGTCCTTCACCCTGACGTGACGCAGACGTTCTTCCAAGCTTCTGTCACCACATGTGTCGAGAAAGTGTCGGACGTGGTCTTTGGCATCATGTCCACCATTCTCGAATTGCACGCCTGCGTTGCGACCGTAGCCATTCAGTCGGTTCAAGTAGTCACACACATGCTCCTTGTCGTCTCTCTTGGCAGAGTAGTACCGAGCCTTTGCCGACTTGCTGAACGATGAACAGTAATACTTGATGAAAGCGTCGCTAAGCAGAGTCCACTTGCGTCAGACCTTGCGAGGCAACTGCCTGTACCAGTGCAAGGCTCCTTCTTGGAGGATCAATTCAAACGCCATGCACCACTCGTTAGGCGGCGTGTGAGTACCCTTCATCTCGTAGGCGAAAGTTCGCAGCCATTAAATCGACTGCTCACTTCGGTTGCGTCTCCCGTAGTAGGGCTTGATGTTCCCAAGCGGCAAGTTAGTGGTGATTGCTAGTCTCGGTGGGGTCTTCCGAGCTACCGCACCGCCGTCATCTCGACTGAGATCCCGGATCTGACGCGCCCATTGCTCGGCAACGTAGTCTCCGTCACCGTCACTGTCCCGGAGAAGATCGTCGTCCGACGAATCGTCGGAGTCGTCGTGAATCCTCTGCAGTCTCGGCGTGGTTCCTCTGCCAGTCGCTACCGCAACTCTCGAAGCCTCAGTCTCACGCGCCAAGCGTTCCGTTCGAGGAGTGGAACGCGGAGTGACCATGTGCGAGTCTGGGTAGTAATTTGACTCCTCTGCGGGAATCGAGAAGACGTTTGCCGAAGACTCTGTCGTCCGGTTCTTGGTCGGAGTTTGAGGTAAAGGAATCTTCGACGGATCAACCGCCTCAGGTGCCTTTCGGGCTATCGGTTGTGTCTTCCGCCGATGTCCGACATTCCAAACGCTGTCCGAAGTTTCTTCTTCCACTTGGCGAGAGCTGTGCCATCGTCGGATGGCGCCCAATCACGGAGCATCGCTGGTGACGGACGAGTTCTCGCTCTGCATCCCATCGCTTCTAGTAGCAAAATAGTATCTTCAGCGACTTGGTAAGAGCTCTTCGAGTTGACAGGGACCGAGAGCTCGGTTTCCAAGTCCGTCCAGACGGCTTGGCGTTCCACCTCCGGCAAAAACATCTGCATCCATGTGCTCTTCTCGTTCATCATTGTCACGCAACGGCCGAGCACTTTGTTAGCAGCCGGCGTATGGGCGGCCGATTGCCGTTCGACCTAGAAGTCGCCTTCCCAGTCATCATTGAGGGTTTCGAATCCTCGATTCCATCATCTTGGTGGAATTGAGCAGGTTCAGGACCTACCACTCCTTCCAACTCATCGAAGAGGTTGCGCGATAAGGATCGCACGCCTCCGCTGCGGCCAACAGAGACCACAGCATCTTCAGGGGCATCAGGCATCGCCGACGATTGCTCTGCTTTCTCTTCCCAATCATCGTCGTCATCATGCTTGGCGTCAGGAGTGTCCACCGAACGGTCAAAGGTGACCGAACGTTCGCTTGACAGCTCCGCGCGGGATGTCGCCGGGGTAGCAAACGATCTGTCTGTCGATCTTGAACTCTCGTTCCGGATTCTCGAAGCCTTCATCGGTGTTTCTGGTACCGTTGACTTGAATCCTTTCGCCATCTTCTTCTTCTTTCTCTTGTTCTTCTTCTCTTGAACGCTCGTTTAGGTAGAACCTACACACAGACCACAACACACAGAAGGTCACACCAATCCCGGGTCGCGGCACCAGTTGTCGTGTAGGAACACGATGAAATTCTCTTCCTAGTCGGATGAGTCCCACCAACAACACACGCTTCCCTCGAAAGGTCGGCGAATATTATGGTGCATGACTGAGTTGCCTGGTTGAGATCTAATGGTGGCGCTAATATGCATGCTTAGGTTGAGAAGCCGAGTGGTGTGTTACAATACTTCGTATGGTGAGGATTTCTATAGAGCGTGTGTGCTTTAATTAAAATATCCATGCAGTACGATATTGTTTGTTTCTGCCTTTGCTGGCAGACGTTCTTAACGAGGACACGAAACCCACGATTGCTCGACTAGGGCTCACTTTCGATTTTGCGTCTTCAAGGTCGACCCGATGGACCTCCTCTTTGCAATTCAAGACATCGTGCTACAGCAAAAACAAGAAAAAGCGATCAACATATTCTCTCGAGTGCAAGGTTTCCGTCAATTTTATGTCGACGACTCAACCTTCTCGGGAGGTGGTAGCCATACTCAAGTTGTGCTGTATCTCGTCAGAGTAACTTCATGGGGGACGTGGAGTTCGTGTCACTGCTATTGACACCTCCGCGTGCATTGAGTGGGAGCGGATGGCAGATATGCTACGCCTCCTCACACCGCTGAAGCGGGCGCCATACGTTGCCCAGATCTCGGTCTGGGATGCCAACCCGCTTCCAGATGCATTTGCCCAACGCAACATTGACTTTCGTCCTGGTGCCGTTTACGTGCTTCACCGAGTTGAGCACCTCAGACTTCATGACGGAAAGAGTACGATGGAATCATTTTTCCGGTTCGCTTTACTGGGAGAGTACTTCACGATTACGAGATCATATATCACCCAGCTGAGAAAGAGGTTGTGGCATTGATCAAAGTTTTCAGAGTTTTCTATACGATGTTGGCTGGGACGAAGTTGATCAAAGTTTACACTCCGTATTCTGTACTGAAAATGACCTTCAAGTCTCGCTCCTTAGAAGGACGTTGCGAACAGTGGGCGGCGCGCCTAGCTCCGTGGCCACTGGAAGTTCATAAAGGTTGAGCAAGATGAAGATGGTCTAGCTGCAATTCTGGGAGCTGGAATCATGTCTCGTGATCGGCTTGATGAAATAGCGGAAGACCTTATCCTTGCTAAAGGACAAGTGGTCAAAGCTCCGTCGATCAGTCTGGAAATGCTAGAAGCTGATTATGAAGGTTTGTTGCTCAGCTTTGGTGGAGCGACTAAACGACAGGATCGGCGAGGAAGTGCTGGCTGCATTCTGTGGAAGCTTCCATCCTGGGATGCAGTCGAAGCTCACGGTTTCCATTTTGCAGCTGTCACAGTCAAAGAAGCTGAGTATCATGGTCTGCTTGAGGGAACTCGTATGGCAATAGCTCGAGGGGCTCATATTTGGTCGAGGTTGGTGATTCTCGTATTGCGATTGAGCAAGCTCAGAGTATCATTTTGATTTTGATGACTTTGAAGCACTTCGGCTGAAGTTTTGATCGGCCAAGGTAGTTAACGTCAAACGAGAATACAATGCCGCAGGTGATTATCTGACGTCCAAGACATTGTTGTTCAAGGTTCTGTAGTCATTGATGACCCCGTTCAGCTCGTTTAACTTGCCCAGCTGAATCGACTTCCTGAGAAGTTGGTCAAAAAGAGTTGAACCCGTGTCGGCTAAATCGAAAGCAGGACAAGCCGTGGACATTTTAGCGGATGCTGATGACATAGCTGAGCGATTTCAATCCTGAAAGCCGCTGAGCCACGAATGCGCGAAGCATCT
The DNA here is from genome assembly GCA_032158285.1 of Phytophthora sansomeana. Lineage (NCBI taxonomy): Eukaryota > Oomycota > Peronosporomycetes > Peronosporales > Peronosporaceae > Phytophthora > Phytophthora sansomeana. Next base: position 350,064 of record JAPDHH010000278.1, on the reverse strand, counting down.
ATTTTCATGGTCACCCGAAGTCAAGCCAAGCTCAGGGGCGCCTCAGAAATGCAGGAGATCGATGAAGATGAATCTTCTGAAAGTCAGTCTGAAGAGCCATCAACTGAACCAAGGATGGATTATGCTCCTGAGGAAGCAACTCCTGTCTCATCCATCCAAGAACGATGGAGACGGATTCTAGCTCAGCAGGAAGCTGAGCCTCAATGGATGAGAAAACTCAGAGATTATCAGAAAGGAAATCTGAGTGAACTCTTAACCAGAGAAGCTGAAGATGCAGCGAAAATCGCGAATCAGTTTGTCCTAGACTCACGAGATGCACTTTATTTTCTGAGCCGACCAACGCCGAACAGACCTCGTGATGCTGCTGAGAATCTGAGACTTGTTGTCCCGAGATCTCTCCGCGATGACCTGTTGCGTCTGAGCCATGAGGATTTCCAAGGTGCTCATCAAGGGATCACTCGAACCTTTGAACGACTCCGCCGAGAATATTACTGACCTGGAATGTACGCAGATGTGGAACAATTTGTCAAAGAATGTGTAGATTGTGTCACAGCCAAAGGAGCACCACCCAATCCGGGACTATCGCCTGGAAATCTGTTGGCGACGAGACCTTTGAGGTGGTCTTCATGGCCGTTGTTACGAATTTGCCCAAGTCTGATCGTGGCAACGTGGTTTTGCTGCTGTTCCAGTGTGCGTTCTCAGGATTTATCATGTGTCAGCCTATGTCTTCGACCACGACTCAGGAAGCAGCTGATGTCTACATGGAACGAGAGATTTGGCGTCAGCGAATTGCTGAGGCGTGATCGAGATCCTAGGTTCATGAGTGAGGTGTTTACTAGGTTCAGGGAGATGTTGGGAAGCCGACAGCGAGCAACGTTGGCATATCGACCTCAGGCCAACGGCCAACAGGAGAGGTCTGTACAAATGGTGATTCGGGCTATTCGCGCTTATGTCTCAGCACCTGATCAGAGTGACTGGGACAACCAAGTTGAGAAATTGATGTGGGCACTGAACACGTCTTTCGATACTAGTCGCCTAGACACTCCTTTTTATCTCGTTCATGGCTGGGATCCTCAGAGTACAGTCAGCTATGTTGGGCCAGTCACAAACTGGGTTGGATCAGAGGACTGCTTATGAGTGGCGACGCAAAGTGCAACGTCAGTATGAATACGCTCAGGCCTGGGCCAAAGATCTCCAAGCTCAAACCAAAGAAAAGCGCTCAGAAGCTCAGACCAAGATCTGGAAAGAGTTATCTGAGAGGCTTAGAAGTGGTTTCGAAGTTGGCGATGCTATTTGGCTATACCTTGCACGAGTTCAGCCTGGATTGACCAAGAAGTTCGCTCATCTTTGGCATGGACCTTTCCGAATCATTGAAAAATCTGACGATTTCCGCTGAGCAATCTTCAGCCGCGTGCCCTGTTCCCTGATCGGCCAACTGAAGAAATTCAAGTCTCAGATGAAGACGATTTTGGGCCTTGTTGCCTGAAGATGTTTCTGAGCCTGATGAAGATCAAGACGTTTATGAGGTTTAGGCAATTTTGGATTTCGCTGGCTGGCGAACCTGTCATCTGGCTGACTGAGATTGACTCTTGTCCCAGATGATTGGTTGAAATTAGTGGACTTCAGATGAACTTCAAGTGCTGACTAGTTTCTGGATAAGAACAGCTGGGTTGAAAGCTGAGAAGGGGTGTCTCAGATGTGGAGTCTCAGCTGAGGGTTATTTCAGGTGAGAGTGCTGAGCGTAAAGCTGAGACTACTAGTCTCAGCGGAAACTTGCTGAACCAAACTAAGCTGGTCTGAAGTCTCACCAAGCTCAGCTTTGACGTATGAGTGCGGAGCTGAGCTCATCTTGAGCCTTGAGAATGTCTGGCTGAGACCTCTGAAGTTCGGAGTCTCAGAATCTGAGTTGCGGATGAGATCTTTTGAGATGGTGAAGAGTCGCGGTGGTTTCACGTGGAGGGTCGCTGCTCAAGGGTCGCTAAAAAATGGTATCTTCAGAGTAATCACGGGTGGAGTAAACAAGTGAACCCAAGATCTGACCAATCAGCGGCTGAGCTTGTTAAAACTTGGCGAGCGGTGAATGCGTTCCGGACTTTCAGCCAATCAGGTTCTCAGCTTTTATCATGGAGCAGTGTAGCCACAACCCACAGGATCGGTCGTTTCAGCTCTTGTAGGTGTTGCCAGAAGGAGGTTGTGCCTCCACTTGGTAGGTCTTTGCCTTGCATGTGTTTGTTTTATCAATCAGAGTTCAATTTGCCCCGAAGGACGCAAGCGGTTGTGTTTTACTTGTGTCAAAGGGTGTCGAGGAGGATATCCGAATAAATTCAGCTCTCATTTAGTCCAGGCAGCTTAACCCGGGTGGCGGGATTGTCTTGATTATTTCATATACCCGTGCGTTACCTTACCTGGTGTACGTTTCATATTCTGAGGAAGTTAGGGTGGTCTGTGTGTATTCTGAGGACAATTGGTAGCCTTAGTGTGTGTATTGACTACAAGTACAGTTCTCCTGATATTTGAGGCGTGGTGCGCGGACGTCCCAAAGTTTTGAAGTACTTTGGATTCAGGACAGGCTTATCCCAAGCCGAATAACTTCAGCCGAGCCGTTGCTTGACCCTAGAGAAGAAAGGAGAAGCTGGTACGAGCTTGGTCTAGGCTCAGATAAATAATAAGACCACAAGCCGACTCTCAGCTGGAGTTGGAAGAAGGAACGTGGAAGCTGTACGGCCCTAGTCCAAGGTCTTCGAAGGGGAAGAGGATAAGTGTGTGGTGACGTGTCTACATTCAAGAAAACCCGGGGCATTCGGATTCTGAGGACACGTGCGAGGCGGGACCTGTTAAGTGGAGAACAAGTTTCGTCTGGGGACATTTGGAGACAGCTGAAGTGGAGTGAAGTCGCCACGATCCACGCACGTCTGGGCCCAAAGCAGAGTCCTAGGAAGAACCTCTAAGGGATTGCAAGTGAGGTTGCACACGCCTCGCTCAGCCCAAGATCTGAACAAGAAGGTCTCAGCTTGAATTAGCTGAGACTCTGAAGGTCCAATTCTGACCTGTGCGATCGGAGTTCAAGGTTCATCTGCGAATTCTGAGTCGCCTCGCCACATGTATCTTGGCGTTGTCGAGAATCACAATACTTCTAGGAAGCGGGCACAGATTAAAAAACGGTGCAATCTTTTCACGAAACGCCTTGTGGAACTCTCTGCGCGCGAATGTGCCTCTGGTCATCTTTCAAGCGAAAACCCCAGTCGAATCCACTGCTGCCAGCACAGAAACTCGCTCTCCCCGCCTAAACAGCAGCTCGACGACTGCGGGGGTACCTCGCGGTGACCACGCGTACCCACGCATACAGTCGCGGCCGGCCTTGGCTGTTTCGTCTAAAAAGAGAAGCTGTTCAGGTCCAGAGTAGAACGGAAGCAGCTTGTTGTAGTATACAGCGATTTCTGCTAAAGCAGCTTCTCGGACCCGCTTGCTTAGAACCTTACGGGTAAGGTGTAAATCAAAACGGAGGGCTCGGCAAATGGTAGCCTCTGACGTATTTCGTAGTGTCGGGAATCGAGTTTTAAGTGCCGATTGCAGCTCTTCGATGTCGAAACAGCGATAAGACTCGGCATGTATTCACGAACAAAATGACACACATCATGTGGCCAGCGCGAAGTGCGCTGTTTTCGTCCCTTGCCTTCTACAGTTCCTCTGTTAAGAAACCATCAATACCATCTCTCAACTGAGCGTTTCGATACACCGAGAATGCTTGCAATATGAGCCACCTCAACGTCATAAATGTGTACTAATGCCACAGCTCGCCAGCGTAGATCACTTGACTCGGTCATGGTGGCTTCGCACGACTTCAAAAGACGAATGGCTGTTCTTCCATCCGCCAAACTACTCACAACTCGCTCTCCTATTTCGCAACTTGTCTTCGACGTCGCTAACTGCTTCAAATCGGAACAGGTAAATCGGCTCTTTCACTTCCACAACTCGTTGTTTTAAGCGGTATCTCCGCCAAAATGCATGAAACGTACAATACGGGTCAGGTCAGATTTAGGTCATATCAATCGCACGCCAAAATTTTACACTTCTTGATGGGGCTCTGACGGTCGACGCGCTCCGCGGAAATGACCTCCAAAAATGATATGCTTTTTCTTGCAAAAAATGGCCATGTCATTTTGCGGGAATATCGCCTAAATTCTCATAGGTTTGACTCCTCTATTTAGTTCAATTGTGCCACAAGCGAGTCACGAATACTTGTTGTGGCAATAATGGCACCGGATCCAATATGCACTCGAAAACAAGTTCGTTCCCTGTGATGATGTCCAGGCAACAAAAGCACACCAGTATGTAGTCATTGCTCACTTTTCTCCGCCGTATCCGCCACTGATTGATAGTCAAAGCTTGAACCGCATGTCCGACTACCAACAAAGGCATATCACACTGGTCAGCGACTGGAAGGCAATTTTCTTGGCTTACCATTTTCTTTTTCTTACTTCGTCGGCAGTCCTAAATCGCGTTCAGTTGGGCTACCATTTGAATCTTACTCATTTCTGGAGAAACGAGAGGCCAGCAGCTTTACCTCAAACGAGATTTTCATGTACAGACTGCACACTACCTAGTACAGCACAGCCTGCACTGCCAATCGATTGATAATATGCATTTATGTCACTTTTGATAGCCCTCCCACCACCATCAGCTCGACGGGAATCGAGCTCTCACATTTTCTCGTCATGAAGAGTGGTAAGACTGTACATCACTTGAACACGCCCGTGTCTTGTTACTTGTTGGCAAGCATAAGGAGTGCCTTCTTGCGATCAGCTGGAGAGAGTTTCAAGTAGTTGACAACGTCGTTAATCCGTTCAATCTTCATTCCTTGGAAGTGTAGCTGATGCATGGCGGCGTTGATCGATTTTGAGTTCACTTGACGAACAAAAGGCAGCAGGTCGTCAATTTGAGCAGCCACTGCTGCGATGACCTTCTCATCAACGTTACTTGCTCTCTCTTCACCGTCGGTGTCGTGAAGTTTCGCCGTATTCCCACGTCTCAAGAATCGCTTGGCGTCGGTCGGAGCAGCCTCAATCGAAGACACACTATCAGTTGAGGTCATCTTCGAGATCTGGGTCTGGTCCACACCAGCTGCAAGAGCAAGATTGAACTTGCGAGGACTGCGACCGCAGCGACGAGGATGATGTTGCCCACACGCATCTTGATTGGTCTTGAGTTGCAACGCGCAGTGAAGTCGAGCGCTTGAGCTGGATCGAGCAAATTGAGAAGTGAGCGACTCCAGGTGTCTTTGAGGCCTTCCGAACAGCAAACGCATTGGCCTCGGCAACGTAGGAAGAGTCCTCTCGTGTCGTACAAAAACTACGTGTACTGAGGTTTATTAGTATTGAGCTTGGGTATGAAGAGGCAAATGCTGAAGTGAGTAGATTAGAATCCTTTAAACCTGTCCTTCTTGTATTTCTACACCTCTACTCCCTGTTGTCCTTCCTTGTTGTTCACTTGTGGGTGCTTGTGCAAACACCGTTTGCTCAGCTCGCGAACCACTCGATCCGATAACCCAATCATGGAACGGTTCATGGGTGAACCGTTCCACCGGTCACGCCTAACCGTGCAGAGCCGGTGTACTTAGCAACACTCCCACTCACCGCTACTGCGCGGTGTCCTTCGCCTTGATGCCGCTTGCCTCGCGTAGGAACGCAAGCGTCTTCGTTCCTAGTGCCGTCGTAAGCATGTCGGCCAGCTGAAGCTTAGTGTTGATGTAGTCGACCTTGATCGTGACGCGTTCCACGTTCTCTCGAATGAAGTGGTGCTTGATGTCCACGTGCTTAGTCCAAGCGTGGTATCCAGCGTTCTTTGCCAGTGTAATCGCACCTTGATTGTCCTCCCAGTCCTGCGTCGCTCCCACTTGCTCCCGACCCATGTCCTCAAGCATCGCACGCGTCCACAGCACCTCTTGAGTGCACAGGCTCAGAGCCATGTACTCTGCTTCCGCAGAGCTGAGCGCGACCGTTCTCTGGTACTTCGACTTGAACACCACGGGGGCGTTCCCAATCATAACCATGACCCCAGACACGGAACGCCTGTCGTCAATGTTGGAACCCCAGTCCGCGTCGGTGTACGCCTGGAACGTGACTTCACCGGAACCACCTTGGTACACAATACCGTGCCCACGAGTCGTCTTCAGGTACCGGAGAACACGAATCGCTGCCTTCCAGTGTTGAACGCCTGGGTTCTCGAGGAAGCGTGACAACTGCGTCACAACGTACGCGATGTCCGGCCGAGTACATGTCGTGACGTACATTAGGCACCCGATCAGGGAACGGTACGGCCTCGATTGCATCTCGACGCTTTCCTCATCGGTCGTGGCCGACATCATCTTCGACAGCTTCACGTTTGACGCGCACGGGTTCCCAACCGCCTTGGCGTCCTGCTGGTTGAAGCGCTCCACAACGTCGTCGATGTACCGAGTCTGTTTGATCATGAGCGTTCCACCAGCCTTGTCGTGGATGATCTCCATACCCAGGATGAACTTGGCCTCGCCGAGTTCCTTCATCTTGAAGGCGCTCTTTAGTGCGTCCTTCACCACGCGAATCTCTTCGCGCGTCTTCGCTGCAATGATCATGTCGTCCACGTATAAGCACACATACACGAAGTCGTTCCTGGAACGCTTGACGTAGACACACTGGTCGGCCCCGCAACACTTGAAGCCGTTCCGAAGGAACACGTGGTGGATAGTCTTGTTCCACGCATTCGCAGCTTGCTTCAAACCGTATATGGCCTTGTCCAGCTTGCACACCATGCCTCCTGCGTTTCTCAATCCAAGTGGAACTCCATATAGACCAAGTCCACTAGAACACTATTCAGGAACGCCGTGTCGGCGTCTAGTTGCTCCATAATGTTGCCGTATGACACGCACACTGCCAACACCACTCGAATCGAATTCATGTTCGCAACCGGAGAGTACGTTTCAAAGAAGTCTATTCCGAACTTCTGTTTGAACCCTTTCGCAACCAGGCGTGCCTTGTACTGGATGACACGCCCGTGCTCGTCACGCTTCTTGGCGAACACCCAGCGACACCCAATAGGACGGGTAGCCGTTCCACGTGGCACCAACGTCCACGTTCCTTTCCGAGAATGAGAGTGAAGTTCTGCCTCCATGGCACGACACCATTCAGATGCCTCACGACTAGCCACAGCTTCTTCGTACGTATTTGGCGTGTCCGGAACGCCATCAATGCTGGCGGCATACGCCAACACTGCTTCAGCAATCAAACCGTCCTCGTCGATCCTGGCACGCTTCGGAGATGGCGGACCGTCACTTCCTTCTGACTTCTGTTCATCATCCGAGCCGTTCCCCAATAGAAACATAGGCTCACGAGATCGTCTCGTGCGTTCCGCTTCAGGGTGAAACACCAATCGGTCTTCCTGGAACGCATCCTGGGACGGATGGAACGTCGCCAATTCCAACCCAGTCGACCTCGGTTCCTCTACTGGCGGCAGCTGAGGAAGCGTTCCGTTGATCTCTGGCTCAACCTCGTCTATCTCAACGTCTTGGATGGGTTCCTCAGCTTCCTCCATCGGTTCGTCCTGCACAGGTTGGCGTTCCACATCCATTGAAACCACTGGTTCGTTGTCGTCTCTAGTCACATGAACGACCGTTCCAGAAGCTGGCGGGGGCGTGTCGTAAATTCCTCCCACCTCGCGCTCGTCCAGCTTCACAGAACGCAACACCTTGACCTTGGACGCATCCAAGTCGTACACACGGTACCCTTTAACGTTCTCGGCGTACCCGAGGAACGAGCACCTGAAGCTCTTGGGTTCGAGCTTCGTTCTCTTCACATCGTCAATGTGAGCGTACCCCTGCGACCCAAATACACGGGGGTGTTCCATCCGAGGCTTCATCTTGAACCCCAACTCGTACGGCGTGACATCCGAGCTCGCCGTGTTCGTGGAACGGTTAATGAGGTACACTGCGGTGCTCACCGCTTCTGCCCACCTCCGTCGACATCGACTTGTAGTGCAGCATGCTCCGCGCCTTCTCCATGATGGTCCGGTTCATGCGTTCCGCCACTCCGTTCTGGTGAGGGCTGTATGGCACGGTACGCTGGTGCATGATACCGCTCCGTTGGCAAATCGCAGCAACCTTCTTGTTCACAAACTCCGTTCCGTTGTCGGAACGCAGGCACTTCATGCGTTCCCCCCACTGGTTTTCATAGAACGCCTTGAACTCGTTCAGTTTGGCGGCTACTTCGCTCTTGTTCTTCATGAAGTACGCCACGACATACCTCGAGTAGTCGTCCACAAACGTCAGAACGTACTTGGCACCACCCTTCGAAAGCGTTCATATGGGTCCCATCACGTCCGTGTGCACCAGTTCCAGCACACGTGTCGTCTTCGTCAGCGAGCGTGACGGGAACGCCGTCACAGTCTGCTTCCCCTTCATGCATCCACCGCACAAAGTCTCGATTCCCTTCTTCACCGACGGGATACCGGTCGTGGCACGCTGCGTCTTGACCAGCGCGTCCTTGTTGGGATGCCCCATGCGAGCGTGCCAAAGCTCCCACTCGCTGTCAGCCCCGGCGTACTGCACGAAATGTGCCTCCTCCTGCTGACAATCCAACAGGAACGCCTTGCCGACCTTCTTACCAGAGGCGATCGCAGAACGGTCACCCCAGATCACACACGAGGTACGCTGGAACTCCACTCGCAAACCGCGTTCCGCGAGCTTCACCACTGACAGCAATCTTCTGTCGAGCCCTGGGATGTATAGCACATCGACCATACGGATGCGTCTACCGTCCAGACCAGTCAATTTGACCGTTCCCGTTCCTTCGACGCGCAGCTTCTTGCCATCTGCAATCGTCACCTCGATGCCAGTGTCCAGGACCTTGTACTCGTCCAAGTCCTTCAGGTGAGGGGTCATGTGCGATGTCGCACCACTGTCGATCAGCCACCCGGCCGAGCGTTCCTCCCCCCACTGCAAACACTGCATTGTATTTGCTGTCGCCGTTCCCAACGTGACAGTCACGCTTCATGTGACCCACTTGGTCACAGTTGAAGCACTTGCCTTGGAACTTGCCGTTCCTGCGTGGCACGTTCCCCTTTCGACCGTTCCCGCGGCCGCCCTTGAATCGCACGGCGTTTCCGTTCACACGGAACGCCTTCTCCGTAGTCTCCTTCTTCTCGAGGCGTTCATACTCCTTGAGCAGCTTCTCCTTGGCCTCAATCAGCGTCACGCCCTTAGCGTTCTCCACGAAAGACGCGATGAGTTCGTACTCGTTGGGAAGACTGCTGAGCAGCACCACCAGCTGCCATGCCTCATCCATCGGCTCTCCCAGAGTCTGGAGACCGACGATCAGCTCGTCGAACGCATCCAGATGCTTAGCCATGGTCGCTCCGGCCTCCATCTTGAACTCGTGGAGCCGGCGTGTCATCGTGACACGGTTGTGCAGCATGGTGCGGTTGTAGAACTCCCGAAGCGTTCCCCATGCCTCCATGGCACGCGTCGCAGACCGGATCTTGGTCTGGTGCTGGAGTTCCACGCCTTGAGCGATGATGCCGAGCGCCTTCGCGTCGTTCACGAGCCACGCCTCCGTGATCTCGTTCTCGGGCTTGACCACTTGCACATGCGCGAGGAGCCCCTTCCTTGCCAAGGTCATGCGCATGTTGTACTCCCAGTGGAAGTAGTTTCCACAGCCAAGGAGGACTTCGGGTTTCTTGGTCGTCGTCATGCTTGGGCGTTCCGGCTAGGCGTTCCAGGTAGAGTCGTAGGTGCGGCTGTTAACCTAGTAGTATTGAGCTTGGGTTTGAAGAGGCAAATGCCGAAGTGAGTAGATTAGAATCCTTTAAACCTGTCCTTCTTGTATTTCTACACCTCTACTCCCTGTTGTCCTCCTTGTTGTTCACTTGTGGGTGCTTGTGCAAACACCGTTTGCTCAGCTCGCGAACCACTCGATCCGATAACCGAATCATGGAACGGTTCATGGGTGAATCGTTCCACCGGTCACGCCTAACCGTGCAGAGCCGGTGTACTTAGCAACAAGGTTGACTGCAGTGTACAGTGTATAACATTCCCAACTTCAATTAGAAAGGCATCTCCAATAAGCCGGATGTTGTACAGGAACGGTGTGAAGTGTTCTGTACACTCGGAGATGCTCGGAATGCTGCAATACTCCCGTAACGAAGCCATCACGTACTCCTAAGCAATGCTAAGTTTATCAATTTTTGCAACTATGAGTAAAATTTTGTCATTATCTTCCCTTCGGCACACGTTTCACATCTGAAGAGCTGGACCCTTCAAATCTTCTCCTGTCAGCCTACCTACGCCAAACGGGCGTACGTACATGATTTGCTTGCAGAATCCCCACAGTTTTCGCACACTTCATTGCGGCTCTCAGCGAACAATTCCTTCAAATTATCGAACAGGTCTTGAAAACATCATACAAAGGATGTATTATCTGCTTTTAATGAAGTCAAGCTGCATGCATGGACTACGCGACAGAGCGGCAGATCTTAGACCCTGTGTGGCTTAGGCGATACGTCCGAAAACTCATCCATATGCAGTACTATTAATAACTAAGTCTGGTGCATAGAGTCGGTCGAGTATTTTGTTCTACTGTTAGCATCAGGACTACAAAAGAAAGAGGAGATGATAAAGTCACCCTGGATTTGTATTAGAGAAATTTCGTATCGATTCTCTCTGCTCCGTAGTACGGTACGGAGTCCGTACAGGTGGACAGAGAGGAACTTTCCATCTCACACACTAGTTTATTATAGTCCCGCCGAAGAGCCAGTACATGTATGTTATGAACACCTACGTGTCGATGATACGCTACTTCCTTGCACGACCGTCGGCCGTGCACAGCATTCTTGCGAGCTCCGAAACGATTCCTATGACCATGCCCGTTTCCGCTGCTGTTTCTTTAGTGCTGGGTTAACTAGCGGTGACTCTACAGCTAGGTCTACTTCTTAATTAATTTAACGTTACACTTGTAAATTCCTGCTCAGAGAGTTGATTCCTTCTACCTTGAGTAGCAAATACTAAGTGATTGCAAAGGGTCAAAGCCTAAATCTGTTCATCCAGACTGACGGAATACTACCAGTGCAATGTTGGCAAATCCTCAAATCCTCAAACAGCTCCTTCCTGTTTTTCCGTCGCCCGCATCGACTCTACATGAACAATATGTTGGTATCTACCACCAGGCGGTGAATAGTCCCAGTTTCCACTTCGAAAGTTGCCATAAGCGCATGACAGAAGCGTTATGCTCAACGGAGAAAATCTGAGAGAGAGAAAATGTTGCTGAGAGCTCCGAGATACAGCAGCACCATCGTTCCTCGGTGCTCTAAGGCTCCGTCGGCAGGAGTAACTCGAAGAAGCCAACTCGTAAGAGTGGGGGTGCGTCAACTTTGAACGAACCTTCGACTTCGTCAGGTACTTGCACGTCACCAGTAGGTCGATACACGCTGTTGCGAATAAACACCCAGACACTCTTGAGTATGAAAAGATACTCGAGTGCGTAATAAGAAGCCCCGATCAAGTTGAGAATCAGCAAGAACGTGCGGATCTGCCGACTGGTGTTGTCTTGAATCCGGATCCGGCGATTGATCGTCATTGTGTCAATCATGAACCACTCGATTTGACGAAGGTTTTCCTGCTCCTGAAGCTGAAGGTCGGCGGTGGCGGTGGAGGTGACCAAAGATGCAGAAGTCGGGAGATCAATTAGACTTCCGTCCAAAGCTCGGAATAATACCTCGTTAGAAGTCATGAACAGCCGACACAGAGTCTGCAATTCGGTCTCCTGTGAGTCTCTGAACGCACAATTGCCCAGTCCATCGCCCATATACGCTTGGTACTTCTGAACATTGCGTCCGGTCTGCAGCATCACTGCGTCAACAATTCCTCGGCAGTCGGGCGTGTACAGATACCCGTAGGGTGTCATCTGTGGTTGAGATGGAGTCAATGTACGAGATTTCGTCCATCCTGTACCATCAATTGCCAGCAGAGCAGCGTCGGACAGAGTTTCTGGGATATCCAGAGCCACGTAACCTGCGGTGGTCTCTCGACGACGTCCTAGAGTGTACGTTGTAGTGTTATCGAGTTTCGTATAGTCCCGTTTGTCCTTTTGAAACAGGAACATTAAGTTCACTGCAAACGTAGGGATAATGATGGATAAATCCCGGCCACACTGTTTGATCGCTTCGCCATCGACGTCAGCCAGAGTGGTCGTTTTGGCCATCGATGTGTGTTTGATCGCACAATTCCAGAATGGAGCTAAGTGCATTGTCGACACCAAGTGCAGGCTCATTATCACGACCGGCCACAAATACATCACCAGTTTTCCGACCGGCCCACTTTTTCGTAACTAACGCCACAATCCTATGAGACGAGTCAGGAGAGATCCACGAAAAGATTGTTTGGTGTCGGAGCACTGCTCCCGTACACAACGAGATCGGCGGATCACCGATCGAGAACCGTGCTCCATCGACGGGACGTCAAGAGCATGCTGCACAAGCAAGAGGTATGCCCGTGTACAATAAAGAATCGAGCATCTATCATGATCTAACGCCTGTGTGGCCAATACTGTAGAGTATCCTATGCACTACTCGGTGGCCGTGCCATCTCGAAGCAATGGACGGCTAACAGGTGGTGTGATGTTCAAAACCGAGCGACATGCCGTTTGATCTCTAATGTTTGTACTCGAAAGTGAATAGGCGCTTCAAAACTTCTCGCTGATGATTCCCTGAGCGTAACCCGCCCGCCCGAAGAGCTAGAAGAAGAAGTGGAACAGCTACTGCCACGTGAACGTTGGGTTTGGTGAGTTTGCATTGTGCATAATGTGAATACGTATCAAGAACTAATGTTGGCTACGTTATTACTCTTAGATTCGGTGATGGTGGTCCGATACTGTATGCTGGGACGTCCTGGTGGATGTGGGCGCCTTTGTTTGATCCGCATGTGGGGGGTGAGTGGTGTGGTAATAAAACCCAGTGCCCCCAAACCCGGAGAGAAGGCTGCACCGCGAAATTAGGAGGTCCCGTCGCGCTAGAGCTGCGAATAAGGTATTATTGCTACAGACAAAACTGATTAGCTTCTTCTAATGCAACTTCGTATTGTATACGCTTTTATAGGAAACTCCGACGCCTACGGATTTCTGTCTGGTTATTCAGAAACTGTATTCAGTGAGAATTGTCGGGGTGCCCACTTCTTCTTGGATAAATTGATTTTGCTGCTGCCGATTTTGAAGCAACTCAAGAGGACAACTACCCACAATGTATGCTCCGGGTTGCACGTCGGTATCAACGTTTCCTGTGGATCGGTTTGGACACTTTGCCGCATTATGGCCCTGAGCTTCTCCGCATTGGCCGCAAGTGTACTTCTTCCGCTTTTTCTTTTCTTCAGCTCGGATTTCAGCGCTGAAATGGGCGATCATGTTTGCGGCAGCGACAGCTCTGTGGCTTTGAGGGGACATTTTTTATCGTGATTGCGCGCGGACGTAGATTTTTTTGGTTCTCCACGCGATGGTATTCTTTTCTCTCATGATATGACATCTCGCGGCGCGCGGCGTGTCGACCCGCCAGCTTGGTTGTATAGCGGAGGGGGTAGAATGCTGTGGTCAAGAAGGAGAGCTGGAATGAACGGCATGCTTACTGAGACGTCTTGATACGTTTGGGCGTATGCAGGTACGGTGTACGCACGGTGATAGAACTTGAATGCTCCTGCAGTGGAGGTGTGACAGCCACTCTGGTCGTACACAGATGCAATGATGTGTCGGCATGGAAGTTGCAAGAGCTGTCTATCTACGCAGCGCGTGCAAGTTCCTCCCTCCAAGTCGACTGTAAAGGTGCGCTGCTGAGGTTCTTTCCGTTCAATGACTACTGGAGTTGATGAACTGACTTGCTCCGTGTCTAACTCTTCCAAACTGGTTATTAGATCATCGACGAAAAAGATGGATCGTGTACTTCTGCGCACGGTGCAGGCAGTCGCGCCCCAGACTTGCGCCTTAAACATGGCCTTTGCTCGAGGTGTTACGGTGTTATCTTCATCTAACCATTTGTCTGATTGTTTTTTCTTGTCGCACACAGTTTTGATTGCCATGTTGCAGAATTTTACCAAGCCTCCTAGCACTTGACAGTCCCGAACACCTCCCCAAAGCAGGGCATTGTTCTGCCCTTCAACGGCACTGGTGGTTCTGCCAGAGAACAACGGGCAAGGATGGCCAAACGCTTCGACGGTCGCCCACTCCGCATTGATTTCGGATTGCTCTTCAGGAGTAAGAGGGCAATTGCCAACCTTGGTCCAGCTCGTCGGGTGTATCGTGCGTAAATATGCCGCCACGGATTGGGATTGCTGGCGACCATTGCGTGTTCGTGTACGTACAGCTGGAAATTGTTTTTGAATGACTTCAAGCGTAGTCTCATACTCAACTAATGTTGTTGTAGCTTGTAAGCGAAACAACAGTCCATTGATGTTGTCGATATTGGGATCAACAGCTCGGATATGGCCACATACGTTGAAAAAAATGTGCAAAGCACAAAACTTCAGGTTGACCTGTATGTTGCGTTTCGAGAGACGGACTTGAGCATCGCGCTGCTTACCCCGATCCGAGAATACAGCTCGACCATGTAGTTTGATCCCCGCTGCGACGCAATTGGCAAAGAACCATTCGAAGTTCTCTGCTGTTTCTTTGTGGATGAAGGCAATCGCTGCTGGTATGTTCGTCCAATTTCCATCCTTGCCCACAATCAGCACGCAGATTCCATTGTAGTGTCGATTTTTCATATGTGTTCCATCGCATTCGAGTAGAGGGATCCAGTTGTGTTGAGCAGACACAAGCGACCCAATAGAGATGAGCTGCGCGGGTTCCCTGGGATGTTCGGCTCCCTTGATTGCACGCATTGGGTGTGGAAAAACTGCCCCGTGGGGTGGCAAGGGATGTACCAAGACAAAGACGGCAAGCGCTCCATCATCATGGAGGCGGTCGCTACACGCAACCTGTGGATCTGGCATTCGTATACTGGACTTCCTGGCTCTAACAATGACATTAATGTTGTTGATAGGTCGCCGCTGATAGTTAATTGGTTGAGAGGAAGTGCCCCACGTCACTCAACAACAAACGAGTACGAGATGTTCTATCTATTATGTGATGGAATATACCCAGAATGGTCAGTGGTTGTGAAAACGATCAGTAATCCCGCCAACGAGAAGGAGAGTCTGTATGCGAAGATGCAAGAGGGCGTCCGCAAAGATGTTAAACGCTGTTTTGGTGTCCTACAAGGACGCTTTGCTATTCTAGCACGACCAGCAGAATTTTGGGGTCCCGAAACACTGCAGGATGTGTGGTACGCCTGCGTTATCATGCACAACCTGATTATTGAAGCTCAAGAAGAGGACGGTGAAAACGACGACTATATAGAACGAGTTTATTCACCTTCTGTGGCGAATGCAGATTTTACTTTTGACTCGTTGCTGATGCATCTTGCCAAGGTACACAATGAAGAAGCCCACATTGCGCTAAAACGTGATTTGATTGAGCACGTTTGGAAGCGCAAGCACGAGTTGGACATTTAGCCATCATATTCAGGGGTGCCTCGCGGGTTCGTATCGACGTTTTCGACTTCGCCAGACACGACGACATGGTGGGTACCAATTTCTTGCGTAGTAACGTCGCCCGATGTATTGTTCTCAGGGACGTTTTCGTTGTTGCTGCACGACATGGAGGCCAACACAGCGGCTCTGCGAAGTTGGAAGTATTTTTGTACATCTGCATCCAGCTCATCAATCCGAATTGTGAAGAGTGTGTAGTTGTTTGCTTCTTCCAGTGCGCGGGCACGTTTTTGACTTGCATTGGCAAGCTCTGCTGTTGCATCGGCCAAACGCATCTGGGTACGCTCAATGCTAGACATGTTTTTGGAGGCCGCTTTTGTTGCCTTGACTCCTACTGGTCTTGGTGTGGGTGATGCACCAGACGCCGCTCCTTCACTTGAACGATGACTGGCCACTCGATATTTTTCCCGATGTGACTGCCACTTGGGCTGCGTGGAGAGCACTCTTCAACAGTGGAGGAAGCGGAACGGCTTGTTGTCACGCACTTTCTTGGTCATGTTCGTGTTCTGGTAGAGTTTAAGAACGCTTGTGATCTGGTCTTCCTCGTTGGTTCCCGAGAGATTCAAATCCTTAACAGAAGCAACGCAGCTGCAAAACTTGGTCACGTCATGTTGAATAGTAGACCACTTTGATTCAAGTGACCGCAAAGGGCGATAGTCAGCGCCGTGTGGCCGGTTCTCGTTGTAGTACGCGCTCAATCTCTCCCAAAACTTTGCCGACGATTGTCCCGTTCCAGTGCTGTTGTCTGTTCCAATATGGAGGTATGCCTTGCACAAGAGTGCCTCCTCTTCATTCTCAAAACTCTTCCCCTTCTGGCGCCCCACCATCACGGTTGATGTGCTGACCTCGCTGGACGATGAAGAGGACTCCATGACAGCTACCTTCGCGCTCAAATGTTCTGTTCGGCAGATTCTCGACAAGAAGATGCAACCTTTCATTGCTCATTGGCCAACCACAGACAGCATATCCATTTGCCGGCTTTGGTGGGGTCACGGCAAAGGGGCGCCTTTTGCCGTGCGGACGCCACATTTTGCCGTTTTTGATTTCCCGTTTAGCGTTACAGTGAGCCGTTGGTAGATAGACTACCGAAAGACGATAAAAATTCACGGTAAATAGTTTACCGTTAGCGTTTACAGTGAACGGTTGGAGATGCTCTTAGCAACCGTGGCGACTCTGTCGCGTGAGGATGCTTGCATACTAGTCGATAGTCGATATTCGTCAATAGACCTCGTCAACTCCATCTTCTTCGTCATCTCCTCCTCCGCTATCGTCACGACCAGCCTCCGCCACCGTCAGTGGGCTTGCATGCTCCTGTTCCTCAAGCGCCATGTTGGTCGTTGATGCAGATTCGTCGCGCAAGGGCATCCTTACGTGAAAATGAAGCTCCCAACGGAAGTAGAGGAGACTAGGGAAATAGAACTTGAAGTTAGAAAAATTGCTCATTTCCGAAATGAGCGCTTAACTCTGAAACAAGCCACCTCCGGAGGTGGCTTGTTTCAGAGTTATTAAGCAAAAAGTGGACCACAAGTTGAGCACGTTTTTTGCAAGGTTCGACCCCCCTATTACTACTATTTATCAAGGCTGAGTATCCGTACATTGTGTGGTAGTCAACACAGCATTGTCGTGAGTCTGTGTGCTCTAGAGTCTAGCGAGGAGATTGGATCTTTGGATGGTCCCAAGGACCCGCGCTTCGAGGCGTGCGCGCGTTTAGACCGCAAGTGTCGACGAACAACGACCACCAGTAAGAGTGCAACAATTTTGAAAACTGTTAAAGCGAGCAAACCACTGTGGTTTGAAACCACACTCAACATTTGCGAGTCTTGGTTGGAGCCTTCGCAGAATAATTGATCTAAATCACGTGGAGCATCCGATTTCCATTGCTCGAAAGCTCGCCAAGGTACGACCAAGCCTGGTACTGTACATGAGTGCCGCCACAGCGTCAAGCCGGACTGCGTTGCCTGTCCTGTGAAACTGCGACAGCTTATGCACCATTCATTCGCTGTCACCCACAGCTGCCTTGTCAGCACGACGATGGAGAAAGGCACCTGCTTCGCAGCCCAAGCCGATTGCTAGAGCCACCTGGAACTTGGCTCCACGACGGCAGGCGATCAAGGCATTCAATTGCCGCAAAAATGCCGTCCTGGCATACCAACTTCAACCAGCGGGCTGAAATATGCAAAGTATCCGATGCCGGTGCTCTAGGAAGCAAAGTGGTTCAGAATTACTAACGCATCGTTGCGGTGATGTGAGACAACGGACGAGTCGATTCAATCATCGACTCGATTGTCGATACATAATACAAGTACAGTAATACAAGATGTGGGCCAAAATTCAGTTCAACTTGGTCAAACTCCAAGTACTTCTGCCTAGCACTTGAATTTGCCTAAGGGAATGCTCGAGAAATCCTACGGACAGGATTCGGATTGTTGGACGATCAACTGTGCATCGGTAACTCATGCAAGCAAGGTCAGTGTATTTCTTTGCCGTATAGCTCAGGATCCTGAGTCGCTGCAGTAGTGAAGCCGCTCGCCTTAGCACCCGCCTACAATTTTGATGCATCTCGTGCTCTCAAAAACGCCCAGCAAGTTGATCAGTAGCGACCAGATCAACGCAAACATGCAGTACGCGATGGTGACACCTCCCAGTAGCTTGCTTTGGCGGCAACTACGCTTTAGAGCTTGCGTTTGCGCCTTTTGGCGGGGCAGCAAGACGAGAAACATGAGTGAGAGAAGCTTGCTGGCGTACGAAATGAGCACGGTGATCGTAACATCACGACGAGTGGAGTGCGAGTCGTTCATGATGTCTCGATTGCTAACTGCGAACGGTTCGTTGATCGTTTTGGTGAGCGTGGCCGAGAATGGGTTGCTGAGATTGCCCACCGTCGTCAAGAGACCGTAGATCGCTGCCTCATTGCCGTTGTCTGCCAGTTCCACGACGACAAAGCTCGACACGATGAAGTTGATGCTCGACGGGATGGTCTCCACAATGGGCAGACCAAGCCAGAACCATTGGTTGCGCAGGACATTCCACGTAGTGAGCATCGTGCACACTGAATCAAGAGCTACCACAGCAATTGTGGTGATAACGATAACGTGACGCCAGTCCCAGTCGAGCCCGAAACGCCCCATGAAGGCTAACGTGGCAGCTGTCACACCCGAGCCGATGATCTGTGAAACCGAGATGTTGAAGCTCGTCGCTCGGACCCAGTACATTGTGACGGGGTCCGAAGCTACGTAGCTGATCCCTCCAAACACCCCCGAAAAGAAGCTGTACGCAATGACTTGGTAGACGGCACGACTCTGCAGCGTTTCCCACAGTGTGTTCATGTACTTGCGGATGTCTGGAGCGCCCACCCGCTTCTCCGAGACGAAAAACCAGGTCATAGGAAGCACTGGTACGCAGCAAACCGCCAGAATGACCATACAGGCGGGAAAGCTGATGCCGAAGTTGAAATCTCCACCATAGGGTGGTGAACTGAGTCCAAAGCCGATCAGGATACTCCCAAAGATGCTGAAGATACTACGCACTGTGTATATTGCAGTTTGCGTTCGGCCTCGGATAGCGACAGGTTCGCGTTGGGCGTGCACGACGACAACACCATCCGCCGCCACGTCCGCGATAACGTAGCCAAGTGTTCCGAGCATCATGAGCACGACGTACTTGCCTCCAGCAGCAGGAGCACGGTAGTTGATGGCCGACACCTCCTCAGCGGTGTACTGACTCGGTTTCAGTCCTCTCCACGAAGCCTCAGGGAAGTACGGGCTCTCCATCGGTAGCATTGCCATTGCTAAAAGACAGATCGTGCAGATGACCCAACCGATGATCATAAATGGACGACGTCGAAACCCGCAGATTGGAAAGCAGTCGGACAGGATTCCGATGAAAACTTTCACGGACCACGGGATTCCCAGCAACGCGCGAGCAGAAGTCGTCATTTGGCCCTCCATGTTAAGATAGTATCCGAGGAACGGCGTGATTGCGCTGGGTAGTGAGCCCATCATAAGCCCCACCGCTGCGTACTGCGCGAGTAGGCCACATGACTCGGCAGATAGAAGTCTTGGAGCACCTCCACTGCGTAAAGCACCGCCATTACTTGGTAGATCTTCTTCACAACACCCAGAAGGTGAAAGTTCGAGCTCCCCGTAGGCATCGCTTTGAGGAATCTTGATGGAGCTGAGGTAAGAGCTCCTTTCGGACGCCTCTACACGTCGAAAAGCTGCAAACATCGTGCGCTGCCGCTAAGAACCGTAAGAAGAGAGATCGTTGAGTAGCTGGGAGGAAGATCGTAAGTGAGGTGCATGTCGTCTTCCTTCCCTCAGAGTTCTTGCAGATTGTCTTCGTATGTGTAAGCATTCCAAAGGTTTCGTCTTCCGTTGAGGCAATTGAGCTTCGATAGCTTGCAATGTAAAATTGCGCGTGCGGTGGCATCTGAGTACGAGTGCGACGATGGCTCGGGGTCTCCTAATTGTTTTTGCTTCGTTCTACCGTAGTGCGTTGAAAAGCTTTTTCGTGGCAAATAGATTAATCTCAACGCCGATGGGCCGCAAGGAGGCGCCCGACACTGTGGCCGTCACCCGCGTGCTCGCTCAATCGCCCGGCGCCAACTACCAAGTACTAGTAGGGCCCATGTCTGTTCATAGTACACTACACGGCGGCAGGAATAAACGTGAGTCGAAGCCAGCTTCATTCAAATTGAGCAGTCCCCATCGTAGCGATTCTCGAGCCGATACAATGATACGTGTAGGGGGAAGCCGTTGATTCAAGCCTTGCACGACTCAGCATGAAAGCCTCGACACCAAGCCCCTCGACCCCACCAAGAGCGCCCGGACTGCTGTAGAGGGAACAAATCAACCAGCACCAACAGTCCACGCGACGAACCAGAGTGAAAGACTCAAGATTCGCGTTTTCCCGCCCAAATTACGGCATTGCCACACGTTTTAAACCTGTTTCTTGGTGTTGACACCCAACCTTTTTCAAGCCAAAACAATGCCCGAGAGCTAGATTTTCAGTCGTGGAGAGACCAACAGTAGCATACAGTATCGATAGATACTTGCACAACTTGAAACACTTCGACTTTGACCGCAATCCTCCATTTGATCACGCGACGAAGATGACGTCGCGGAGCCCGACTACTAAATCAATCACAAACCCATCAGGTGTCTCCATCAATACAAACAACAAGTCGTATTGACCCATCCCCGACCCATTTGGCTCGTCCGAAGTGTTTCATCAACACTTTTTTAGTGTGTTCACCACACCAATTGTATCCATCTCCCATCTCCCAGCCCCACAATTCTGACGTCATTCCGGAATCTGAGACCAAAAGCTCACTGTATCAACCTACGCCCATGCCGTCCTTCAAGTCCGTCCAAGTGCACACCAAGTCCAAAGACTTCCGTGCTGCCACTGAAATCGTCGACGTGCCGGAGGTCCCCACGCCTGCAGCTGGCAACGTCGTGGTCAAGAACCACTTTTTGGGTATCAACGCCACGGACATCAACTTGACTGCTGGCGCGTACACTGGCGCTCTGCCTCCTCCGTTCGGCTGCGGTCTTGAAGCTGCTGGCATTGTGTCGGCCATTGGAGAGGGCGTCACCAACGTCAAAGTGGGAGATGCAGTCGCCTACCAGAAGTTCGGAGCTTTCGCCGAGTACGTGGAGGTGCCTTCAGCCAATTTGATCAAGACCCCAGAGCTGTCTCCGGCCGTGCTGACCATGACGGTGGGTGGCATTTCGGCCTCCATTGCTTTGGAGCAGATCGGAGAGATGAAGAGCAACGAGACGGTGTTCGTGTCCGCTGCGGCGGGAGGCACTGGCCAATTCGTCGTGCAGCTGGCCAAGCTCGCGGGCAACCACGTGATCGGCACGTGCAGCTCAGACGCCAAGGTGGAGCACCTGAAGAAACTCGGCTGCGACCGAGTGATCAACTACACGAAGGAGGACGTGGACGCTGTGTTGAAGAAAGAGTACCCGAACGGTGTGGACCTCGTGTTCGAGACGGTGGGCGGTGACATGTTCAAGGCGGTGACCAGCAACTTGGCGGTGCACGCGCGCGTGATCGTGTTCGGATACATCTCGGGCTACCACGGCGACAAGTCGGCCGAGCCGATGCTGGTGAACCAGCTGAACCCGACGCTGCTCATGAAGTCGGCAAGTGTTCGCGGGTTCCTTCTGCACAACCACTCCAAGTTCATCCCGTCGCACGTTGATCGTCTGCTGAAGCTCATCGAGGAGGGCAAGCTGAACCCGGGCGTGGACTCAACCGAGTTCCGCGGCCTGGAAAGCATCCCGGAGGCTATCGACTTCATGTACGCGCGCAAGAACATTGGCAAGCTGATCATCAAGCTGGAGTAAATCGAAAGACGACAGCCGCGTGTTTCTGGCAAACTTTTGACTATTGCCCAGGTCTAGGTGACGATCCAAAAATCCATTCTTACTAAAACCAAGATAAGTTGGGTTTTACATAGCAGAGCCGTAACCGACACTAAAATCTAACGACTTCGCTGTCATGCCGTCGATTTCCGAGCCCCTCCCACCTAATTCTCCCAGCGTAGTACATCAATGAACGAGTGTTCAAACCTATAATACTTTGACGGAGCAAACGTCTCCAACAGTGAAGAAATTGAGTGATTATCTCAGTCCTGGTCAATAGTGGATGCTCTGGTGTGCAGGTGTCGATTAGACGAAAACTTCAGAATTGAAGTTGGGATGTGTGGCGCGTCAACATCTTGTCGCTTTCCAGCACCCCTACCGGGCTCTACCGCCATCCACTCGCCTAGCCAAACGCACGTGCGCTCAGCAGCCCCAACAGCTAACCTCCCAGTCCACCCGAGTTCTCGTACGCTGTCGCTTTCGACATGTCGCTTCGGCGATTGTGCTTCGTGGCAAAACTACAACAACAGAGACGGGGGACTGGCCAAGATCTCCTCTCCAGCAATCGGCTCTCCATCACTCGCCAAGGCCATAGCCTCCGTCTCAAGGAGTCTCCAGCATCTGCTCATTCTTCATTTTGCAGAGTTTCGTGCAAGTTACAAAAAAACCTTCACAAGTGAGCGTATCGCTTCAGACAACGTAGCAGCAAGACAAGATGCCCCCGCAAACCGCAACAGACGACATGTACTCGGAGGTCGCTTCACCTGCTGCTCCGACTACCTACGACAAGGCCAACAAGGAAGCCGAGCGCAGCATTAAGCCCAACGTCATTCTCTACAGCAGCGTCCTGGTTGCTCTGCTCCAGCCGTTCCAGAGTGGCTGGTCGACGTCGCAGACCAATCTGACCCAGTACAGCGACACGGACCAGTGTAATGCTCGCCCCGTGGTGGAAGGCACGTGCCTCATGTTCCCGGGACACTCGAAGCTGGAGTGAACATTCGCCGTGAACGCGTGGATTTTCGGTGGCATGATCGGTAGTTTGTTCTGCGGCCACTTCAGCGATATGTGGGGCCGCAAGAAGCTGCTGTTCGTCAACTGCGCCTTCATCATCGTCGGTGCCATTGTCCAAGCGGCCGTGTCCAATGTGTGGGCGTTTGCTGCCGGCCGAGTCATTGCTGGCATCGCCTCAGGTGTCGCTACTGGTACTTTGGGCTCGTACATCAACGAGCTGTCACCGCCCCACCTGCGTAACATTCTGGGTCTGGGTCTGCAGATTTCCGTGACCATGGGTATCGTTCTGCCTGCAATCGCCTTCTTCTTCGCTAACACTAGCAGTGGCTGGCGCTACCTCGCGGGTTTCCCGATCATTCTCGCGGCCATATTCCTGCTCTTGGCCCCCAAGATGTGCGTCGAGAGTCCTGCTTGGTTGCTTATGAAGAACCGTCGTGCTGAGGCCAAGGAGGTGATTGCTCGTCTATACGGCGAGGAGAACGTTCAGGTGGCGCTCAACTGGCTCGAGTCTTCCAACAAGGCTAACCAGTCCGAACTAGGTGAGACCAACAACGAGTCCCAAGTGAAGGAGTCGCTCTTCTCTCCCCGTTACCGCATGCAGTTGGCTGCTGCGATTTTGCTGTCGTGTGCCCAGCAGCTTTCGGGTATCAACGCCGTCTTCTCTACTCCAGCAGCATCTTCGCCGACGCTGGTATCTCGGATTCGCGCATCGGAACGCTTATCATCGACTTCATCAACATCTTCCCGGGTTTCGCTGCGGGTGCTCTGGCAGTTCGTTTCGGCAACCGACAAATGATTCTGTGGGGTATTGCAAGTATGTGTATCATGGCCGTGTGTATGACCATCGCCTTCTTGGTGGATGTGTCTGCGCTCTCCATTGTCTTCACTGCGCTGTATGTGGTCGCTTTTGGAGCCACCCTTGGACCGCTGGTGTGGGTCGTCACTGCCGATCTGTTCCCGGACTCGATTCGTGCGAGTGGTTCCTCCTTCTGCATCGGAATCAACTGGTTGTGCAACTTGGTCGTCGGTGTGGCCTACCCATACATTTCAGACTCACTGGACGACTACGCATACCTGCCGTTTGTAGTGCTTCTCGTGATCTTCTACCTGTTGGCTCTTAAACTCGTACCGGAGACTTCTGGAAAGAGCAGCGAAGAAATTCAGGCCGAGTTCGACTCGCGACAGACCCGCTAGTGCTACGTCTCGTATGACAACTAGTAGTTGAGTTGGGAATCCCAACTTGGGATGCATGTAAATACGAAAAAAAACTAAAAAATCTTATTTTCGACAATGCAGGATGCTGGTGTGTAATTGGCTTTTTCGCGCTGCACGAGCACTTTATGCAAATCTATTGGTCCTTTATCCTGAAGTTATCCCAGATTCTTCAACACCGCTTCATACGTTTGAACTGCTTCTTCATACTTGGCCAACCGGACGGCCTTTTCAGCTTGGGTTTTTGTTTTTGCCACAGCTTCCATGTTACCTATCAATTTATACGCTGCGTCGTACAATTTGTCTGCTTCTGCTTGCTTTGCGAGGAGCGCTGCTTTCACAACCGGATCTGTTGCCTCTATCGCATATTTTAGCAACTTGTATTGCTTCAACTACAGGTCGTAAACTTTGGCGGATTCTAGAATCACTGCTTTACTTACTAAATCGTCAGTCTTCTCTGCAATATTTTCTTGAGTCCGTGCTTCTCGCTGTTCGGAAGCCGAACTCCACAGCTTTCCCCCTCAGCTTCTCTGTCTAAGCACGTCCCGTAACTAAATCAGCCATCTTGAAGAAAGTTTTTGATGCCGTTCTCTCTTCATCCACTCCGTTCTTGAAAGCAACACCATTTTCTGGGCGGGAATTTGGCTTTACAGACGTTGCTTCGACCGTTGAGACAACTTTTGACGGTGGTCACGCTCCGTTGCAGCATCAGAAATCGCGAAGAGAGCGGCTAACACCAGTAGGAGAACCCTCTGCAGTTGACGCATATCTTTTGTAGACGCAATGAAGGCAAATTCGGGAATGAATTCAAGCTTTTGTGAGGCTCTCAATGTCAGCGGTGTACATGAACAATCTAGTGATAGTCATACATCACAATCATTACATTGAAGTACTTATATTACGATTTTGGAAGTATAGCTATACATGTGCCAGATCTGCATCATGCAGATTGCATGTGCTGTATCCTTTCCCGTATTCCAAAATCGTAATACAAGTACTGTAGTTCAATGTAATGATTGTGATGTTTGACAACCACTACAATACACAATACAGTAAACGGTCCGTAGTATGTCATCTCCTCACACCAGCTTTACCGGGAGGGATACGAAGTACATGTATCCAGTAGGACTTGTGCCGTGTACTTCTGAATTTACCTCTTCAAAGCAGACTGAAGCCTCCGCTACAATTTCCAGCGATGTGTCTCCTGTGCTGGCAATTCTTACTGTTGTTGGGCACTCTCTTTGCCATCGCCTCCACCACAGCGGAGCCTGACGAAGTTTCAAGTGTGTTTTCCACGGCCGAGACATCGAACACCAAGCGCCTTTTAAGAGGCACTTTCACACCAGAAGACAGTGTTGCCATCAGGGACGAGAAGGATGAAGAGAGAAATGCGTTGGAAAAATTCTTCAAGGTGTCTGAACTTGTGGTGGGGCGTACCAGGGCGGACAAAATGAGGCGCAAATACGTGGAGAGCTCCTTCAAAATGCTTGATAGGGTGGGAGGAGGGGTGGCAGATTTACAAAAAAAAGCAAACCAGGCGAACAGTATTCGAAAACAAGCAGCAATCGAGGAATCGATCAAAGTGTTTGAGGCGTGGAAGAAGCAAAAGAATTTGCTTGAAGATGCGGTAAAAACGTCCGATCCGGTTGCTAAAGCAGTGCTCCTCGCAAAGCACGCGGAGGCAGTCGAAGTGTACAACGCAGGGTACAAGTTGCTCGGTTATTTGGATGCTGTGCTGAAGGCAAAAGACTCCGTTAAAAAGGCTGCGCATGTGGCAACCTACCAGAAAGCAGCGAATCAATACAAGGAGCTGCTGGAGAAGATGTCGTAATTCCGGGTTAAGTGGTCAGTCAATAGAACGCCGGTCTCCTAAAATGTTGTTTAGACTTTTGTAGGAGCGATTCGCCGTCTGCAAGGATAATAACTTCGGGCGCGACCTTGTTTGAAGTACTCAGGGGTTCCGAAAATGTCATTTTTATTCAGACTGGCATGACAGCAATAAAAATAACTTTAAGTGTTCGGAGCACCACGGATGCAAAAATTATTGGTGTTATTGCATGCAATATACAGTGAGACCATACTCGTCTAGTTGGTGGCAGCCTCACCACGCACATCCTTCCGGACTGTTGCAGCGTTCCAGTAGGCTCGGTTGACCTTGAGCAAGAGAATCGACTCCAGGTGCAGCGGGTCATGCTCTGGCGGTATATCCCCAGCACAGTCTTCCCCTTGCTGAAAAAGCGCTCCACAAGGTTAGACGTCGGCGCGACGCAGGCGACGTGGTCTTTGAAGCGTGGTGCTTTCTCCCGTTGGCGGCGTGCCTCCACGAGGGTGTCCTTCGCGAAATTCTTCCTTGGCTGGGGACTCCTTACGTGTGGGAAGTAGAACCCTGCCACTTCCTTGGAGGTGAACGGAGCCATGGACTGCTTGTCCTTCTTGTCCTTGCGCTTGGCCTTCTACGACGGCTTCATGGGCGTGACACCGGCCGGATTCGTGGGCAAGGCTGCGGCCGGCTGCTTCTCCGTAGGCTTCGGAGGCATGGTGGTGGTTTTAGGCGTTGGTGACAGATTAGAAAATGACAATGCTCCGCGAAATGCAGGTGTATCCGTGGCTCGCGTGGAGTCTCAGCGACCAACCATCAAAATGAGAGGACGAGAGCGCGGTTCAAGAGGAGGACAGATCGATTGTAGAGGGCGGTCCTGCAGGACCGCTGGTCCGTAGTGCTCTTTCGAGCGTGGTGAACGCGGATGAGGGTTATTGGGGGGAGAGAGCACGAAATAAATTATTTGATTGGGAAATGGAGCTTCGCAAATAAATAATTTTACTGAAAAATAAAAAGTATATTTAATAAAAATAACATTTTCGGAACCCCTGCAAGTACTTCGAAGTACTTGTACCAGATAGCGATTGCCGTTGTTTCGGCATTTCTTTGTTTTTCACGAACTGAGCAACTCAACAATTGTGTAAATGGTGTGATCTGGCCATTTAACGTCAAGATACGCTGATGTTAGTATTTGCGCTTGCGTGGGTTATTGTAGTGGTCCTTGTACCATTCAGCCACCTCGGGGTGATGATTGCCACATCCAACGAAAAAAACTGACGAGTTGCTGCAGAAGTCGGTCGCATTATTCATGACTTCGAGAACACCGATGTGGCCGTTGCGGGCGGCGCGAATGGCATCATTTGCCGAGAGAGACTGGCGCAAATGGAAATGGAGCCATTTCACAGCCTCAGCGTGGCCGTATGTCACCGCGTTGCGAATCGCAGCCTCAGACCACGTGACGGTGAAGTTTGCAGCTAAGAATTTCATCACTTTGAGATGACCTCCTATAGCTGCCGCGCTCATTGCTGCTGCGGTGCACTCCACTTTGTGCTGGGCATGAATCCACTTCACCATTTCGAGATTGCCCTGTTTCGCTGCCGAGTTCAGCGCCTTCTTCGTGTACTTTTGGCGCTTATTCTCATGCAGCCACTTGAAGACCTCCCAGTGTTTGTTTTCAGCTGCGCCATCCATCGCCTTCACCGTGCAACCTTCGCGGCGGTGTTCATGCAAAAACTTCACGATTTCTTGATGTCCATACTTCGCTGCCATGTTCATCGTGTCCTTCGACCAGTTTCCTTCCCCACTGCTGTGCAGCCATTTGATCATCTGGAGGCTACCAGTCCAACTACTTTTGTGCACGACATCTTTAGGAAGTTCTAAACCACGTTGTTCATGCAACCATTGCACAACCTCCCAGCGGTGGTTGTAGGCTGCCATTGCCATCGCTTTCAGTGTGCAACCCTCATTACGGTTAGCATCCAACCATTTCAACACGTCCAGGTGACCATTCTGCGCAGCGGAGTCCATAGCATCAACAGTACATCCTTCGGCTCTGTTTTCATGTAACCACTGGACGACTTCAAGATGTCCACATTGTGCTGCATCGTCCATTGCTTTTGTGGTGCATCCTTCCTGTCTGTTTTCATGCAGCCATTGCACTATCTCCAAGTATCCATTCTTCGCTGCACAATTCATCGCGTCAGTAGCATATCTACCTGATCGGTTGGCAAGCAAAAACTTGATAATCTCCAAATGTCCGTGTCTCACCGCAGTTTCCACTTCCCAACTCGTGAATAACGCGGGGTCGTTAGCGTACAACCACAGCACCTTATCCAGATCTCCCTCTTGAACGGCATGGTCCAGAGTGCGTCTGCTCAGTTTGAACACCTTTACCTCGTGAAGCCACTTCATCATTTCAAACGACTCGACCGTCACGAGGCACTCCGCAGGTGGCTTCTGCTCGTACAAGAACTTCGCAGTCGCAAGGTGTCCTGCCTCGACGGATTTGTAAAAAGCAGGTTTTAACGAATTTTGGTCCCAGTTCGTGTGCTTCACCAGCCACTTGATCAGATCCAAATGGCCCCCACCAGCGGCATATTCCAAGCTGCGTAACCCTTTCGGAAAGAGCCTTTCCAGCCAGCGCACCACTTCAATTCGGCCTTCGATCGACGCGAACATGAACATCGTGTCGATGCTCCAGCTAAACTTCTTGGTGGATAACTATCTGATTGACTGCATCCATCGGAGCATCGGCAGCTCCGCCATTTGAGCCACGAGACGGATTGTGCTGTCCGTCACGGCTCCAGGATAGCGCTGGTACAGTTCTTTCACTGCCTTCAGCTTCCCTGCTTCCAGTGGCATGTGGCGGATCACGAGTTCCATTGCACAGCGATACTGACGCAACTTCTCGTGGTGCACCATATTCAAGCTCTCGTCTACGGCGTGCAACACTCGATGGAACAGCCGCGTCTCTCCTCTCTCCAGCACATTGGTGAGTGCATCTGGAGAGATGTTGTCAGTGAACTCTTGGATGAGCAGCACAGCATGCGGTAGGGCCTCGACTCGGGGCCAATGGCGACACATCACAGCCACACTCGCAAGCACAAAGTGGTGCTCGAGATTGTCCATGACACAGGAAATTGTTGAGTAAAGGACCTTTGTGCCGGAGAAAGCTGCGTCGCTTTCCCTCTGCAGATGCAAGTTGCCTTTATGGCTACATTGTTCATGCCGGTCGACGGGATGGCTACACTGAGTATGCTGTACACCAGGTTTGAAGTGCGTTTGACTTATCTCTTCCATCTCCCCATCTCATACTTTATATCCATATGCGGATCTGATCGTACTTAGCCGCGAAGATCGAAAGTTGAATGCGAACGGGTGCGTTGCAGCACTTCACTTCCAGACAAGCGCCAAGTTCCACACTCGCCACCTGTCGCTCCGGAATGCCCCCAACCCCAGACGAGCAAGTGGCGTATTTGCGCTCGCTGTCGTCCGTTCGCGACGGCTGCCACCGCGTTCTGGCGCTCGGCAGAGACGATAAGTTGCCGCACTTCTCGGTGGTCGCACCCAAAATCCCCGCACTGGCGGACTACGTCATCAGCGTCATTCGCCAGTCGTACCCGCTGCCCACCGAAGCCTCCGTGCCCTTCCACTCGCGCTGGCGCCACTTTGAGACGGGCAACCCGCACCGCGTGGACGAGATGACGTCAACATGGCGCTGCGATCCATTGGAGAAGGCGCGCAAGCTGCTGGACCTGGCGCTCGTGAGCGTCCTCCTGGACGCCGGCGCAGGACCTTCGTGGACCTACAAGGAGCCAGGCACGGAGGACGTGTACAGTCGCAGCGAGGGGTTGGGCATCGCCAGCTTCCACATGTTTCTTCAAGGCAACTTCTCGTCGACGGAGGACCCACATCGGGTGGACGCAAGTGCACTCTCGGAGTTGCCGGATGACGCAATCGCCACTGCGTTCCAAGTGGTACAAGTTGGATCTTATTTGGGGTGGTATCCTCGGGTTGGGTGTTGACTTTTAGAATTGTGTTTTGTGCAGAGTGACTCGAACCCGTTGGTGGGATGCGCTGGACGAACGGATCTCCTCAAGGTGAAAGTTTTAGATATATGGGAAGTAGGGGGAGATGGAACTGATAATTGTTTTATTGCTTTGTTTTGTGGACAGCGTCTGGGGAAAAGTATTTCCAATTATCCAGAGTTCTTTAAGGGGGAGGATGGGTTCATTCGACCGGGGAATATGGTGGACTACTTGACGAAACACCAGAATGCAAGTGGAGAAGTGTCCATTACGGAGCTTTGGAAGGTCGTACTGTATGGACTGCAGGACATTTGGCCCGAGAGCCGAACGCGAATTGGCGGACAGAATATGGGAGACGTGTGGGAACTTTCGTACGTGGAGGAGAGATTATATTCAGTGACTGGGATGCAGCGAGTTGATCTCGTTATTTATTTGTTTTCAGTTACTTGCCGGAACATGAAAAAGCGGGGAAGTTTGTGAGTTTCCACAAGCTGTCGCAGTGGCTGACGTACTCGCTCATGGAGCCACTTCAGGATGCAGGGTTCAAGATCACGGATCTCAAACTCATGACCGGTACGAGACAACATAGAGTTTGTCTTGGCTGTGGGTGGCGCTGAACATAATTCGTGCATGCTAGGACTTCCGGAGTATCGCAACGGAGGTTTGTTGGTGGACTTTGGTGTACTGGTGCCAAAGTCGGCGAACATTCTAACGGACGAATTTGACCCGAGCACGGAAGTGATTATTGAATGGCGAGCGCTCACTGTGGCCATCTTGGACGAGCTGCACAAGGTCATTCTGGAGCGTCTGGGCTTCACTGCAGACTTTTTCCCGCTCGTCAAGGTACCACCATTGGCTGTAGGTGTATCGGGTACAGCAACAATTAACAAGTCGGTTCTCCGTGTTACAGATGCTTGAAGGAGGAAGCTGGAAAGCTGGGCGTGTCATTGCCAAGGAGAAGCGCGCTGATGGCGGTCCGCCCATCAAAATTAAAAGTGACGGTACTGTCTTTTAAGTGGTTATCGCTTTTGGGAAGAATCCATTTGATTCGTGAAATCTTGTGAGTTTTTGTTGCTGTGCTGAAAGCATCTACCGTCGTTTGTGGTGTCTGTGATTATTGCCGCATGGTGTTTTACAGTATTTTAACAGCTCCACCCTCTGCAGGACGAGTACAGCGCACCCATTCTAATCCCATTCCCACTGTTTTGAGACCTGGCAGCTTCATTGAAGCTCACACAACTCGATATGTTAGTGTGTGTACCCCCGCGCGAGAGCTGCCCAATTTCTTTTCCATTTAGCACTCCTTGCCAGACACGGAATTCGTCTACAAGGCCTCGAAAGTCGTACGCTCCAGAGTAACCTGGATAAGGGAACTCACCTTCGCCAGCGACCACGTTGCCAGTCCCAATTTGCTGATACGCCATTCGAGACCACTCACGACGTCGTTGTCCTGTATCGGAAAACACTTCCACCCCACCAAGATACACAACCTGGTTCTGCTTATCCCCGTCATAAGTCAGCGCGAGGTGATACCAGCGATTTGGCTGTAAATTAGCAGCTACCATTGATCTCCCCTCCAGCAGCGAGCAGTACAGATTGAGCTGGGAATCAACGACAACAGGCAGCCATTAATCTCCAAGATCGTTGCAATCCAGTCCGTACAGGACACCTCCAGCGCACCTCCCATGGTGTCCCGTCGAAGTTCCTGTTCTCGAGTCTGGCAGCAAGCAGAACCACACGTCGAAGCTGAGACTGGTGGAACCTGCAAGGTACTCCATTGGTCGCTGCTCTCTTGACTCGGTTGACACATTGTGCTCCAAGTACGCGTATGACCCTTGTTGGTGTCTATAGAGGAATTGCTGGGACCCCATGCCACTGAATAGCACCGACCGTTCCTGTACATATTTTTTCTTCCATTGTTGCCCCGTTTCTCGTTGAAAGACCCTTTTCATCCGTTGTTTGAGTTGATTCGCAGAGCCTTTCAGGTCTTTCATCCATGGAGGCCCCTGAGTCTCCGACGTTTCTCCATGAAGTCGATTTTGCCAGAAAGTGGCATCGGAAAGCCAGAGAAACCAGTCATGTGACGCGTGAGAGAGGTTAAACGCCTCAAAACCAGTTAAGAAGGAGACAACAGCCCCCATGTTGACAACAGATTTGCAGAATGAACGGTCTCAGATTTTTGATAAAGCTGACGGTATCATTTCTAAACAGTTTTGTTTGGCACAAATGGGCTGGGTAACTTGCACTAGAATGCACCACCATGTGTCAAGTTCTACAGGTAAAAGATCACTTATATGGGGTTGTATGCGAGTTTTCGCGACAGATTTCAGCGACAAGATCCTGAGGGTCGATGTTTAGCAAATTGCTTTTGCATCCGTTGGCATCCACAAACTTATTATCTCTTGTCCTCCAGCTTCTCCATTTTCCAAAGTGACAACAACCACAAAGCCATTTCACCAGTTGGCATGCCGTCTTTCAAGTCCGTCCAAGTCCACACCAAGTCGGATGACTGCCGTGCTGCCACCAAAATTGTGGAAATGCCGGAGGTGCCGAGCCCTGCAAAAGGCAACGTGGTGGTCAAGAACCACTTTTTGGGCATCAACGCTACCGAAATCAACCTCACGAACGGAGCGTACACGGGAGACCTACCTCCTCCGTTCGGTTGCGGTCTTGAAGCTGCTGGCATTGTGTCGGCCATTGGAGAGGGAGTCACCAACGTCAAAGTGGGGGATGCAGTCGCCTACCAGAAGTTCGGAGCTTTCGCCGAGTACGTGGAGGTGCCTTCAGCCAATTTGATCAAGACCCCAGAGCTGTCTCCGACCATGACGGTGGGTGGCATTTCGGCCTCCATTGCTTTGGAGCAGATCGGAGAGATGAAGAGCAACGAGACGGTGTTCGTGTCCGCTGCGGCGGGAGGCACTGGCCAATTCGTCGTGCAGCTGGCCAAGCTCGCGGGCAACCACGTGATCGGCACGTGCAGCTCGGACGCCAAGGTGGAGCACCTGAGGAAACTCGGCTGCGACCGAGTGATCAACTACACGAAGGAGGACGTGGACACTGTGCTGAAGAAGGAGTACCCGAACGGTGTGGACCTCGTGCTCGAGACGGTGGGCGGTGACATGTTCAAGGCGGTGACCAGCAACTTGGCGGTGCACACGCGCGTGATCGTGTTTGGATACATCTCGGGCTACCACGGCGATAAGTGGTGTTCAGAGCCAGATTACAGTGGCGGCTCCTGCTATTTCCAACGCCTCGTGATCTCCGAACAAATTGGAGAAGCAGTCACAAAGCACTGCTACTACTGTGGCGGATACATACAACAGTTGTGTTTCACGCTACATGGAGACTCCGGAATGACATTTATTTTCAAGACACAGAAGCTGATGCCCCGAACGTCTTGAACTTAATTAGTTCTTTCCAGAAACACTACATGTTTCTTTGTCAGCATTCATCGGAGCTACATTGCGATCGATCGTCGCTGGTATTGACGATTCGAAAACTGGGTTTTGATCCTCCAAGGGATGAACCTTTGTCGCCACCCCAACAGCAAATTTGGATTCCGCAGCTGTAAAGGACCTCATCAATTAGCATAACATAGACTTACAGACGAGAAATCCACTAACTAGTTAATCAAATCATTTCTTCTTCTGGTTGTATCACGCAAAAGCAATGTTCTTGTCAAACTTACACAGACAGGACAGAACACCGATGCAAATGAAGTGCGTCTTCGACACAACAGTTTGTTTTTGTATGAAAACGGTAAACTAACCCTCGTCAGTGACAAAACATGCACAAAACCGAACAACATCAAGATTTCAATAGTACTACGACATCTTTCACGTGTTTGATTTTCTTGGTAACGTGACTTAATGAGTAGGAACTCTGAGTGCCTGCCTTTTACTTTACTGTTAGTAGTCCGACTGAATGTTTCTTCTTGTGTGCGGTTAACGATCGAGAAAATGGGATGCCCTTAAGAATTGACAGCAGTAGCGAGTCGTGAGGACCATTCAAGTACAAGCCAAGAGCAAGCTAACCCTCGACAGTGACAATGCACTCATTGCAAAAGGCGCACGCCTCTCATTATTTGGTCTGTTTTAAGAAAAAAGTCAAAATATGAGCGGAGTCGCTTTTATCTCTTGCGCGGTCGTCGTTCCCCGTACTTCGGTTGAAATCAGTTCGTTTTCTTCAACCACAACTCAAAGTCGTCGGCCACTTTCAAAAACTTTGCTTTCTCGGCCGGATCCGTCGCCAATTCCGCCCTGAGCTTAATGCTGTTGGTAGTTTCCCCCAAATTAACGAGCTTTTTGTAGTTGACATCCAGAATCTTCTGGCGTAATTTATCCGAGGCCCTCTGACCGAATACCTTTTTAGTCGATTGAACCGCCGCTTTCGCCGCCCACGCTCTGAAGTTTCTCTCCTCATCTTCATCTTCGATGCTGCTGGTTTTACGGAGGCTTCTCTCTGGGTCGATGTTGCTTCTTAAAAGTCGTTTGATAGTGGAAACCTCATTGGTATCAACAACACTCGCATCCGTTGCAGCGATGGGGCTTCCGAATAGAGTGACCAACACGAGTACGAGCGTCCAGAGGAGTAGACGCATTACTTGAAATTGTTGAAAAGAACTTGAGTTGTTTTGGAGCAGCGGGTGAATTGAAAAATGAGTGCCAGGTCAGCTCGCTCGGCGATACGCATGGCATAGGACTCCACTTCGTATGGCGATTGGAGGTAGCGACGTTACGAAGAACCTTGCAGAGCAATTTATTTTTTCCTGGGGAAGAAGAAACAAACATGAAGTGAAGATTACAATGTTGTAAACGATTGAATATTATTAATGCTTGTACAGCATTGCAAAGACGCAATTGTAGTAATATGTTTCATTGCTTACTTTCACACGTACATACCGACTCCATTTTCTTGGGGATCTGTTGCTGCCTTTTCTAATTTATCCTACGCTCCTTTCCGAGATGCAGTTCCATTTGCGGGGTCAATAAACTTTCCTGTCACGGATCCACAACGAGTACTATATACATGTACTTCGTGCTGGTAGCTCTGGCATCCATATCTTGTATGATATAAGATGCAAGTTGTATCTGCTATAATCTGTGACAACAATTTGTTGATACTGTACATGTAGATAAAAGGAAGAAAAAATGAACATTGTTACTTTGAGCATTAAACTACTTCGACTATCAATTAAAAACGGAGTATTTAAATGGAACTCCTCAACAGGTTAGTAGGGATCTTTGTTTGACGTGCTGCTCGAGAAAAAACACACAACTACTGTACGTGTCATAAAAAAATGGTGAGATTTATATCTTCATTAAATGATCCAATTAAGACTTCACAGTTCCAACAACTTATGGCAGTGAATTTGAGAGTTTGTGTATGACCTCCACCCGCCGCGGCTACAAGTGCTGAATTCAAAGATGGTACTGGGATCGTATCGCGTTGCCCAAATCTAAGTGTGGTCGTCTTTATGGTCGCCTTTAATCGATTGTGTGGTCACCTTTGGTGCTTTCAGCTGCAAACTCCACCACGCCAATATGTCCATTTCTAGTTGCTCTTTCCATTATTCACCATCTCACGAGCCTGCTCTTAACATCAAGGACGAGGAGGAGGTTCATCGTAACTATACTCGAACGTGTCCACTACATGTAGTAGTTCTGGAGCGAAGTACATGTATGATTAAGAAAAAATTGAAGGACTTGCCGATCTCAGTCCGGAAAATCTGCCCAGTGCTTGCTCAAAGTGAAGCAATGTTTACTTTCACGGAGTGGATCTGTTCTCCCGTTGCATCGCAACAAAGGGAAAGGGGCGAAAAAGGTTGGTAAATGTCAGTGCAGCAACTGCGTCTGTTTATTGGTATCCTTTCCCGAAAAACCGTATTTCCAAAATGATAATACCATGTGTGTATTACTTCGAAGTACTTCAAAGTAGTGATTGTGGCAATTGCTACACTGTATAATACATGTACGAACATGAAGTACCGGTACGCTGCTGGCAATTCAGCCCCTCAATTTGCTTACTCCGCGCTCTGCAAACAAGCCTGAAGGCTCGCAACCAGTAGAAATGCGTCTCCAGCTCTTGACCTTCGTATTAGTTGTTTATTGCTGCAAACTTTATCTGATGTCAAAATCTCGAATAGTAAGCGAGTTTTACGGCGTAGATCGGAAGGGTGATGAGTACGAAGAGAGAACGTCAAACGTGTTGGCCAAGGTTTCTGAATTACTGACCGGGCGAAACAAGAAGGATGTGCTGATGCGGCAGGGCTGGGAGGGTGTTTTTGAAATGCTTTCCAGTGCCAGAGGAGTGAAAACCATTCGAGATACCGCGGCACAAACTAGCAACCAAGTAGAAAAGGCGGTGATGCTGGAATCCATCAAGGCGTACCAAGCATGGTCGAACCAACTAAGTTTGTTGAAAGCTGCTGTGAAGATGAAAGACCCCATCGCCAGAGAAGCGCTCCTCTTGAAGCGAGCAGAAGCAAACAAAGTCTACGATGCGGCGTATGATCGGATAGGTCTCACGAGGGCTGTGGAGAAGACGACAAACACTGCTAGAAAGGCTGCTCGCCTCGCCAAGTATGAGGAAGCAGCTAAAAAATATAAAGAGCTGTTGAAGAATCTAGGATAACTTCTGGATAAGGGATCAATAAAAGTAACTTCTTTTTCGCTTTTACATTTCGTGTACCGAACTCGGTCTGATTAAATTCGCTGCGCTTACTATAATACTACATGTATTACAGTAGTAGTTCAACAAAGCCAGTACAAATGAAAAATTCTACAACTTGTTCAACACTCTTAAGCTGTAGTAGACATCGTTGTAAACTACATGTAGTAAATTTTCGTTGGTACTACGTAGTATGATCTGTATATTCTGAGGTCGGTCCAGTGATACATAATATGAGCCTGCTACAAGCTCCTGACCACCAGCTGTGCCTTCACACGGTTTCGAATTTAAAAACTTTAAATGCTTTTGAGAGGACTCGGAATTGTTGTTGTGTTGTTGCGGAAGCATATCCAATGAAGCCCTCGTTTTCTTCTAAACAGTAATTTAGATCATCGATGATTGCGTAGTTTCTACAACTACTGTAGGAATCGATCACAGCACTGCAATAGACAATGACGCTGGGCTTCATCGTTTCCTTGATAATAACATTGTCAGACTCCCGGAGGAAGGCATTCATGCTTAACCAGTCTCAGACTTGGGTGCTTGAGGTCGAGATGAATTGCTGAAGAACCACTATCTGTCCCATGATATTATCTCCCTCCAAGTGCATACTGTGCATGCTTGAGCAAGTCAGCGCTGGGTTCGATGCCGACAAGCAGACCACGCTGTGCTGTCAACTTGTTGTATTTAGGGTTTACAAAGAGCACCTAAGTTTTCTTTGATCGATACTTCTACAAATTAATACAGGCACAACAGTTTGAAATGAGAACTCCTCTTCTTTTACGAGTCTAAATGCGCACTAGATCTCGTATCAATGATTCCCAGTCCCTGTGCAAACCACTTACCATTTCAACCATTCCTTAAAGGTTTTTGCCTTTTCCTCAAGCCTTGCTTTCTTTACGGGGTCTTTTGTCAATTTCGCCTGGTTCAAGGTGCCATCTGGGGTGCTGCCTTTCTTCCACAGCCGTGTAAACGACAAACGCTGGAGCTCGGTTCGTAATGCCTCCGCGATAAAAGGACCAGATATCTTCTCCGTTCCTGAAACCAAAAGTTTCGATATGCTCTCTCCAACGCCTCTCTCCTCAGAATTTTCGGTCGTCGTTTTGGTCTTGTCCACGCTTTTCGCTTTAATGTCTCGTCTTAGAAATCGCTTGATGGTCAAAGCCTGAGCTACACTCGCCATTTTTTTCTCTTCCGTTGTAGCTGAAGTACAACCGACGAAAATGACCGACGCCAGTGTGAGCGTCCAGAGAAGAAGACGCATTGCTGGAAATCGTAGCAAAAGCTTGGTTGATACGTGGTGGGTGAGTTGGAAAGTGAGTGCAAGTGGATTAGATAGCTCAAAAGCGAATTCTCTCGGGGATATGCATGGTTAGGCCTCATTGTAAAACATGCACACAATGGTAATCTTCACTACGGATTGCCATGTGCACAATCATGGTATGAACCGTACTCAGTCTCAGTGGACAAGATAAATTATCTTAGATAATGGTGGTCTCTCGAACTGGCTGCTCCATGTCACCCCCCTTTACTTTTTTCCTCATTACTGAATCCAACTACGAAGTACAATACATGTTTCTTAGGAAATCAATGGAATATCTCCAGTCGCGGTCTTCTTCATACCATATAACAAATCTGTAATGTTCTTTCGAGCGCAAAAAGAAAAACGCAAAGAAGTAGGACACCAGTTCTTCCTACCAATGTACAGTACTTCGAAGTGTATTTCAACTGGCATGAGAAAAACTACGTGGAAATTAAACACTTCGACAAAGTTGTTGCATTGACGCAGTTATCCAAGCGTGCTTAATTAACTATTCTAAAGCGTGTACATGCCGACATTTGGTGTAATGGGTAATCTACTACTAGTAGAGTAGTAGTATTGCGAGAAAACAAATGGAATGGTTTGTTTGGACCAAGCCTCACACTGAGGCCTTGCTGCGATACGCGTTTGCCACATCAGTGCGGAAGGCGTACACCCCAGTACTTGTTCTTTGCAAAAATATATACGCGATGTACAGATTGTAGTCTATTATACCGATAGCCTATTTTTCATATTCCAATACCTACACTACTGTGTATCCGATATTTGATCTTCTCTTTCATTGATTAGAGCATTGATGTTAATTAACATGTAAGATTAAATAGAGCATGACAATTTTCGGGAATACGTTGGGAGCCTATTCCACTTTTCAACTTTACTTCGTTTCCATAGCTCACATGGACGAAGACAGAGAATTAAGCTTTGGCCAACCGGTTCTTAAAGAACTTCTTTGTGTAGCACCCCAGGAGGTGTTTGGGTTTGAACGTGCTGTATCGATATGATTTCTTCGCTCACTCCGGGAAGTAAAGTCTCGACGGGTGGATACATGCATCTTAGGATAGGAAGATTACGACACTGTATGTGAGCCCCACAAACGCCGCTTTGCAGAAATAAAACAATCACCACTTGTGGTTATTCTCTTCCTGTGACACATTCGGGCTGCAGATGGTCATTTTACTTTGCCAACAATTTCACGTGGTTTTCCCTCATAACTCGCAAAAAGTACATGCGTGTTTTGCATGGCTTGCTGGTAGGCTTAGTTCTCATACCGGAATTCCAAACTATTATAAGCATACCGAGTTCGTCACAAACTTGGTCGAGTTTGGTGAAAGCAGACCTAACCTGGCTTCGTCAAGAGACTGGCAGCAGTCCTCGACACTTAAAAAAAATATCTTTGATAAAAAAGATATGCATCTCCTAGGATAACGATAGATGCGTTGTAAGCTTAGGGTGGGAAGAAACTCTACTTCATGTATGCAGGTAATAAGAAAAATCTGATGTTCTCCCTCGTGTTGCCACTCTCCGTTGCATCAACAAACTGTATTTCCAAACTCATGTTTTTTTTTCAAGCAACACAATCACTATATTGTATTATTAAAGTAATGCAATACGTATAGCGATTGTGTTGCTTGAACAATCACTAAACACTGTATATGCATTGCAGTACACTGCTCTCATTCCAGCCACCCATTTTGAGTTCACTTTTGAATTTTGCTTGCATCGTCCTCACAGATTAAAACTTCGTTGTCGCTGCCACCGATGCGTCTCCTGCTCTGGGCCCTCCTGCTGGTTTTGGTCGATCTCTCGGTGATCCCTGCAACGGCAACGGAAGAAAATACATTTTCCAAGTTTGTTTCCACGGTTGAGGCCTCCAATGCCAATACCAAGCGGCATTTAAGAAGCACGTTCAACCTAGAAAACCAAGTTACCATCAAGGACGATGAAGCTGAAGAGCGAACGGCGCTGGATAAATTGTACAAAGTGTCTGAGAGAGTTGTCGGTCGTGTGAAAATGGAGAAATTGAAGCGGAGTGCGCTGGAGAACAAATTTCGGGAAATCGAGCGGAACGGAGGAGTGAATTCCTTAAAAGTAAGCGCGGAACAGACGAAAGATGCACTGAAAAAGGCTGAGCTCGAAGACAAAATCAAAGTGTTTGAAGCGTGGAGGAACCGAAAGAGCGCGTCCGAAGCTGTGATGAAGGCAACGAATCCGGTTGAGAAGAAGGCACTGCTCGTGAAGGATCAATATGCAGCAAAAGTGTACGACGCGGCGTACAAGGTGCTGACTTCGTTGAAATTGATGCAGAAGGCTACAAATCCGCTTGAAAAGGTTGCCCACGCCGCGACGCACAAGCAAGCCACCAACTCATACCATGCGCTGGTGCGGGAGATTGGATTCTAGTAGCCACTTTAAGATAAAGGATTGATAGATGAAGAAGTGCTTGGCCTGAATTTGCTTCTTGCTCGCTCGTATCATCTCGGAAGCCAGCAGGTACAAGAACGAAGATGTTGAGGAACCAAGCTATGGTTCACCTACGTTTCGAGTTCATACAGGGCACAAACCATAGGAGGATGCGTTTCCCTCGCTGGGCTTTGAAAACAAATTCCGATATTTTAACCATAGTTTTGTTGCCAAACCTCACGATACCGTTTTACTAGTATTTATTTGAATTCACTTGCTCTTAGTCTGGCACGCATCTTCTTTGACAAGTAAAATGGCGGCTAATAACGCTTTGTTTCCAGTATGAACACAAAACTGGTGGTTACTATGAAGCAACACATACAGCTAAGAATGTGACAATCGATTGCACCTCTCGTCATTGCCGCACAAAGTGAAAGTGTATGGATGTCTTGATATTGCCGGCGCTGCAGTTGAGAGCCCAGTTGAGTTTGGGCCGACCAGTGTCCTTCGATTCCTTCGGCTAAGAGGAAAGAGGGTGAGCAACCGGATACCGCTGTAGGGGAAAATTGAGTTCTAGTACGTTCTGATCTGATCGACACCCCACAAGACATGAGGTGACAAGGCAACAGCACGTGTGTAGCGCTACTGGAACGATGCTACCTTCCAATTTAAGACCATGTCTTGGGGAGGACTCGAAGAAACGGGACGTACGCTGGTTGCGAAGCTGACTTCTTCGAAGTAGGTTACTACATGTATGTTCAAGGACGTTCAAACACATCGAAAAGAATGGAAATGCTAGAATTTGGTACGTTTAACCAGTAGTATGTGCGTGAACAACTGGCGTTGCCTTGGCATTATTTCGTAGAATTCTCATAAAACCCCATTGCAACTGGATGATGCTGAAACTTTACGGGATATACGAGCGGAACATGGAGTATATACATGTACCCTCCATGTTTCTGACGGCGTTGGCGTTGAATCCGCCGTGCTGTTTCATTGCCGCTTCCACAATTTCTCCATCGATATCGCGCTTTTGCCAGTCAGGGAACAGTGTTGTCTTCAGATACTTGTGCAATCCCTGGAAGTCCTGCTCGTCCCAGTTAGCCACTTTGTCAAGTTTCTTTGGGTCAATCAAGTCGTCCAGTTTGTTTGCTTTGATCAACTCGTCGACGTTTTGGGTTTTGAGGTATTTGTTGACCGCGCTGGCCAAGTCGTCCAGCTTGTTCAGACTCAAAACTTCGTCGAGTTTCGTAGAATCCACTCTGGAAAGTATACTGTTTTGGGCTTCAGACTTTCCTCTTTCCTCGTAGCTAGCGTCGTCCTCATCTTCTCCATCTTGTGCTGCATCGACCCCCCTTAAATGTAGCGAGTTGTCGACACCGGCTTGGTCGAGTTCAGTTGAACTGCTTTCGTTAGACTCGAACAACTTGTTTTGGTGCGTGGCTGGCACATAGGTGGGTTTTGAAAAAGCAACCAGCAAGGC
The DNA here is from genome assembly GCA_032158285.1 of Phytophthora sansomeana. Lineage (NCBI taxonomy): Eukaryota > Oomycota > Peronosporomycetes > Peronosporales > Peronosporaceae > Phytophthora > Phytophthora sansomeana. Next base: position 308,158 of record JAPDHH010000278.1, on the reverse strand, counting down.
GTAGAAAGCTCGTCACAGGAAAGTTTCTTCGACCACGCAAAAAATGAAAACTGAATCGCACAAGGTTTGATTGATCCGGCTCAAAGCCAGCATGAAACCCGCGTGGTCATTAGTAGTGGGGATTGTTACGAGTGGCACAGCAGGTACTAACACAAGGATTTCATGCACAGAATTGCAAGCTGCTGCGCAAATTAAAGCAGATTATAATGCCATAATGCAAGCTCGTATTCGAACCCGAAGATTCTGGGGGAGGAAGTTATCGGTTCTTTCCTATCCACAGCGTCAGCTCACTGGAAACAGGTCCTTGTATGCTTTTCAAAGTGTGGAGACGAGAGCCTCAGCCAAAGAATCGTTCCAGTCCTTGATCTTCATTGGCACGGACCCTAGACAATTGGGGGGATACTACTCCCGACTCGCGCCGCACAGATACCCCAATTACAGTGCATGATTTGACAGCGGCCAGACAGGTGACGTTCGTTGGTGCAGTGGTGGCAAAACACAACTAATTACATACATCAAAAGCTTCGGTCTCCAGATCCTAATGATATCGCAGGAGCCTGTACTGCTGCTTGGACCATTACATTGGTACTGGGCGATATGAATTTACTCGCCAAAATGCAACTAGGAAAATACGATGATTGATCGTAGCTTTCGTCAATTTTGCTCAGTGAAGCTACGGGTTTCAGCACATGACGAGAAATCCATTTTAGTAGACGATGACTTGATTTCATTTCTGCAGTTTATGGCAATCATGATGTCGTTCCTTCCGGTTGGCGCCTCCATTGGTTATCTCGCGGGAACGGACAGCGCATTTGAGACTGGTGGGGTCATTCTTTCGCTTCGTACCAAGCTGAGCAACCTGACGCCGTTGAAGGAAAATTTGCAGTAGGTATTGTACGCTGTCAAGCACCTCAAGTTAAATATCGATCCATAGCCAGCTCATTCTGCGTTGCAATTATGAGACTTGCAAGAACTTGAGTTCCCGGTTTGAGATTTCCAGTTAGTCCCGTGGCGACTTTGAGTTCTCAGTGTGTCACTTTGAGTGTTATCCATCGCCAGTTTGAGTGCTCTCCATGGATTAGTACGACACCTCAAGTTTTGGGCGGACAACCCACAGCAGACGTCGTCAGTGCATTCAATGGCCCGGAGTGGAGTCAGAGCCCCATCATAAACTCGATCATCTGCCGTGCTATGCAGGACACGTGGTAACGAAGGTCGCGGATAGCGAAATGGTGACGCACCACTTTCTTGGCAGTCGTCAATTCACCCGTCAAGGTCCACAACTCCGGCGTGTTGTCACGAACAATTATGCGCTTCTGCTGCATTTTTTGCCGTCGCTGTATGTGTCTTAGTCTGTGGTGGAGAATGTGTTGCAACAGTTACTGGGGCTGGCCACCCCGACGCTATCAACGACAGCAGACAACTGCGAGTGGCTCAAACGGATGACACTGAAGAGAGAGGAATTATCCAAACCATTACGGACGAAGCCACGAAGATGGCAAACATGGCATTTTGGGTCAGTCAAGCAGGCACTTGGACTTGAGAACTTGGCTGGGAAGGCGCTCAAAGCCAATGCGAACTAGATTTTCAAGGAATTCCAGGCCAAAATGGACGAGCCGAAGATCGTCGCGTGGCTGAACAAGGACACCACCACGGCCGAGGTGTGGACGACGTTGGGATTGAACAAACTCACGACGGAAGAGCTCAAAAACTCAAGAGAGCTCAAGACGTACATTCGCTACGCCAAGAGACTGATGACGACATTTGGAACCACAAAAGAGCGTCGTTCGAGCCCGACATCCCTTCAGCTGCAGAATTGTCCGTCAAAGTGCAGTTGTGGACCAAAGCTGGTCGCCCCCAATGGTACGTTTTTGAAATGATGGGGAAAAGCGCCATCAAGGGCAACACCAACTACGAGTACTACCAATTGTTCCTCAAGTTGCTCCGAAAACAAGCCAAGAAAAATAAATAGAGTAGTGAATTGTAGAGAGGCTTGGTCGCTGCGCTGTATTCCCTTTGTCGACCTAACAAATCGTTCCGAAAAGGTTTCCGGGCTTCGTCATTGCGATAATGAATTGATTGGGCTGCACTAACCGTGTTTGCATGAAGTTCATGCAAACACGGTTAGTGCAGCCCAATCAACAATGCCAGCTCAAAGAACTCTGGGTAGCGAGACTAAATAATCTTCCAGATACTACGTCGTACTACTTCAGAGTAAAACTGTTGCTGCATGTGATTAAGGCACTTTGTAGGCCACGATTGGTGATCAACATGCCGACTCCAACGTAAGATATGAAAATATTCTTTCGAGTAGCTCGCTGTCTTGTTCTTATTGACAACCTCTGGGAAAATGTGCGCGCAATCGAACCGAAAGTTCACTTTTTCACTGTGATCATGCAGACACTTTCGTTTACACATTTTTTTGGTGACGTCAACCTCCACGTGTACCAATCTTCGGGTACATCTGCACTGAGGTCCTGATCTCCATTACTAAATTCGCGTCTCAAGTGCCAAATGGCGAGCTACAAACGTCTGGAAGTGCACACCAAGTCGACGGACTTTCGAGCGGCCACGCGCCTCGTAAAGGAGTCGGAACTCCCGAAAGCGCACGCCAACTCCATTGTGGTGAAAAACCACTTTGTAGGGATCAACGCCACGGACGTCAACGTCACCAATGGCGCGTACACGGGCCCTCTCCCGCCGCCCTTTGGCTGCGGATTGGACGCCGTGGGAGTGGTAGTCGAAGTAGGGGAGGGGGTTTCCGACGTCAAAGTAGGCGATGCAGTGGCGTACCGAAGTACGTTTTCAAATTTCGGGATACAGTTGCCGAGTTTTTGGGATCTTTTGAGGGATACTTCGGGATCTTTACACTAATGTTGCGATATTTTCTGACTGACAGAGTTGGGAGCGTTCGCCGAGTACAACGAAGTGGACATGGCCATGGTGCTCAAAGTGCCGGCTCTGACGCCGGATGCGCTGCCGTTGATTGTGTGTGGAAGTTCGGCGTCCATCGCCTTGGAACAAGTTGGCGAGATGAAAAGTAACGAGACGGTGCTCGTGACGGCTGCGGCCGGAGGTACCGGTCAGTTCGTGGTACAGTTGGCCAAACTGGCCGGGAACCACGTGATCGGCACCACGAGTTCCGACGCCAAAGCGGCGCACTTGAAGTCCATCGGCTGTGATCGCGTCATCAACTACAACACGGAAAACGTGAGTGAAGTGCTGAAAAAAGAGTATCCCAATGGTGTGGACCTCGTGTTTGAAACGGTGGGTGGGGATCTGTTACGGGCGGCGGTGGACAACATGGCCGTTAAGGGACGCATTATTGCATTTGGGTCCATTTCGGGGTACCACGGAGCAAAGGATACGTTCACGGCCAGTGAAATGGTCCCCAAACTGCTTTTCAAGTCTGCGTCCGTACGCGGATTCATCTCGGGTCACTACCGTGAACAGTTCCACCCGCACATGCAGCGGCTGCTGAAACTCATTGAGGAGAAGAAAGTGGTGCCGGGAATTGACCCCGTCAAGTTCGAAGGACTGGAGAGTGTTGCTGAAGCGATTGACTACATGTACGCGCGCAAGAACATGGGCAAGGTCGTGGTGAAGCTGGCGTAGGGAGGAAGGCGTCGGAGGACACTTTCGTTTGCAACTGGCAACTGCTGCATGTAGTATGTCCAGGGTTTGATATTTTTTCTAACATTGAAAACGATTTCGTTTCAATAGCTTCTTGGATTCGTCCTGAGTGCATCACCGGAATTGCAGTAAAGCTGCATTACTCCACCAGTTGCTTGGTTACTCCTTCACTTGGACGAGTACATTTTACCACTTGCACATTGTGCTGGAGTTTACGTTGTGGGATAACACCCTGCTCGTTTCAGACAAGCAGATAGTCCCTGTATTGGCAGTTCGCCACCGTCTGAAAGATGGACGATTTCATCTTGGGAAAGCACTTGACCCCACACTCGAAAGGCATCGACGACGCCGTGGAATCCGTACCATCCGATGTGGCCTCGACGAGGACACTCCAAAGTGTCCGACGTAACGCACCCCGTCCCGATCTGTCCGTGTATCAAGTGATTCCATTCGTGGTGCCTCGAACCGATCTCGGATCTGATCTTGTTGCCGTCGATATACACTTCTTGACGCTGGAGATCGCTGTCGTAGGTCAGTGCTACGTGATACCAGCGATTGGGCTGCAAGTCGCTCGCTACGACGGATTTGTCCGCCAAGACGGAGCAGTAGAGATCCCCCGTAGCGCTAACCATGACGAATTGCTGATGATAATCAGGCCACTCACCACTCAAACCGTCGAGCTCGTTCGAGCCCTTTTCCACCTTCAGACTTCTGAACATCATTGATCGAGACTGAATGTACTGCTTTCTCCATGAGATCCCCGACCGACCAGGAGTACCGACACCTTGACAGCGTTTTCCGCCAGAAAGACTCCTCCGACAGATAGTTCCTCCACCAAACGTTGGTGTGCGACAGGTTGAAAGCGTCAAAGCCCGTGAGAAAACTACAGAGCACTTCCAAGACATCAGCAGGCAGCTCCATGGATGTATCGGTTGTCCACAGACTCAACTCGCTCGCCATCATCTGCTGGTCATCCGAGTCGAGCGTGGCGAATCGAATAGTGAACAGGTAAAATATCTTGCTACGAACCATTTCCACCCATCGCTGCCCACGCCACATAGTTACAAGCTTCTGACGTACGCCACATTTGTATCCTCTGTCGGTCGAGTACACGATACTTTCTGCATATTCACCCACCGCTCGTCCGGACTCATCAACGACATCCTTGCATTATCCACCTTCAGTGAGCTTCGTAATTCATTGTTTAGAAGTCTACAACCATTTTCCAACCCACCGACATCCGATGCTGATAAATTTCCTTCCCAAACTCGGAACTCGTCGATGATCCCATTGAATCCGTACCAACCAAGATGTCCTCGGTAAGGAAAGTGGGCGTCTCCTCCAGTGACGGAACCTGTGCCCACTTGTTCATAATTCATAAAGCTCCATTCTTCATGTAGCGGTCCCGTATCGGACCGAACATTTTCTCCGTTGAGATACACATCTTGACGCTGGAGATCGTAGTCGTAGTTTAGACCGAGATGATACCATCGAGTTGGTTGTAGATCAGTAGCTACCACTGGTTTAACGTCCAGGACAGAGCAGTACAGGTCTCCAGATGCGTTCACAACCACAATCGGTTGGTGGAAATGTGGCCACGGACGACTTTTACGCTTGCTCGACTGCAGACCGTAGATGATTCCACCAAAACAATGGGTATCTGAGGCTGGCAACAGACTGAACCACACATCAAAGCTGAAGCTCCTGTGAAAACTGGTTAGACGGAAGACGTCCGGCGTCTTGAGATCCACCAAATAGGCAAACGAGTCGAGATCGAGGGTGCTGTGGACTTGTCGACCTTGAAACAACAGCGACGACGCCACCATTAACTTTTTCTGCCAGGAACCACGAGATCGGAGACGTCGCTGCCAGTCGAAGCCGTCTCCGACGTATTGGAGCCACCAGGAATTAGTGTGCGACAGATTGAAAGCGTCTTGGCTTGTCAGGAAGCTGTTCATCTTTTTTAAAGTATCTGCTGGAAGGAACTCCATCTTGGACTCGGAGACTTGGAAAGTGAGGGAGCGGCCAGAACCTTCAAGATGGCAAATCCCTCGAGCCAACGTGGGGTCAGCAGAGGCCGAGCAAAGTCTCATTAAAATTGAAACTGACGTACGAATGATGGCGCAAAGGGAGTTGAGGATCAGTACACGCATGGTGTGGGGGTCTCGAAAGTTTTCTCGCCGTCTGAGTAGTAGTACTTAGTGTCTTAAGACCATCACAAATAGAGCTCACTTCTCTATCTGCGTTAAGGTATTTACGCTTGTCCAGTTTGTACGACGCAGAACAAGCAAATTGTTGATCATTCATGAGCTGGCTGGGTCAGAGACTCGATGGGAACGCATTCGTGTCGGAGGTGGTGATGCCAATTGCAAAGGAGTCCGAAGACTGCCAGTCCCAATCGATTTCTCGTTAGATCTCGAGAGTCTGAGGCATCGGCTGGTATTGTGATGCCAATTGCTGTGGATCCAGGACAGTGATCGAGAAAACGGAACACTCGAGCAGTCGAGGACAACCCCCTCAGTGCAAATATTTTACCAAGACGGATATGTCGAAGCTCACCACTCTCTAGCCTCCGCAAAGGACTCCCTTCAGCCAGAATCGTCACTGAATTGAATGTGTACGTGGTAGAAACTCACGTCAGGTTCAAGCACTCAAAAACGCTTGCGCAAATTTGTCTCGAGCATCTCCCGAGACGTTTTGCATCGAAAATAGTCGACACCAAGTCCTCCAACAGTTCGCAGCGTCGCACGTAGCATGCAAATTTCGCCCTTCACTAAAGAACGGCGCGGTCTTCAAAGACTTTCGTCGTCGAGCAGGAGGTCACGACGTACGATGAGTGCACCAGCGTCAACTTCACCAACAGATACTGTGACTTCCTCTCGAGACACTCCTGCTACAACCCAAACTCCAGCAAGTAACCAACCTGCGCCAGCGCTGACCCAACTGCTGCAGCTTCTTAACCGACAAATCTCGTACAAAGCGTGTGTGGCCATTTTCCTGTTTCTCGGCTCTGTCGCAGTGCTCACTCCTTTTAAAGAGTATTATCTCGGAAGTTATGTGACCGATCCTTTTGATGAAGTGCGGGACGACGTGGTGGCGAGAAAACTCAACCAAATGGGGGTCGTGATCAGCGGAATGCACTACTTCGACACGTTCGACCGCACCTTTCTGCCGCTTATCGACTTGGAAACCAAAGACGAGTTCAAACGCCCAACAGCAGCGAATCTCTCACTCACAGGTTTTCTCGTACGTGCCAATCTGCGGCGAGACGATCTGCTTGCTGGACTTCCCCAGACGGTACTTTCGCAGCCTGTGAACCTCATGGTGGACGTCCATGGTCCTCGGTGTGGAACCGACTCAAGTAACTGGGAAACTGCACCGCAATTGCTGTTTGGAAACTGGTTCCCGGCCATTCGACACGAATTTTGTCGAGACTTCCACGACAAGTTCCCACGAGATCGATACTTTAACCACAATGACAAGACGCCGGTCGATTCCCATTTAGCGAAAGTCGGCAACGTGACATTGGGTTTGATTGCCGTTGTCAACATATCGGAGGTTTATCTGCGTCACTTTAGCGACGCGCAAGTGATTCGCAAAATCATGAGGAACGTACAGGAAGGGTATCTTGGGTTGGAGCTGCCAGAGTACACCGACGACGTCGCTCAAGCGATTACGGATCGATACGGCAGCGGTATCCCTCTTTCGGATGTCTTGACGTTGTTACCAGGCTCTTTTGACGATGATCACGTGGCTCTGGTGGATGTTCTGGGTGTCAGCGCACTGCTGAAGTACTATTTGGACCCTCAGGAGCTGACGATGGGGACAAATATCAATGGAGAAGCCGCGATTTCGGCCGAGGTGACTCACGCAACGGATTCCTTTTTCACAACGGACTTCCTGATCACGACAGTTGGAATGCACTACGTGTCCACGTCTCACTTGGCTGCGTTTTGGAAATGTGCGATTTTGCACACTTCGATGGTCAAGACCATCACTGTTGCTGACGTTGATGGAGACGCATTGAAGCAGTGCGGCACCGAAATGAGCGACAACCTGCCAGTGTTCATCACGAACCTCATGTTCCTCTTCCAACCAGATCTGCGAGACTACACCACTCTCGACAATACCACGACATACACGCTGGGACGTCGTCGCGAGTCCGACGCTGAATATGTGGCGCTGACAGTTCCCGAAACATTTGACGACTCCACTGTTGTGTCCATCGATGGCTCAAGCTGGGCAAAGAAGAAAACAAACGCGACGATCAAGGCCGCGACAACGCCTTATGGTTATCTGTACACGCCCGACTGCAAACGTCTTGTCACTCAAGCTTTGTCCCAGACCGGACGGAACGTTCAAAAGTACCAGGCGTATTTGGGCGACGGACTTGGCAATTGTGCGTTCCGAGATTCTCAGGAGACGGAGCTGCAGACACTTTGCAGATTGTTTATGACGTCCGATGAAGTCATGTTTCGAGATCTCAATGGCATTTCCATCCAACTGCCAACGTGTGCGTCTTTAATAGCGACAACTGCAAGTGCTGAGGTTCAGGCTCTCGAGCAAGAGAATTTGCGTCAAATTGAGTGGTTCATGATCGACACGAGCTTGCTCACACGTCGAATTCGCATCCAAGACAACACGAGCCGCCAGATCCGGACGTTCTTGCTCATGCTCAACTTTATCGGCGCTACGCACTACGCCATGCAGTACATTTACATCCTCAAGAGCGTGTGGACTTTTGTCAGCAACAGCGTGCTCCAACCTCTCGCAGAGGAGCATTCCCGACTGGCATCAACCGCCAGTATTCATTACACTCCAACACCACTTGTTCGACTAGGAATACTCGAGCTCCTCATGTGTGATCCAGCGGATGGTGCATTAGAGCACCCAGCAACCATGGTGTTGATGTATCTCGGCGCGATTGGGGCTCTCAGCAACATTTTCTCGCTCGGATGCGATGCAGAGCTGTCTGTTGCAGGGGCTGGCATTGTGATCTACTGCAAGCCGGCTATCTCAGTTGACAGTTTGAATCTGGTCCTCACTACGCTAAGTAGCAGCTACTGGGTCATTCGTGTCACTTTACAATCGCGATCGCTAGCCATGCGACTGGATCATGTTGTTCGCGACAACTTCCTGCGCTTCTGGCTTACAAACGCGGTTGCAGTTTTGGTTATCCACTTCATATGCAAGGGAGGTGCCGACCTGCTGCTTCAAAACGTCGAGCTGCAGTCCGATCCTCACATCTACGCCATCATTGGAGGTTTTTGCTTTGCCCTCGTCATCTCGTCAGGATTTCTGCTCGTACACATCGCGTCAACGGACACCGCACGGATTCGTAAAATCGTCAAACAGCGCTCGATGAGAACGCTATGGCGGACTTCGAAAGCTCGAGCTGTGAGCGATCGTGCGTTTGTGGCGAAATGGGGCACGAAAAGTCTCGAGTCGGTGCTGTATCACTGTGCGTCACCACAAATTGCTCGGCAGTTGCAGGTTTCAAGTGTGCCCGGGGAGCTCACAGCCTGGAAGCAAGGTAGCAGGTCCGGAGAACCGATCAAAGAGGGGGAGACGACCGCTATCCGGATTCACGAGTTTGTTGCTGTACATTGCGCTGGAGGAGCTCACACTCATCTGCTCGGAGTGAAATGGTATCTCGATCCAAAAGGACGAGGTGGTGTCACAACTGTAGACCGCATTTACTGCATCGATGAAAACAAAGCAGCCTCGAAGCAGCAGGTCCCGGATAAAAATCCATAAAATCTGTAGTAACTATCACCTCAGTTTCAAAGTTCCGTTGCTGTGTTCCCATCTCATTATTGGTCAGCAACTTGAACGTGCGAATAGACCTCAATATCACGTTCGTCTTCGAGTCTGGGGCGGCAGATGACTCATTTCAGACTTAAATAAACGTGGGAAGTGCCATCACGAAGATAGTTCTCTCTCACAACAAGTAATTGACAGGATAGAACCAGCGCAGTCGACGAAATCTCCTCCCTGCATTTCAGACTTGGCCAACACGCCCAATCGTGGCCATGACGAATGGCGATGAGGAGAAGTCTCCAACAGTGCAGAGGCTGTCTGTCCAAGGCACTCTGGTCCCATCGAACTCCAGGGACGAGATAAAAGGACCCAGCGCTCAACTCGGTCAGCTCCAAGACTATGAGATCTCGTACAAATCGTGCGTCGCCATCTTTGTGCTTGTACTTCTTGGTGTCAGCATGATCCCGCTCAAGGAATATTACCTCGGAAGTTACGTCACCAAGCCATTCGACGAAGTGCGCGATGAAGCTGCAGCTCGGAAACTCAACCGACTGGGCGTTGTCACCAGTGGCGTTCACTACTTCGACACGTTTGAGCGCTCTCTTTTTCCACTGATTGACCTTCAAACAAAGTCCGAGCTCAGCCGATCAACTGCAGGAAATCTCTCGCTGACCGACTTTCTAGTCCGAGCCAACGTGCGCCGAGACGACCTTCTTGCTGGCTTGCCAGAGGAAATGCTACAACAACCTGTCGATCTCATGGTCGACGTGCTTGCACCTTTGTGTGGGCCAGTGACAGCATCGATATCTTCGTGGGAAACGCCTGCACAGCTACTCTTCGGAAACTGGTTTCCAGCAATTCGGCACGAGTTTTGCCGTGATTTCCACAACAAGTTCCCACGCCACCGCTTTTTCAACCACGGCGAAAAGACTCCAATTGATGCGAATCTGTCCAGCGTTGGTACTGTTACGTTGGGCCTCATCGCTGTTGTCAACATGTCCGAGGTCTATCTGCGCCACTTCAACGACGCACTCGTCGTCCGTAAAGTAATGAAGAACGTCCAGGAGGGATACATGGACTTGGAGTTGCCAGAATACACCAACAGCATTGCAGAGGCCATCGTCGACCGATACAGCAAAGGCATCTCGCTCGCGGAGGTGGTGGCGTTGCTTCCTGGTTCGTTTGACATCAATCATGTGGCTCTTGTTGACGTGCTGGGCGTCACGGCACTGCTCAAGTACTATCTGGAATCTCAGCAGCTCACGATGGGCGTCAACGTGAACGGAGAAGCAGCCATTCTAGCAGAGGTGACGCACGCTTCAGCATCCTTCTTCACTTCGGACTTCCTCATCAACACTGTTGGCATGCACTTAGTGTCGACGATGCACTTGGCTCCGTTCTGGAACTGCGCGATCAAGCATACGACGATGGACAAGGCCATAACAGTCGCTGATGTGGATGGCGCAGCAATCAAGCAGTGCGGCAGTGACTTGGCGTTGATTCTGCCGACGTTCGCAGTGAACCTGATGTTCCTGTTCCAGAAAGATGATCGAGACTATACCAAACTAGATAACACTACTACGTACACACTTGGGCGTCGACGAGAAACCACAGCTGGCTATGTAGCGCTGGAACTCCCCGAGACGTTGACGCATTCCCCACTGCTGGCGATTGATGGCACTGCATGGACAAAGTCTCGCGTGAAAAAAACAACGCCAAAGCCAGCACTTACGCCGTATGGGTATCTGTACACACCGGACTGTCAGGGTGTTGTGAACTCTGTCATGCAGCAGAGCGGACGGAACGTGCAGAAGTACCAAGCGTACATGGGTGACGGTTTGGGGAACTGTGCGTTCCGGGACTCTCAGGAGACCGAGCTTCAAACACTATGTCGCTTGTTCATGACTCCAAACGAGGTTTTGTTTCGTGACCTCAATGGAGATCTGATCGAGCTGCCAACTTGTGCTTCTTTAATCACTGCCGGTGCCAGCGCAGAGGTACAAGCTGCTGAACAAGAGAATCTGCGTCAAATCGAGTGGTTCATGATTGATACCACAATGGTCAATCGACGTATCCGCATTCAAGACAACACGAGCCGACAGATCCGCACGTTCCTGCTGATTCTCAACTTGATCGGCGCCTCGTACTACGCCCTCGAGTACATTTATATCCTCAAGAGCGTGTGGATTTTCATTCGCAACAGCGTGTATCGCCCGGCCAAAGAAGTGCAGGCCCGTGTAGGGACTTTGGATTCGTTCAACAATGATGCCACCCCGCTTGTACGGATTGGTCTGTTCGAGTTGCTCCAGTGCGACCCTGCAGACGGAGCCTTAGAACATCCAGGAACAATGGTGTTGCTATACCTCGGTGCGATCGGTGCTCTTAGCAACATTTTTTCGCTCGGTTGTACGGCACAACTCTCCACTGCCGAAGGAAGCATCGTCATCTACTGCACGCCAGCAATTCCTGTTCGCAGTCTCACCCTGGTGTTCACGACGCTCAGCAGCAGCTACTGGGTGATTCGCGTCACGCTGCAGACTCGGTCGTTGGCCATGCGTCTGGATCATGCCGCGCGAAACGACTTCGTCCGCTTCTGGACGCTCAACGCGATAGCAGTGTTAATCATTCACTTCGTCTGCAAGGTCGGCGCCGATCAGATGCTCCACAACGCTGAGCTGCACTCGGATCCTCATTTGTACGCCATGTTTGGCGGTTTGGCCGTCGCCTTCATCATCTCAACGGGGTTTCTGCTCCTTCACTTGGCATCCACCGACTCGAAAAGACTGCAGCGCCTGATGCGGCAGCGATCGAAACGAACAATATGGCGTGAAGTTTCAGCCCGAGAGTCCGACGACCGCGCCTTCGTGGCCAAGTGGAGCACGCGGGGCCTCGACTCGGTATTGTACCATTGTGCAACGCCACAAATCGCGCGCCAACTGGAATTGTTCGGCACTCGGCAGCAGACCGAGTCGAGCAGCATCGCCAAGAATCTGAAGAAGTTCATTGTCACGCAGCCGACAGGAGTGAAAATGCACCAGTTCGTGGCCGTCCACTGCGCCGCCGGATCCCACGCACACCTGAAAACCGTAAAATGGTATCTCGAGCCGAACGGAACCGGAGGAGTCATGACCGTGAACCCGATGAACAGGAAACACGCCGCTCGCGTCGTTTGTGCAGCAGACGAAGGTGCAGTTGAAGAGGAGACCAAAACCGTCACAGTCGAGACCAACAGCCCCTGGGGTCCACCATCATAACAATGAATACCCCGTACCTGCATCTAATAAAGTGAGAGAAAAAAACTCCAATCCAGCACAATCTCAATCTCTCGGCTGCACCAGCAAGAAACAGCAACACAGACAGCGAATCCAGAGCCGTTCATGAGTCATGCTCTTATTTCGTCACTGACAGTTGTAGAGCATTTTGTCTACTTGGGGAGCGTCTCCATCACGCTCTTAATGTGTGGCGGGTACAGCTTGGACACGAACACCTGGCGGTAGAGCACGTCCGCCTGCTCGCGCGCGAACTTAAGCGCCTCCTCCTGCTCGACGGATCCCTCCGTCAGACTCTTGTTCTTGCGGAAATCCTCTTTGACGCGTCTCGTGGCGTAGCTGCGGAAGTTGTACGTCTGCATTACAGTTGAAGAGCAATAGAAATAGAAATAAGTGTTTCTAAAGGGCGCAATACAGAGCAGAGACGACAGGCAACACGCAGCGCACCTCGAACTTGGCGGCGTTGCGCAGCATCTCGCGGTACAGACGCAGCACGGACGAAGAGGGCGACATGGCTTGTGTACTAGAAGGCGGATTTAACACTGGGAGATTACGAGTAATCAGTTGCGGAATGCGTGTAATTATGTGGTGCACATAGTGAATGGTTGTGGTGCACACTTTTAAATCAGAGATGGCTACACTCCCATCGACTGCGGCTTCGAGCGTCTGCCGCTTCCTCTCGGGGCTGGACGCGCTCTCGCTCTCGCGCTGCAACTCGTTCTGGCTGCAGCACCTGAATGCGTCTCCGTACTGGCAGTCGCTGCTCCCGCCAAAGTCCGATCTGCTCCATGCGAGGGCCTACAGGGCGCTTTACCTCCGCAGTCGATCCATCGAGTTCCAGGGGAGCGACTCGTTCGTATATGTATCAAGTTTGACAGGGAATAAGAAGACGCAGATATCAAGTTTCAGAGACTGCAACTTCAGCTTCGACGTGTGGTTCGCGTTGCTGCCACAAGACTCAGAGGGCTCTTGTATGGGAGGAATCCTCTACGGTCTGCAGTCCGAGCACCCGCAGAGTCGCGTGTGGCCCAAATTCCACCAGCAGTTCGTTTTGGTGAGTACCTCTGGAAATTTATACTGCTCAGTGATCGACTTTCGCCCAGTGGTTAAGAGCAACTTAAAGTCTGGACGATGGTATCATCTCGCACTCACGTATGACGCAGACAGTCAATGCCAAAAGGTGTATGTTGATGGAGAAAAATTGCGATCCGATACGGGAACGCTGCATCGAGAGATGGAGTTTCTGAAATACGAACAGGTGGGGACGGGCTGCATCACTGCCAATGCACTGGACTTGCCTACACCAGGATATCTCGGATGGTACGGTTTCCGAGGACTGGTGGACGAATTTCGTGTTTGGGACACCGTTTTGACCGAAGAGGAGGTGAAAAAGTTGGCAAACGGAGAAGCTTTGGACGAGAAGACTCTGCTCGGGACGTTGAAAGTGTCTGGACGGGTGCCTCGCGGGTCGAGGTGGAATGTCTACGAGGTTCGGTGCTCCAGGCCAACGGAGAGTCGACACTTGCAAATGGGTAAGAAGAGCAACAGAAGTCGACTTACCATTGTGAGACCGGAACAATTGCCAGCAGATACGATCAAGACATTGTGCATCTTTTTAACTGGCTTTGACGCGTTCAATTTGTCGCACACGAACTACTGGTGGTGGCAATACCATTCGGACGGATCGCTGTGGAGAGCGTGTTTTGCACAGGTTTCTGATGATGCGGCTCAAGAACAAGCAGAATCAAACTGGAAGAAGCAGTATATGCTGTCACGATCGATGCTGTTCAGAGGTCTGCAAGATGGTGACGATCGTCATGTCGATTCCTACGCGTACCTTACAGAAGCGGGGAGAGACCAACGACGTCCGTCGCAGTTCCGCCTGAACTTTCTTGGCAGCGAAAGTTTTACTTTTGACGTGTGGTTTAGTCTACTTCCGGCTTCAGATGGAGAATCGTTCGGTGGAATCCTATATGGGCTTCAGTCGTCGAGTCGTGAGAGCCGTAAGTGGCCTTACTACCACCAGCAATTTATCTTGGTCAGCTCAACTGGAGACTTGTACTGCTCCGTGTTGGACTCTCGACCCGTGGTGGCTAACAATCTCAGCGCAAATCGATGGCACCACCTCGCTTTGACGTATGACAACGAGCACCAACACCAAGCTGTGTATCTGGATGGTGTAAATGTTCATTCAAGTACCGGAGCACTTCATAACGAGTGGGGCTTCTTGACGCACGAGCAAGTGGGAACAGGTTGTATTACTGCGGGGAGCCTCAATTTCCCTCGTCCTAATTATCTGGGCTGGTATGGCTTTCATGGTATCATGGATGATTTTCGTATCTGGAGTGGAGCATTTCATCAGAATGATGTATCTATACTTGCACGCGGAGGGGTGCTGCGAAATGGCAGAATGCGTGCATCAGTGAAGGTTGACACGGCTGGGGAGCGTGTGGTTAATATGTTAACGTGGGTGAACATGCAGCTCGCAATGTGCACTCGTCCTACAGAAGGGAAAAGCATGCAACAAGTGGAATATCGCTCAGCATCGCAGTCAAATTGTATTATCTCGTGAAGGCCAGATGGGAATAAGTATCGTGCTTCAAACTGTCGTAATTACTTACGTAAACTCAAACCAGCACGCCACTGTGTTTCGAGTGAGTGAAGTTAACTTACTCCGATGACTCAGACGACCACTCGCTTTGCTCACCACCGGATGAGTGGTTTATCATCTGTTCGTACTGCTGCTGTTGCTGTTCTTTCACCTTTCGCTCAATTTCGGCAGCCTCGATTTCCTTCTTCCGCGCAAATCGCATCGCTACACAAGACGCAAGAATCATAACAGCCAATAGTGCTCCAATGCATTCTGCTAACAGGAGAGGCGGTCCAAACGAGACTGCGCTCGATTTGCTGGGCACAATACATCGCGGTCCAGTCCACGTGGTGCTCACACATTCACAACGAGAGTTCACACATCTTCCCGTCAGCACAGTAGGTGACCTGCTTTTTGTGGAACTTCCGGTATGCTGGCGGTGTTTTGTCTGCACCGTGCAGTCGGCATCTATTCGGCAAAACGCCTTCCCGTGCACCTCCACGAGTTTGTTCTCTTCGTCTTCGTACTCGTCAAGATGATCCAAAATCCATTGACGCGTAGGGTGCGTCTTTGGATCGCACCCAACGCTCATAATTGAGCTGCTCGACAGGTCCTGGTACACGCGGATGTGGTCGATCTTCAAGAACATTGGAAAGGCATCACAAATGCGGTTCGCCACGGGGTCCATGCCATCTCCACGACATGGGTTCTTCGGATTTGGGGGCTGAGCTCCCCACTTGCTGGACATGGCCACGTTGAAAATGAGATACAACGGCTCCTCGATCATGATTTTGCGCGGGTTCTTGGTGTTTGCTCCCTGAGGAGGATCCGTGATTGCTTTCGCTGGGATTTCAAACAAAGGTTCTCCTGATAACATCCACCGAACGTAGCCTGAAGAGCCTGGGACCCACTCGACTTGGTACTCTACAAACTCAGTGTACACCGCCATGTGTACTGGCCAATTTGCCGATAGTGCATCCATTTGGAAGGCGAAACTTGAATCGTCTTGAGGCAAGACTGGTGCGTCTTGAAGCTGCTTACAGCCAGGGTCAGGATTTCCAGCGCTGCAGATGAACTCACCCATGTAGGAATTCATGGCGGAGAAGCAGGTGCCGTTCGAATTGATCCCCCATCGGTCGCTACTGTCAACGTACATGAAATCCAGGTCCGAGTTGATGTCCAGAGAAGCTGGGCAAGTTGTGACCGAGCAAATGTTGTCCTCGATCCCGGCGTTGAGTGCGGCTTCAACAGTAACGTAGTTTTGAATCTGGCTGGTGTTTTGTTGACAGAAATTATTTGCAGCGTACCGCAAACGCTGATACCAAGACTGGTGACCGCGAGCTCCGAGATATACACTCTGCGGAATACCTGGAATATTGGCACCTGGAGTCTGGCAAGAGCTTGAGTATATGCACAATTTGTTCTCGTCTTGTGGAGTTACGACTCGAAAGTCCGGAGGCATACCCGGTCCTACCTGGATGGACGATGAAATCGTGGTGCCACCACCCTCCACAATGTCGATTTCAGGCGCGCCACGTCCTTGGTAAGGGTTTAATCCAGACCCAGGGTCGGATTCGCACGCAGTAATGCGTTGGTTACTTGGTTTGAGTGCTTCGGGGTCACACGCATCGTAGGAGAATGGCCACATGCGATTTGTGGAGCCACTAAAAATCGCTCGGCCAAGATTTCCCATCATCCAGATCCCAGGCCAAGTTGGATAATATCGCAGCGATGCAGCTCGAGCACTGGACTCTAAAATCACATCAGGGTTACCTGATGCCTCTGTTATAGCTCCAGGAAGCTGCGCTCGAACTTCCACCATGCCGCCCTGAAAGCAAAATTTGTTCCAAGACTGCACCATACCCCCACGGTAAAACTGAAAAGAAAATGTTAGCAGAAATCATTGTGCTAAAGCATGGAGCTATGAAGACGTACGAAGGTGACGTTCTGGAAACCCGGTGTCTTCAGGTAGCTATTCCAGACTTGGATCTGGGTCACGTAGTCTTCCAGTTCGATCTGGAAGCTGCAGACGCCATTGCCATCACACGAAGTTGTCGTTTTGTTGTGCGCGTAAACTTCCATCGCGTCGTTGACTCCATCAGGCTTCTCGATTGATGTCCACATATGATCGTCTCCAGGTCGAAAGGTTCGACCTGCGTTGTTAAACTCGTCGCTCATTACCAGATCCCACATGTCGCCACGCGAAGTTCTCCAGGTGTAGCTACTCTGAGGAGTATCGGGGTCTACCCACATCTTGAGCCCAGATTGCGTTACCAAACGGTTATCATTTCGACGCGTTGGTCGTGAGGCGAAGCATTGGTACGTCACGCCTACAGAAACCGCGAGGACAACTATCGAAAGTCTCAGCATTTGATTCAACGTGGCGATTTGAACACTATCACTGTACACTTACCCTATGAAACGCGGGACAAGTCGCTTTTGTCCGGGACGAGAACCAAATCGTTCTCTGTGAAAAATTGAACCCGCCTTGCAGTTAAACCCCCGAATCGTGTTTCTTGTTGTTTTTCCGGAATCAGGTTTGACGTTTTTCGACATCATTTCTAGTGCTGAAATATGTACGCGATGGCATTTTGTAGGCAACAAGAGAAGTTTGCATCAAAACGAAAATCACAATAGATAGGTCAAGCAACCGAGATTGATTCTCCCGAAGTACTATGGGAGCCCTTGTCGCCGGTTTAATATTTGTTTTGGCGGAAAAAGGGAACCCTCTGACAATAGAAACTCTTCTATTTGGACGTACTTCGAAGTACCTTGTACTGAAGTAAATAATGATACTTTGAAGTAGAGTATTATCGAGCGAGTCTTGTGCACAATTCAAAGGAAACATAGCAGAACATCATCATTGAGATATCTCAAAAAGCTACGTGAACTATACTTTACCCAAAAAAATGCATCCCGACAAGGGAAAGTAGTAAAGATTCAGCTCAACAACAAAAACAAGGTTGGCTCAATGTTGATTCACTAGCACTTCAAACCACAATCACAATTCGAAGTAGGTTGGAAGAGAAGAACCCACAGATTACGAGGATTTCAAATGATCGCAATCAATACTCTTGAGATTTGAGTTAGACAAAAAGCATGCGATGACAGCTTATGCTACTTCGAATATTAGCAATTTGGCTTTGGGACTCATGCAAATGTGCCTTTATGATTAGGTAGTTGAGTCTCCGAATTTTACCCTACAAAATTCTAGGCTCTCGTGAATAATCTGAGCCAGCCTTTAACAGACACACATTTTATTAGTCGAGTTCTCTAGCTTCTGATCCTCGATGCGACTACCAAAGTCGACAAACGATATTTCTGCGGTACAGGACAACGTAGTGACAGTGGCATTTTTTACTACTTGTAGTGTCAGTATTGTGTGGCCAAAGCAGCATGTAATACTGTACTGCAAGTATCTTCACTTTTGTGTGGCTAGCTACTCAAGTGTTTCTTCCAACAAGCTGCATTGAGGAGTGATATATACGCAAATCTGTTCCTATCAGCTATCGGGCTGGAAGATACTGTATTGAAAGATACGGTCTGTACCTAGAAGTGTGTACATGTAGGAAAGTTTACGCAGAATTTGCGCTACAGTAATCGTACATGTAGCTGTATGGACGCTATCGTTTTTTTTACGTGCTTCCAATCGTTGTCCTAAACCATTGTCGAGCCTCTCACTTCACAATTTCCTTTGGCCTGAACACCAACTTAACTTTTCTGCGCTTCAAAGCTCAAGATCAACCAACATGCGTCTGTGCAACATCGTTCTCGTCGCCATTTTCGCCAGCAGCAACAGAGTTTCTGCAGAAACGGATGTGGAGAATACCCAAGTACGTTAGATGACCCCAGTTGAGAGCCTGCCCTCGATTGAAACTATCGAGACGGAGGCTAAACGATTCTTGAGACGTAAAAAGACGAGTGAAATTCAAGATGCTTCCGATGAAGAAAGAGGCGTGGATGACACCATCATTAAAGCAGTGGCTTCTCAAATTGAGGACCTAGTGCATTTACATTCCCAAAGTGAACAAGTTACCGAGTGCAGGCGCTGGCCACCTTGTGCAGGGCCATGGATTACCGGTAGAGACGATGGCACGCGTTGCCAATTTCTTGAAACTTTCCCCGGCAGACCGCAAGAAGGCCTTTATTCTGGCCGTCAACATGAAAAAAAAACAATGCGTGAGTTCGGATGAGCTAGACGTGAAATTCATGCTATCCTTTGTCCCATGAATAAACGGTGTGCAACCTGCGTCCAGTGGATTTGAATTGCCTGTAATTGTGGAGAAATAACATGTTTATCGAATCGCTTTTTGTGTGTTGAGGAGGGTGATCTGCAAGTACTTCAAAGTATTTAATAATGCAAGTGAGTCGATAGGTAGCCTGTCGAAAAGGGTTAACATAATAGTACTCACTACAAGTTTTCAGGAAGAATTGCACGGATACCAATGTTTATCGGGAAATTATTACTACATGTACAACCCAAATAAATTGCTGAACCAAAACGGTAAAAGCAAAGCTAGTGTAATATTGATTTACCGTTTAGAGCCTTTCGTTAGCGGTGGCTTTGAAGTTGAGAGCAAGCACTGTAGTAAAATGTTGTTGTTGCCGTTAATCTCTACGAGAACTGGCGCGCCTTGAGCACGCTACTACAAGGCCTACATTTATTGAATTTGAATTCAAGAGAATGACTTCGCGAAACAGGTTTAGCTCGCCACCAACAGCTTACCTAACGCCTTACACTCTTCCCTCGGGTCTGGGCCAGCTTCATTTCCCCCAAAACTCCTTGTAGTTCCGCCAAGTGATAAATCCTTGATTCGTGATGAGGTTGATATACTTGCCACGGTGGTACGCCTTCTCCATGGCTTCTTGGAGGTTCAATGCTCTGTAAGCCAGCTCCAGGGAGATTTTTTTGTTGTACAAGATTTCATAAAGCTGGTTACTGTTGAGGTGGGTTTTCGTCTCGAGCAACTTGGTGGCTGTCGCAATCTTCTTTTCTTCGTCGTAGGTTTTATAGGCTTGGGCGACTCGAATCCAGAGCTTCGATGATCCGATCTTGTCCAAGACTCCTCGCTCTTCGTTGTCAAAAGTACGTTCTGTTTCCTCATTTTCGAGTCTTCGGGGTATCCGGTTTTCGTTGATAGTGGCGTCCACTCACCTTTGACAGAAGAAGGAATCTTGGACGTGGTAACTCGATCAGAAGCAGAATTAGCCGATGTCGTCCTCTCCATCAGAAGCGACATAGCAACACAGATCAAAAAGAAGGTTGGCGAGGAAGCTCGTGACGCCCATCAGTAGTGAAAGTGTTGCTGAAATTTGGAGGAGCCACTGCAAGTTGTAGAATGAAACGTTTTCAGAGGCGTGTCATCAATCCAGAATATTTGCTGTACATGTATTATACCAACCTTCCCATTCGTACGGAATCGTATGCAACTTATCATGGTCGAGCCAAGCGTCATGCCTGCTTGCGTGATCACGAGTTGATGCAAGCTGTCCCGTACGTAATACTTCGAAGTACATGTATACCATTGCAATCGGATAAAGTGCTCACGTTATTATAATTGAGCCGGATGATAAAATTCTTGAGCTTGGCATGCTCACGATCAGTTCGTGGTCGTGGATTATGCAAGTGTTTGTTTACGTCTCTAGGGTGGTTCTAACAGATTACTCTCAGAGAGCCGGATAGGTACCTAATTCTAAGCGAAGTGTTCGAGCAGTGATAGTCGTGCCAATTATCATAAACGCGACCAGCGAACCTGGACACCCACGTTGAGTTAGACAAAGTGACTTACTCAACGTGTTTAGACAGAGCACCAGTATGCAATGACCAAGATTTTACCAACAAGTTGTCCTTAAGACTGAGACCTACTCAGCAAGTGCGCTGTAATGTAGTTGCGCCTCTAGATTTTTACCTTCCAGCCTCTCGCGAAGCGTCTGAGGTGTCAAATAAGCATACCAAATAGCCATCATAGTCTATATCTGTAACCTGAACTTCCGCCGCTAGCGAGTGAAAGCTCATGAATCTCGTGTCTTGGTACATTGTAAAATAGATAGACTCTGCTGCCTGCTTCACTACGATACAAAACAACTCATCGATTTGACACGGCATTTTTCACAGCATACAGTTCCGGTTATATTTGCTAGCCACACTGTTCTTTCCTTCAACATTGAGGAATGATGGACACGCAAATTCACCAAGAATTTGTTCCTGCCCACCTTCCCGCTGTATATGTTGTCGTTACGAGAGTACTGCATTGTAGTTGTAAGATACGAGAAAGTGTACACTGTACACAAATGTAGGGAGAGCAACAGAACAGAAATCGTAGTTGTATTGGACGCTATCGTCTGTTAACGTGCTGCAAATTTCTGCCCAAACGTAAAGTTAACTCCTCACTTCACAATTTCCTTTGGCCTGAACACCAACTCGACTTTCCTGCGCTTCGAAACTCAATATTAACCAGCATGCGTCTGTGCAACATCGTTCTCGTAGCTGCAGTCGCCATTTTCGCCAGCATCAACGGAGTTTTTGCAGAAATGGATGTGGAAAATACCCAACTACTCCAGCTGACATCAGTTGAGAGCCTGCCCTCGATTGAAACTATCGACAAGAACGCTAAGTGATTCTTGAGACGTCAAAAGACGACTGGAATTCAAGATGCTGCCGGTGAAGAAAGAGGCGCGGACGACGACGTCATTGGAATTGTGGCTACTCAAATTGAGGACCTGCTGACTTACATTCCCAAAGTGAGCAAGTTATCGACTGTCCCCGCTGGCCTCGTTCTGAGAAGCGAAGGAATGTCCTTTGATCGGATTAAGCACATTGCCAACTTCTTGCATCTTTCTCTGGAAGACCGCAAGAAAGCCCTTCTTCTGCTCGCCAGCAAGTAACAACCCAATTTGCAAGCCCAGATAGCAACAATTTCCTCGGTACCAATGTAGTAGCGAATATTGAGAATGGGTTGTAGCAAAAGGCAACATTTGCACCGCATGTACATGTACACTCTCTTGAGACGACTGTGGCATCGAAGGTGAGTGTAGGTAAAGGTTGGTGTTGCGGTCAAGTCCTAATGTAGAGCACCTGGTTGAGCAATCCTACATGAATTGAATTTGGATTCACGATAATGACCAGGTGAAAAGGTTTTAGCTCGTCCATCAACAGCTAACCTACCTAACGCCTTGCATTTTTTGCTCCGGTCTGGGCCAGCTTCGATTCCATTCCGTTCCAAAGCCCCTCGTAGTTTCGCCAAGTAACGTAGTTTGGGTTCGTGAGCAAGTTAACATAGTGCCCACTGTGGTATGCCTCCTCCATGTCTTCTTCGAGCTGAGGTTTTATAAACCCGGTTACTGTTGAGACGGGTTTCCGTGTCGAGCAACTTGTTGGCTGTCGCAATTTTCTTTCCTTCGTCGTAGTTTTTGTAGGCTCAAGCGACTCGAGTCCAGAGCTTCGATGATCCAATGATTCCTCGCTCTTCATCGCCCGTCCTAGCACGCTCTGTTGCCTTGTTTTCGAGTCTTCGGAGCATCCGGTTTCCCTTGATATCGGTGTCAACTCGCTCGCCTTTGCCAACAGAAGGCATCTTGGACGTGGCAGCTTGGTTAGAAACAGTATTCGCCAAAGTCATGTTGTCCATCAGAAGCAACATTGCAACATAGAACGTTGAAGAGGAAGCTCTTGACACCCATCGGTGGTGAGAGTATCGCTGGGATTTGGATGAGCCGCTGCAACTTTTGAAATGGCAAGTTTTCAGCGGATTCGTTTGCTGTACCAAGGCGGTGCAAAACTGTATTTGGATAAAGGGCTCACGTTATCATGAGGTTCTTGATAAATTGGTGGAGCTGTTTGAACTTGCTTCGAAATATGTCGCGGGAAATTTTGTGGTTGCACAGACTTTGCAGCGAAAAGGAGTATATTATATGAATCTACTTCAGCCTAAAGCTCGGACTTCCACAGGAAATCCGGTGAAATGAGTGCCTGTCCGAACGCCAAAGTCACTGCATCCAAGTTCCCGAGAAGCTGCAGCATCGGCGTCAAGAAATCACTCTGAGCCATGACATTAGTCACTCGCTCGCTAGCAGCATCCCAGTGCAAACTTGTCGTGCCACGCATGATAATTCGCTGGTTCAAAAGTTGACTCGCCAACTTGAATTCGTTGCTTTCTCGCTCCACACTACACGGATGCGGGAACAAAACGCGAAGTGTTTGAGCAGTGATTGTCACATCAGTTTTCGTAAACGCAACCAGCGAATTCTCTGCATTCTTCTCCATACTTTCAACTTGCACATCAACGTTCTCAAACCATTGCGAATAGCCCCAGCTCTTCATGATTGCATCTGGACCCATGCCAGAGCTTGACGTAACATCACAAGCCATCGAGTTTTGGACGAAATCCAGCTGAGCTTCAAAATGGTTTGCTGCGTCTTTTGTCAATTGAGACCCCAGCGTCAGTCCGTGGCGGAACAATCTGAAATACTCCACCGCCACATTCCAGATGCTGGTTTCCGAAAGGAGAGCGGTGGAGATCTGACTCTTGCGTTCATGAAGCTCTACTATTTCTTCACGGAGTTGTTCGGTGGTCGTCTCGAGGTTGCTCAGCATGTTGTTCTTCTTCTTCCGGTACCTTCGTTGAATTTCTCGGCTCTTTTTGCGTTGAATGCGCTGGCTCAGCTTAAGTACCTCGGCGATCGAAGTGAGATTGTGCCCAGGTTTGGGGTGTACTGTCACGAGTTGGGTCAATTGATTGTCAGCGACCGTCGCAGTTCGCAAACGCTTTGATCCGACATGTGTCTCCGTTTCGATTCTCTTCCTCTTCGTCTCCATGGATGAAGTCGTGCCAGTCGCAGGGTTTTCGTAAGTGCAGCTTAGGTCTCCCGAAGTGTGGATCAACCTCGGATGACTGGAAGCTGCTTGAGTCAATCCAGAACTCCAGCGACTTTGGTCTGTATGATACGCGTCTGCCGTCATTTCGTTCTGGTATTCCGTTCCACTGATCGTACGTTGGAAATTGTTGGGACGGCGAGCAGTGGTGTTGATGACACTGTCACTGAGGAGGTGGCTGTTTGGCGGATACAAAATGCTTGAGCTCATGGTTGTCAAAGTGGTGGAGTCGGTCGCTTGTAGAGTTGAGCTATTTGGAAATGACTAAGTGGTGAGGATGTTATAGTCCACTTTACCATCCAGTTCGATCATGTCAAGAGTGATAACGTGAGCGCTTCATCTATGTGTGGGTTTGTACTGCGTCCTGTAATCGTGTGTACAGGACGGCTTACATGCTTCTTACTGAGCAAACATACGGTTTGAATAATCTTAGACATGTTGCCCTTCTTGGCTGATTAGTCACGTTGGTAGCTCTCTTCACTCTGCATCCTGTGCTGACGTGAGTCATTCGACACACAGTGGTTAATTTACTGTAAAACACGTGTATATAAATGCTTCACGCGAGTAAAGTAGTTCCTTTTGGGAGCTCCACGTTGATTCAGAAATGTTGATTGTGTTGAATTTGTGTTTTGGCGATTTCAGCATGGTGCGCTTCCATCATGCCGCACTTTGTTTCCTCAGCAACTTCGCAACGTCAAATGGTATTTTCCGCCGATAGATACTAGAATTTACAAACTACATGTAGTTTTGCCCCATTGACTCCTTTACTTTGTTATTACTGAAGAACTTCCAAGTACTACTCCACTTCGCGTAAATGCTATCGAATCAAAGTCTCGTTTAGGCAACAAAATATGGGAGCAAGGTGCGTATTGTGCATATGTGTAGTGGCTGTACGAATTGTATTCTGGTCTAAACCAACTCGCCCATCTAGGCACTTCTAATTGGAAAAGTCAAAACGCTTCACGACGATACCTTGGGCTTCTTGTCGTCCCAAAGCTTGGAATAGGCCTCCCAACGACGGTAATTAATACTCTCGGATGCCTTGTCGCCCAACTTCGCCAGCCCCAACTTCTCGTACATGTAAGTGGGGGTAAAACCTGCATCCATCCACTTGGTGTACTCCTCGCTCTCCTTCGCAAGCTGTTTGTCCGCCTTTTTCATATCAGCTGCAGCCTTGCTTTTCAGCCTGTTGAGTTTGTAGTTGATGAGCCACTTTCGGATCCAACTGGCACCTGTGCCGCCAGCCTCAGCACGATCGTTGAATATCTTCCTGTACGCCTCATACCGGCGGAAATTACTACTTTGTGTAGCACTGGCACCCAAACTGGCCAAACCGAGCTTGGTGTAAATTTCGTCGGGAGTCATCATTGCCTTAAGCCACTGGTCGTACTGGTTGTTCTCTTTTTCCAAGACCTTTCTTGCCTTCTCTGCTTCCTTTGCGAGCTGCTTGGCAGTCTTGTTCAGTGGCAGTCTTGTTCAGTTGGAAACCAGCCTCACGCTTCAACTTCCAGATCTCAAACTTGGTCAACCACTTGGGCGTTGCAAAGAGTCTCTCGGAATCGTCAGCATCGGCTGCGATGTTGATCTCTGTCTCGGAGCGCAACGCACGCTGGTAATTCATTTTGGGGCTGTCAAAAACTTTCATCGAGGACGTGGCTGAAGCGCTGCAAACCATTAAGGCGGCCAACGCCATCAGTAAAACGATAATCGATCGCATTACGAGCGTTTTGGTTCTTCCGTTCAACGAAGCTTGGAGCGGGACGGAGCGAATTCAGATCTGAGCAGAAATCAGCACGCGTTGGTTGGTTTGAGCTTTGTGCTCGAGCAGCAAAAAAGAGGGTCTGTCATAGGCGCAAGTCAATGATTGTGATGGTAGTATCATTGTATACTACTATATACTGTAGGGTATTTCCTACAAATTACCCAGCGAATCCTTTCCCACTGGTGCTGGCTTTGGTAAGTTTACTACATAATAGCAATGAACCGACTGAAATTTAGACGTCGTGGTGCACTCACGCAATCATTATATACATGCAAAAAGAAGAGTTGGGGATTGTACACATGTAATAATACTGTGCGCTTTTCTTGGCGTGGTGTATTACGGTTGTTGAAGTGCCTGCGTATTACGGTTGTTGAAGTGCCTGCGTACAGTAATTACTGCTTCGGGAAATGGGATGGGTTTACTCTTTAGCCAGGCGGTTGGTAGGCCCCACTTAATTCTTCAGACATGGAACCGACCAACATGACGAACACCTGCTGGTCCCGCTTAGTCAGACCCCTTAATGATAAACTATAAAATTGCGATAAACTCACAGACGATGGATAAAGCCAATTGCACTGCGCAAGACATCCGAAAAGCCAGCAACTTTTTGGATGTAGCACATGTGTAGAATTACAATACATCTAGCACAAATTTTTCCTCCGACAGATTGCATTATGTGGCTTCGTCGAGTCGTGTCAAGCGACCGGAACCGACACCAATTCATTCTGTTCGACTTCGATCCGATCATCACCTCAAATCGTGAAATAGGGGCAGTCGGGACCGCATAATCTACTAAACACAAGCCACCAAACCGCGTAAACTACTAACGTTAAACTAGTAAACGAGGTCGACTGAAGTACGGAAGTACCGAGTTGCATTCTTTACGAATTAACGAGACTGGTCGTTAAACTAGGGTCTATTCGACTATCACGCCGATGTTACACCTTTTCGTGGCTTCGAGGGCAAATACACATTTCTACAGAAATGTTGATCGCAATCGAATCAACTACGAAGTACTACGTAGTATAATACTTTGCTTGCAAGAAGGATAGCCACTTCAAATACCTGACTTCCTAACTGAATGGCAGCTGTAGACCAGCATCACCAACTCAGGTTTTAGCTTTTCACCAATGAAATTATTTTCTAGGAGTTATGTTTTTTTCTTGGCGAGCATACACATCATCTCGCCTTGGCTCCACATCTAACGTCATTACGTGGTGAAGACTCTGTTGAATAGAAGTTGGTTGTGTGGCCACTCTCGATAGCGCAAATAAACTTTATTTCGTCGAATGTCAGCTCAAGTGCACGCTCGAGTGTATGCATCAAAAATATTCTGCTGGTTTTGTTCAATCCATTCAAAACTCTCTGGTGCTTTGTTGTGTTTGGGCCGATGACGGTGTGAGCGCAATGTCTGTTGGTGTGTGTGCCGAATATTACAACCAAGCAACCGCTTAGTTCAACTGAAGCATAATCAAGGAGGCCTTAGCCAGCAGTTTATCTATTTTCTCGAGCAGTTTGTCCACAAGGTCTGCTGGGCTCTTTCATAAAAAATATAGATTGAACAAAGCAAGTCGTTATCTCCTGTGAGTATGACATAGACCGCTCTGTTGAGCTTGCTTGTTACATCCCAAGTATGTGCAGTGTTTTCCACCTCCATGCTCAAAGCACCTACCAGCTGATCGGACCATTTTGGTGCAACTTGGATGACTGCAAGTCCTTGATCCGCCATGAGCGATGCACAAACCTTTGGACTGGGCACCTTTGACGCATCCTGGATGCGAACATCGTTTGCCGCCATGCCCAACACACAAACCTTCCGACTGAGCTATCTTGGAGCAGCCTGCTTGAGAGCAAAGAGCTCTGACACGAGATTTTTGGGGCCGAGTATCTTCACTAGCAGTCGGAATATTGCTTGGGGCTCCTATCAAATATTGCACGTCGTCATTCCTCTCCACTGCTGATTCTGGTTCATGAGGCCACTCTTCAAGCAAAAGCGACATCATGGAAGCGTGGCTTTCTTTCGCTTGGTTCAAAGTGATCGGTGCAACAGGTCTGGCAGCCACTGAAAGTTCTAGTGGCGAAAATCGGGTGTTGTCGTACAAAACTGTCGCTGGGAATCTCGAGTTGCTTTCGAAATGCTTTGTTTGTTGGTCGTCTCCACTGGTTTCCACTCCTTGCGCCCATGCTCCCACCAGCAGTGACATCATGGACTCTTGATTGGGCACTACAACGACTTTCGATGGAAATGAATGATCTGATGGCGCTCGTCCTCCGCCGTCAGCGTTGCGGCGTCTACCTCCTCCATGCTGAGAGCACTTTCCTCTTGAAGCTGCAGTCCTGCCACACTCTGGATGTGTGCAAATTCTTCTTCCGCCGTGAGCAGCGCACAAACCTTTGAATTGGGCCTGCTTTTCACATCCTGGCTCGGAACACTGGCCACCTCCAGTGTGCTTTCGACACTTGCCATTCGCTTGAGCTTTGTTGGCGCATCCAGCAGCGGAACATTGTCGGCGCTCCATCTGCTCCAGGCCCTTGGACGTTGCTCGCACCATTGTCACGAAGTGGCTTCAAGTCTCCAGCAAATCTTGATCTGACGTGGCAGCAGCGACATCGATCTCCTCGCTTCCTCCTTCCTCATGGAGCCTCCGAGTCATGACCACTAATTTGGACGAGCGTAAGAGTCCGAGGAAGTCAACGGAATCGAAAATACCCGCCCCTAGTTCAAACTTAGACGCACCACGTACCACGTACCCGCATCAACTACTCGAACGCCTTCAAAACCGCATAAATGCTCTTGCCCCTCTAGTATTTCATTATCCCCGTCACAGCAGGACGGACTCTGTGATGTCTCCTGGTCCTTCATGAGTCACCGGCGTCACTTGAGACCACGGAGTCCCCACCAACAGAGACATCATGGACTCATGGCCTTGACCTAAAAAGGGGTCCGTCATCCCCGCTGCCGTGGCTAAAGACGAGAGGTTGTCCACTCTCGCCCTCTTGCCTCTTGGTGCTCTTAAACTGTCTCGACCCCCTCCGTGGTCGGAGCATTTGCCTCTGGACGCCACTTTCTTGTCACAATTTGGTTCGTTGCAGATCCTCCGCCCTCCATGAGCAGCACACAGTCCCTTGTATTGCGCCTGCTTGTCGCATTCCGGATGCACGCACTTGCCTCCTCCCGTATGCGTCCGACACTTGCCTTTAGACTGCGCCTTGTTGCTGCAACCTGGATGGGTACACGCGCTGCCGGCTCCTGCTGGTCGACCGATTTTCTTGGCCTTGTGGGGCGTCGTGGCGTCGCTCTGCGGCCGCTTCTTGCCTCGGTGCGTCTCGGTCATTCGGGTACACTGACTGTACTGTAGTTAAGTATCGATAAGCTCAACAATTGCCAATTGGCGGCACTTATTCCTGGTCAGAGACTTGCGGACCAATCATACGGCGAGCTCAGACGCCGAGGAAAAAAAGAGGATTTGAAGCATACGGGTACGGTCAATCGAGAAATATCAATGGACAGAATGCGTACTAACTGTAAGTTGTCCGTACGTGGTCAGCTACAAGGGAAATTCCTTTCGACTGAGTGAGTTACGTATCATAAGTGGTGTCCATATCGTTGTATGCATGCATGTAGCCATCTTCTAAACTGTTTCCGAAGTTCGCACAGCCCGTTGGATGTTTCTGTTTAACTTTCGGTGACTAACTTTCGTTGAGGTAGTAGTGTTACCAGTTCGTTCAGATGCTCGTTTTTAATGACCAATGGTGATTGATATTAGCGTTCAAGGTTACCAGTGACGACAACAAGAAGGAGAAAGGTCCAACTTCCTGAACGCTGGACACACTTTTGAGTGGAAGAGGATAGCTGAACCAAGTTCGATTAAGGATGCACGTTGCTGCAGCTCTGAGTATTACCATAACTTTTACAAGCTCTGATAGATCGGGATTCATGGGGCCATACGTTCAGAATGGAACGGAGGATTGACGAAGACTCGAACGAACTGGTTTGAAAAGTAGTGACAATGATAGTCTGCAGGATGCCTACTGTACCTGGTGTGGCGGAGAGATAAGGATAAAAAGGGATAGTACGTGAATACGTTAGTTGGCGATTACTTAAGCAAGTCTTTGGCATCTACCGCCATCGTGTCGGTACACGACGATGGGACACTTTTCTCTTTGGTTCCCGAAAATGTTGATGTACATGTAGTGCGCGGTCGGCTGAACCATTCGTAACATAGGTATTTCTCCATATATTTGGATGCGTGCATCAACCTGCTCTTCTGTTTTGGATCCCACTTCATCAATGGCGCCAAGATACCAAGACCTTCCAGTCACTAGCGAAACCATGCGAAACCTTGTTTTTCTGCTCATGGTGGTAGTCATTTGCCTTGCCACGATTCAAAATAAACACTTGATTCAGACTCCAGATGAGACTGACGCTACCATCAACCGATTTGTGAGGGGTGCGAGCGGCCGGGCTGGCAACGATGAAGCCAGGGGTTTCTTCACCAGTCTCGTCAAGACGAAAGTGTTTGACCCCAAAGAAGCCGCCGATGCAGATGACATCCTTGCTCTTTTCAGAACATGGAACGGAAAATCTGGGGCGGAACTGGATGAGGTCGTCGACGCAGCTGTCGTGGCGACAAAGCTAGACGCTTATGACGTGAGAAGATTGTTTTCGATCTTCGTGCACGATGGGTCCAACAAAGCGAAAAAGGCAACGCTGAAGGTATTTGCGGAGGCGATAAAGGAGATGGTTTTCCAGGCCAACGTCGACTACCTCATTGCTCGTTGTCAAGGGAAAAGTTGGGGCGAAGTTTCGGCATCAATGGGAAGGCATCAAAGAAAGAGATTGCTTTCATCCACGACCTGTACCGCAATTATATCGCGTTGGGACCAAATATGGTACGCCTGATTCTGTTGACTTCAAAATCAAAACCACTTGATCCCAAGAAAATATTTCTAGTTTGACAGTTTGATACTTAATGAGTATCACGGTTGGGCTAGTATCGGTCCAGACCCGAGTCAACACCAAATTTAGGACCAAACCGAAATATCTGTTTGTTTTTACGAATCCAAGGCGTCACCAAAAGTCACCAACATGGGGCGGCGCTCAGGCGTGTCAATTCGCTCATGTGCGGCAGCAGTCTCTGCGAGCGTCGCAAACGACGTGTCCAGTTCGCATGAGATTGATGTACAGACTGAGATTGACCAAAGTGAACGTGCCACTATACAAACAACACTCGATACACGCCCAAGCAACACGAAGCGAAAGTATGAAGGATACCAGAAAGAATTCATTCAGTGGTGTACTTCCCGAGATTTTCCTGATCGCGACACTGCCACTGGTGGGAAGCTTCACCTATTTCTCTCTAGTACGGTGATCGGACGGAAGTTCAAGAAGAACAACGAAAACATAATCGGCGGGTCCACCGTCTGTGGGTATGTAAATGCACTGGTAGATCTCTATAGTCAACAAGTCACGCTTCGTACGAACTCAAATCCACACCCACGAACCACTGCGGTGAAACAGCTTATCAAGAATGTTCAAGCCAAAACTACTAAAACCAGAAAGAAAAACTATGAAGATCGAGGAATTGGGTCTTTGCTCGATGGCTACTCATCTGAGCAGCAGTTCCAGCGCATTTGTGACGCTTTCCTAACTCTCGATGATATTCGTGGACGTGCTGCTTTTCTTCTTTCCCACTTTGGACTATTACGAGGTGAAAACGTTCGTGACTTAGAATTTGCAGACATGTTTTCTCAGAAGTTGGATGGAGAGGGATATCAAGATTGTATGGCACTCGTGTTGTTAATTCAACACGGAAAGAGGAACACATTTGGTTAAATGCAGCACGAAGGATATATGCGGAACAAGGACGTGCACATTTGTCCTGTTGGATCCGTGGCACTCTATCTGTTTCAGCTCTTTCAGGTCGCTCGTGAACCATTTCTTTCTTTTACTAAGTCGCAAGATTGGTATGACATCAAACTGCTGCGAGAACGGCAGCGAACGAAATCAATCACGTACGAAACTCACAAGAAGAGCTATGAAGCTGTGTTTAAACATCTTGGGCTCACATTTAATAAGAAAACCCACATAAATCGACAAGAGGGGGTTCGACAGCTAGAGAGTGCAGATGTTGACATTTCACAAACTCGCCGGCACGGAAGATGGGGAATGGACACCTGTGAAGCGGTCTACTCAGCACCACTTGCGCGAGAAGCCATGCACCATCTGGGCATCCTCCTAAAGCTCGATTTTATTTTCTTGAACGTGCGACTGTCGAACCACCATTAGATTTGCAGCGACTTGTGTTTCCTGAAGTCGAAAAGTGGCAACAAAAAATTTCAGAAGGCGCTTGTGAGTCCAATTTGGCTGCTCGTGGTTTTCTCGACTTACTGGTGTACCTTCGTGCTGTTCTTCTACAACACTGCGCAGTTTTATTTGACCAGCTTCCTGCTCGAATACATGACCACTCTGTGTTCGGAGAAAGCTTTCGCCGGTTTCGAGCACAGGCTCTTGCACAGGCTGCAAATTCCGAAGCTCCTGTGGAAATGCAACTTCGAGTTGCGATGCCCTTACTCTCAGAACAACTGTCTACTCAACACGCAGCTATCATACAAACGTTAGAGACTCGTCATCTAGAAATGTCAAGATTGCTTGCAGAGACCAATAGCAACCTTATCTCGTTGATGCGTGGGGGAATGGCTTTTCACCTGACGCCGGTTGAAAGTCTCAACATGAACGCCAATACAACTGGACCTGCAGGAGCCAAGTAAACGGTCGCTGACGGTGATTCAAGTAGCACTAACAGCAGTGATGTTCCGCAATACTCAATGAGCAGAAATGTCTACACCGTTCGGGATCTATGGGCAGAAGGGCACGTTGGGTTATCTAATCATCCTTCAGTGGAAGACCTGGAAAAACAATACGGACCAAAGTGGCGAGCGTCATCAAAAGAGGCGAAATTTTACTCTAGAAGGCTCTGTGCGATCAAATACGTACGCTCTCTGATTAGTCGGGGAATGTCCGTAGAGACTGCTCTTGAAAGAGCAGACAAACAGCGAGGGAAACGAAGCATTGACGCATTCTCGAAGTACCTTAGCAGCAGAAAACCATACTGAGCATTGAGTTAGATAACGACAAATTTATATAGCATCACTTACATCACAGCTCGATACCAGTGCTCGCTCTGCTGCGGGATAACGCGCTCTCGGGGTCGAACTGGGCGAGCGTGTCGGGCTGCAGCAGCGAAAAGCCGGAGTACAAGAGGTCGGCGTCGTCGTCGTTGCCGCGGCGCGTGCCTGGCCACCGCACGATCGCCAGCGCGGCGTCCCAGGCTGAGAGCTTAGCCTTAGAAAGAATTTTATTTCTTGTACAAACATATACTCGAGTCCATACTTCGAAGTAGCGTTATGTATGATTTGCATGTATTTCGTCATCACGCAGGATATACAAGCCCCTATAAGGAAAAAAATATACCCCAGAGACGCTCTCGTGGCTCGAGAAGCAGCGCCAGAGTGTGCAGGCGCAAGACGGCAACCAGCGCCGCAAACGCTCGCCCACCTTCGTGCGCTCCGTGCTGCGGCTGCTCAGCGGGCCCAAGGACCAGCAGCAGCCGGACAACAACGTGGCAGCTGAAGACGAGAGCGCCAAACTGCCTGAGGGCTGGGGCCAGGAGGCTCTGAAGGCCGACTGGGTCCAACTCGGCTTCCGACTCCTGGACCAGCCCATCATGCAGGACATGAACCGCGTGCTCTCCTTCATCGCCAAGGAGGAGCTGCTCAGCGCCTCTCCGCAGGGCATCATCGCGCTGGCCAAGTGGCTGCAGCGCTTCGACAACCACATGCGGCACGTGGTGACTCTGAAAGAGTATTTGCTGGAGGAACGCACGCTGATTGCGGGCGTCGGCAACAAGGTCACGACGCTCAACGACGCATACGATGAAGCCCTGGCGGTGGCGCTGGAAAAGGTGCACGACGAACGTCGCGACTTGAGCGAAGCGGTGCTGCACATGTTCGACGAGCTGGAGAAGATCTTGCGCGGGTAAGAGACGGCGGTCAAGCACCTGATCACGCAGACGCTGACGGAAGCAGAGGAGTACGAAGCGCTGAGCACCAGTTGACGTACGACGAAGAATGCGGCGTGATCGTGGCCCACCTGCTCGGCTGGATGCGTAACAATATGAGCGAGGAGGACGTGCGCGTGTTCCTGGCGCTGTTTAACTCGGACGTGCAGGACAAGATCGCTGGCGAGTGGATGCGCATGTACGCGTCGTACCTGCACTTGCTGGACGAGTTTTCCATCAACTACGACAGCTCGCTCTCGTATTTCACATGAGTCATGGGCCACCTGCGGGCAGCCGATGCGCCATGACGATGGATAAGTGGACGTCTGTGGGGGAAGATCCTGCAATTGTCTACTGCAGTTGCCACTACGCGGACAAAGCCCTGTTGTTCACCACCTGCAATTTGTTGTTTCTGGATTGCTCAATTTCTGTGTGAAATGTGCTCCAGTGGAGCCTCCCATTTGAAAGTATGCAAGACCTCAAGTCCTTCCGCTGGATCAGAGCATGCGTACAAACCTTTTGGTTGATTCGAACCTAATTGCCACTACAGATGAGATGCTTACCGTATTCACAGAAACTTGTGTTGAAAATACACCTGCACCGTTCGCGGTAAACTCTGAAGCAATTGCTGCGCGCCTTACGCTTTTTGCATGAGCGAGGCGGGGCGAAGCTGATAAAAAGGTTATGATCAAGCAGTTAGAGAGGAAAAGAGAAACGAAACCTCTCGACGACATCGTCATCTTCCTCGAGGTTCATTTAGAAGGTAAAATTGTAAGCACTCGCCTTCTGAAAGCTGTACTTCGACTAACGCTATAATTATTTTGTTAGATTGAACACAGTACGAATCTGAAGCGTAATAGGAGAACGTGCTGTATAACACGATCGCAGGGTGCAGGTAGGTCCTGCAGCGTAGTTGCCTCGTAGACAGAGAAGACAGAACGAGGAAAGCCAAGGTTGTAGTTCTCAGCAAAAGCAGAAGTGAATTCTTTCGTAGTTATCCTACCGCGTGGACTCCCGCCAACGTGTCGTACACGAGGAGGAAAAACCGTTGGTCAAACAACAGTCGAAACCCCCCTTTGATCCTACGCGTCCCAATGCACTGTCGCGCAGATCGTCTTGTCCCGCCCGACCTGTCTCCAGCTTGAGTGATCTCCATTCGCACTCTCGTGCATCCAATGTAGCCATCAGAGCAGCGCAATTCCTGCTACTCCCACCTCACTCAACGCTGGAACTGGTTTGCTACTGCAACGTCTTCCACGTTCAGCGCTTGACGTAGACTCTGGAACCGGTTAGGGCCCAACGCCTTCGTGAAGATATCCGCAATGTTGTCCGTACTGGACACGTACTGCAACTCGATCTTCTTCTTCTCCACGAACTCGGCGATTTGCCGACTCTTCTTAGCGAATCGCTTCATTTTCTTGTAGTTTCCAGGCTCAGATGCCACTTTGATGGCGCTTTGGTTGTCCATGCACACAATGGAGCACGGCGGGGCTTCACCCGTAATTTCTTTTAGCAACTTGCGTGCCCAAATGAGATCTTCGACACACATGCTTGCAGCCAAAAGCTCTGGCCCACATGTGGCCGTGGTCACCTTGCCCTGCTGCTTGCTCTTGAACAGGAATGAACAACCGTTCAATCGCAGTAGGTAGCCCGAAACCGAACGACTTGTCTCCGGACAATTGGCATGATCCGCATCGCAATATGCATCAACATGTAGTGGTAGCACAGAATCCTCGCGTCGGTACACTAGCCCAAACGTTCTTGTACCGCGAAGGTAACGTAAGACTCGTTTTGCACGTTAGTAGTGCTCCTTTGTATACGCGCTAGCGTACTTCGCGAGGCTTCTCACTGCGTTAGCCAGATCCGGCCGCGTGCACCCTACTAAGTACTGCAATGCTCCCACCAATTCTCGGAACGGTATACTTGGGTCGTTCACCTTTTTCTGGATCGTCTTCCATTGGAGGCATTTCTTCATTTTGCATTTGTGGCGAGTCGACTGGATGTGCTGAGCTAATGCCGAACCGCTCGAGCACCCGGTCGATGTAAGCCGTTTGAGAGAGACACAATAACTTGCCAGGAATATAATTCACCTCCATGGATAGTATATGCTTCACACGACCAAGGTTCTTGAGAGCGAACTTGCTGCTCAACTCCTCGATCACCTTCTCAATGTCCTCCTTTTTGCCAGCAATTAGCAAGTCATCGACGTATACCGTCAGATACACCACACGGCAATCTTGCCACCTTTGATACAAACCAACATCAAAGTCGCACTGCGTAAAACCAATCTCTACTAGATATTCATGCAGTGTCTGATACCAAAGTCTAGATGCTTGTTTTAAGCCGTAGAGTCCTTTTAACAACTCGCACACACGATCCGTGCCGTCATGAAAGTGGTCTGGATGCTCTATGTATATCTGCACGCCATCCAGCACTCCGTTCAAAAATGCCGTGACAAAATCGACATGAAAACACTCAAGTTCCAGCAGGAACGCCAGAATGAGCAGCAACCGGACCGTTTCCATGCGTACCACTGGAGAGTACGTCTCCAAATAATCGACACCAAACTTCTGACCGCAGCCTCTCACTGCCAACCGAGCTTTATACTGCTCAACCTTTCCTTTCTCGTCGAACTTGGCTCGCAAAACCCACGTCAACTTCAGAATATTGCAGCGGTGCTTTGGCCTATCAACCAGCCTCCAGGTGCCGTTCACTTCGTGCGCTTGAATCTCTACCTTCATTGCTTGCGACCACTTTTCACGTTGCGGAGAATTCAGTGCTTCTTCTACCGTTGCTGGATTACCAGCCAGATGCTCCAGCGCCTCCAACGAGGCCATGATGTAGTCATGTAGACGTACATTTGCTTGCCGCTTCCTTTGTGAACGACGCAATCCACGCACTCTTTTAGAGCTGCGCCGTGGTTGACTACTCGCTTTTGAAGTCGTCACACGTTCACTCAACGGCCGAAGTTGATTTGCTGTCGGCATTCGACCCACAGAGTCTTCGTTTACCACAGACTCTTCATCACTCGATGAGCCCGCCGCTCCCACCGAATCTACTTCGCCATTGCCAGCATCGTGACATGCATCCACATCTCCCACCGAACTTCCTTGCGGTTCTTGCTGTTCGGCAGTATTTTGCTTTTCAAGCTGAGTATCGCCACCATGGACATCTCTCTCGACTTCTCCACTACGTTCACCACTCTCGGCCTCACGTACCACTTCACCAGCTTTGGCTCGTACTGATTGCTCTGCTACATACTCCACTGGAAGCGGAATAAACGGAATTTGGGGATAGTAGTGTTGTCTGCCCTTTAGCAGCGCATTGATGTACGTGCGCTCGACCGCCACGTCCTCGCGGAACTTGACGTCGCGGGCTTCAACCATCTTTCCGGTCCGCAGATGCAACAGTCGGTAGCCATGCTTGGTCTTTTGGAAACCCAAGAAACAACGCTGGTTCCGCCTTGGCAGAAAGCTTGTTCCGTCGAATCTCCTTTGGTACGAAGATATACCCCACACAGCCACAAACCTTCAGTGTGCTGACGTTGGGTTTCAGGCCAATCAACTTCTCAGTGGGGGTCAAACCCTTTAACGCTTTAGCAGCAGTCAAATTGTACTCTTCCACAACATATTGAAGGACTTCAGACCACAACACAGTCGGCAAATTAGCAGCATGCATTACAGCACGCATCTTGTTTACAAGAACTCCATTCATCTTCTCCATGCGACAATTTTCTTGTGGTGTGTACGGGTGAGTCGGAATAAACACGATTCCATTCTTTTCCAAGAACGTCTTCAATTCGTTGTTCACGTACTCCCCGCCTCCATCACTCGTGAAGCGTGCAATCTTCTTACGGTCAGCTAGAAGCTCCGCAATCAGCCGGTGTGTGTTGCCAGCAGCTTCATTCTTCTTTTTCAGAATGTAGCACTACACGTAGCGAGAGCCCTCGTCATGAATCAACTGGAAGTACCGTACACCAGTGAGTCCCGGCAAATACTTGCCCATGTCACAGACGTCGGACGTTAGACGCTCAAAGCTCACATTTGTCCGTTTACTTGTCGCGTCGCCGAACGTCATTCGTCTTCTCTTAGCTAACATGCAGCTCAAGCAATTCAGCTTTGTTCTCAATTGGTCATGCGAGAGATTCATCCCCTCCACGATATTGTTCTTCATCATGAACTTGAGCGATGCCTCGTTCAAGTGTGCCAATCGCTCGTGCCACCGCATCAATGGACTTGCGTCAGCACTCACGGTCGCCAGCACTACTGCATTTGTTTCACCAAAATTACCATTGTTTAGCCAGTAGTGTTGTCCATGAAAGATGAACTCCAAACGCTTGCCTCCTCGAGTCAAAAACATCTTCAATGGCAATTCATTAGGTTCATTGGTGGTCAATGTCCAGCCAGACTTTAACAAAATATCCAGGCTGATCAAATTCACCGGGCCACCAGCAGAATACTCCACATCATCGAGCATCACAGTCATCTCGCTCTGGCTCAGCGCGTCCACAGCATTGATCACTACGGACCCACACAGTTCCCCGTGCGTAACACCACCACTCCACACCTTGAAAGACGATTTCGACTTCTTGAACTGCGTAAACAGCTCACGTTGAATGCAGACATGCGATGTGGTGCCGGAGTCCAACATCCAGTCACCACTTGGTCCATGTCGACCAGATTTCATCGCCATGCCAATGTATCTTTCATCTTCCGAACTACTGCTGCTACTGCTTGCTTTCGCATCGTCCGCATGTGCCACGAACCGCATGTAGCCCATCGTCCCAGTAGTCGGCTTGTTCTTCTGCTTGAACCCACCATTTTCATCGTTTCCACCATTGCCACCTTTGCCGTCCTT
Organism: Phytophthora sansomeana; assembly: GCA_032158285.1. Lineage (NCBI taxonomy): Eukaryota > Oomycota > Peronosporomycetes > Peronosporales > Peronosporaceae > Phytophthora > Phytophthora sansomeana. Next base: position 269,355 of record JAPDHH010000278.1, on the reverse strand, counting down.
GTTCTTGTTGTGATTCTTCTTATTGTCTTTGCCTTGGGAATTGCCCCCTTTCGGCTGCTGGGCTTTGTGCTGCCTGTTTCTGTAGTGCCAGCAGTCTTTCCGCATGTGGCCCAGCTTGTGGCAATGATAACAGCGTACTGCACTCCTTTTTCCTGCCCCTGTAGTCTGCACAGACCCTCGAGGACCTTGTCCTGTAGGCGGACCTTGGCCAGGATGCTGGCTCGACAGTGTACCCATTTGCATGACAACTGCATTGCCAGCCGTCGTTGCTCCACTGTTCACAGCTGATTCCGAGGCCATCTTTTCCATCTCATCACGAGACAGCAAGGCGTTCTTAACCTGCTGCAAGGTCGGCCTTATTCCTTGTCGTTAGGAGAAATCAAACTGCGTAACTAGCTCTCGATGCACAGCACAAACTCCCATCAACAACAATTGAGACATCTCACTATCTCGAATCTCAAAGCTTGGCCCCATGTGCTGCAGTCGCTGCCGAAGCGAGTTCATCTCTTGGATGTAGTTGGACATCTTCTTCCCCGGCGTGTACGAGTGCGTGTACAGCTCTCGCTTCAAATGCACTGCATACGAGAAGTCCCGCTGCGTCTTCTCAGCCGTCAATGTCTCCCACATCTCTCTGGCTGTCTCGAAGTTGCAGACTTTCTGTGCGTCGGCGCCCTTCACACCTCGAATAATCGTTTCCATAGCCAGACGGTTCCTATCGTCAAATTGCCGCTGCAACATCGGATCGGTCTCATGACGTGTGTCTGCTCCAGTAACAACTCCCCACGAATCTCGCTGTTCGAGATACAACTTGAGTCGCATCTGATATACTTCGAACGTGTCATCAAACTTTGGCGGTTTACTACTGCCAAGAGGCTTGGGCATTCGCATCACAGGATTTGCAAGCGTTTGCCCAGCCTGTTGCCCCACGGGCACTCCAGCCGCAACTGCAGTAGATTGTCCAGTTGTCGTTGGACCAACCCCAGATGGCTGTAACCCCGTTCGTGTCGTCGGAAATTCTGTGGTCGCGCTCGAGTCCGAGCTATTGCCGCCCTGACCCACATTATGGCGCCGTGGCTCGACGTGCCTTGCTTCGTTTCTTCACTCATCTTAATTCTGTCCACGAGCTGCCTTTGGGCTCATAACCTAGGAGAACGTGCAGTATAACACGATCGCAGGGTGCAGGTAGGTCCTGCAGCGTAGTTGCCTCGTAGACAGAGAAGACAGAACGAGGAAAGCCAAGGTTGTAGTTCTCAGCAAAAGCAGAAGTGAATTCTTTCGTAGTTATCCTACCGCGTGGACTCACGCCAACGTGTCGTACACGAGGAGGAAAAACCGTTGGTCAAACAACAGTCGAAAACCCCCTTTGATCCTACGCGTCCCAATGCACTGTCGCGCAGATCGACTTGTCCCGCCCGACCTGTCTCCAGCTTGAGTGATCTCCATTCGCACTCTCGTGCATCCAATGTAGCCATCAGAGCAGCGCAATTCCTGCTACGTAATAATTCGGGTGCAGTGAGGAACATGCTCGAGGCTTGAGTTTATCTTTTTTCTTTCTGCTTCTATACGTTTGTCAATTGCCAAGGGTAAACAGAACTGGTGAGTAAAATCATGTTAAAATACCCGGCAAATCTACAGCCCATGATTTATACACTATGGTTTATACATGATTGAGTCCATGCCTGGGCATGTATGTAATTAAAAATATATTGCGGTTTAAAATACAGGCGCCAGAGCCAGTCATCATTCTGACACGTGTCACGAGAAGCGCGGACTGCTCGCCACCCCTCCCCTGCGTGGCCTGGCAAGGCCCCAAGAACCGCGAAGAATGTCGGAAGCAGTGCTACGCCTCCCCCTTCGTCCTCTACAGGTAGTGTGACTTCTCATCCTCGTTTGGCTATGTTCTAGCACTCAGGGTGCAAGTTAACGCCTCGGGATACTGTCTCTGCCGCGAATAAGCTGCCGAAGCCCCGCTGCAGGAACCCCTTCGTCGTTCCAGTCTCCCCCGGCCCTCTCCAAAGCCCCAGGAGTCCTCCTGCTCAGGTCTGTGAGGTTCGTCGCGTACTATGGACCGTACACATACAACGTGCATGCTTGCTGACTGATACTTCGCGTCTGTGTAGCATCTAGATCGCGCCTGGAGCCGTCCTACACGTATCCAAGAGCCAGAGGCCTGCCAGCGCGTGTCTGTAAGGACCCCAGCGTTTTGGTGGTGGTGTACGCATTTGGCGCATGCTCGCTGACTATGTCTTTACGTTTGTGTGCCATCTAGAGCACATTTGCGAGTATTCTAGCGCACGTCTGTTGCTGCCATCCACGTACGTTCAATGCCAGTCATTTGTGTAGACGTACTGATCGATCATCATGCTAATATGTTTCTTACATGTTTCCCCATGCTTGGCTATGATTTGATTTCCAACAGCAACATGGTGCGCACAAAGAATACCGCGAGCATCTTACGAGCGCTGAACATCGAAGCTACGACCTCCTCTAGCAGCAGCGAAGCCGGAAGTGTTGCCGATGACGTTGACCCACCGGCACCAGCAGAAAGTTTGATGACGAGTGAAGCTGTACTCGATGGCGTGCCAAACGCTCAGAGCGCGGAGGATATTGGCGGGAGATTCGAAGATTGGGAAAACGGTGACGCTGCCCGTGGTCTGGAAGCGGAAAGTGACGAGGACGAGGACGATGCTGCCAGCGATGATGCTCCATTCAGCTCTGGCGCCGATGATGACGATTGGAGCGACGAAGTGACCGAAGAAAAAGAGAGCAGCGAAACCACGTCTTCGACATCGCGTAGCAGCCGAAAGCGTGCTATAACAGACTGTGATGAGGAACTGTACTATGTACCTGCACCGCAGAAGTACCACAAGACTTGGAAACACTTGGATCGCTACTTGAAAACGTATCAGCGGGACACTATGACGGTGATTGCCATCTGTGAAACTCAGAATGTTCGTCTGCGCAACCAGCAAATTGCACTGATGAAGACGCACGCTGGCAAACCTGCTTCCGAGCTGCCGCTGGTACCAGAACAGCTGGACCCGTTTCAGTGGGTTTACATATGTACTCACGGGTGGAAGACACGGAATCGGTCGAAGGGGCTTAGGCCACGGCACAAGGTCAAAGGTGCTGGCTGCCCGATGCGCTTCAGAGCTCAGTTTGTTCAGCGACCGAGTGGTCAATGGAGGATCGAGATCAAGCAAGTGTTTTATGGACACAGCCATCCTGTATCCGAAGAAATCTACAGAACATATCCTTCTGTACGTCAGATCCCGAAAGACGCGCCCATTATGAGTGATTTGAAGCTGATGGTCGCGAGTGGCAGCAAGGCTAGTCGCATTTACGACTACATACGCGAGCGGACCCCTCACTACATGCAGCTGAAAGACGTCTACAACCTTATTGCCAAGATCAAAAGCTCGGGTGCGTTGCACGTGACTTGCTAATGACGATTACCTGTACGACAACTAACGCATGTTTTGTTTAGGTGGCAGATTAAGCGATGAAGATTTGGTTGCGGAACTCTTGGTGAGTTTCGAGCTAGAGGCGCTAGGAAATGTGGCTTCGGTCGACGAAAACTCGAGTGGGCAGACTGCTGTCGTGACCATCAGTTCGCAGCACATGCGTAAGTTGTACTAGCGCTTCCCGGAAATACTGCTTGTAGACTGCAACCACAAGACGAACAGGTGTGTGAGGGACCCAACCATGTTTCTGGCATGCATTGCCCATGTTTCAGTCCGTGTTTTTAAATCCATGTTTTGACCATGTTGTGATATGTTTTTCGTTGTTGCAGATATAACTACCAGCTTCTGACTTTGTTGGTAATGGATCAGTTTGGGCAAGGACAAGCGGTGCAGCACTCAATGATTGAGCGAAATGCTGATTGGCATATGGAGAAATCGCTGGAGCAGTTTCAGGCCGTCAATGACTGGGAGCAGACGAGAGTTATCATGGTCGACAAAGACCTGAACGAGATTGAAGTGCTTCGAGCGATGTTCCCCGGAGCACGGATATTGATCCGTCATTTTCACGTTATAAAGCGGCTGAGCGGCGCAATTCGGGATGATAAGAAGTACGGGACCTATTCAAGCGAGGTGCTGCAGCAGATGGATTTTTGCATGTCGAACATGGTGTACTCCAAGTCAGATGATGAGTTCCAACAACACTTGGCCGAGTTCAAGCATCTTGATTGCTGTGATAACCGTACAGCTCTGTGGGCTTACTTTAAGAAGAATTGGGTTAACTGTCAAGAGATGTGGGTCATGCGTCATCGGATGGACCTTCCACACTTCCGCAACAACACCAACAACCGGCTGGAAAACTTCTTTGGCAAACTGAAGGCTAACTTGGACAGTTCGATGTCCATGAGGCAATGCTTGGACGCCACGATTAAATACCAGCGACGCAAAGAAGACGAGTACACGGCTCGCATGATCATGCCAGGAACTCAACGCGACATCAACTACGATGAAGAGATGAACCAGCTTCTCGGTATGACAAGCGAATGGCTGGCTGACATATTTGCACCAGAGTACAAGTTTGCTGAGGACATGCCTAACTTCGGCAGCTACATGGTTGATGATGAAGACATGTTTGTGACGTTACACCGTGACGGGCGAGAACACCGCGTGGATAAGTTTGACTGGACGTGCTCCTGTGAGTTTTCGGCCACCATGAAGTTGCCGTGCCGCCACGCGATGATGTATCGCAAGCATCTCGCGCGCTTGCTCACCATTCCGTACTCGTCCATACCAGCCAGGTGAGCAAAAGCTATCATGTTTTGTCCATGTTCCCGTGTTTACCCATGATTCTCATATATGTTTTGACTATGATTCGGACATGTTTTTACTATGATTTGGACATTTTTGCCTGGAAGGTGGCTGCTGTGGGGACACTTGAAGAAGAGCTGCAGCCCATCGATGTCCCTCTGCGAATCAGCACAACAAGCGACGAGGTTGGGCGAAAAAAGAGAATGACTGAGCACGACAAGTTCAAGAGCGCTCAAAGTGTGTTCAGCCGCATTACAGCGGAGCTAACGGACCTACCCGATGACAAGTTCAGCGCCGCAATTGAAAATTTGGAAGATTGGTGGAGCAGTTTGCGGCAAGGAGACGTGGCAATGAAAGGCCCCAATGCTGTCAAGGAAACGGATCACGCACTCACCGCCAATGTTAAGGTGTTCCCAACCCAGACTGCAGCGCCAACTTCCCTCGACGTTGCTCCTCCAGGCACTGCGGATGCGATGACACGGATGATGTTCCTCCGACTCAGGTCACAGCTTCGACGGCAGACATAGACTGTGAAGAAAAGGATGCTCATGTTCACGACGACACTGACCGTGATAGTGTATGCAATTCAAAGCATGTCACTAAGAAGGCGGCCGCGAAGGAGAAAACTACACAGCTGAAGCCATTCAATCCACGAAGACGAGTGGGCCGTCCCCGAAAGAACAGAGCCGCGGAAAACTCCTGCGCAGTCAGCAGCGAAAGGAGTACAATAATGGCTCTAAACTACGAAGTGCGCTCCGAGGGGACGACGTGGTCCAGGTAGAAGACTTCATTAAGGGCTGCGAGCCCCCGCTTCTGGATCTGTCATCCTATCTCAACACCACTGAAGTTCGATTCGCCAACTACAGAAATGCAAAGCTGTCAGTGGAGAAGCGAGTTGCGGAAAATGTACTTGTTCCTTACCGTCTTCCTGAGTCTGTGATTCGCGAGGGTCTAGCGTTGATTGAGAGCAAGGCGCCATACGGAGACGTCATGGATGTCAGTACGCCAAGTGACGATAATGCTGAATGCTGGGTGGTAACAATCGATGGAATTGGAGACTTTACCCAGCGGCAACTGATGGCAATGCAATATCTGTGGAATTTAGCGCGCGCATGCAGAGAAGGAATGCTTTGCTACTCATGGTTGATGGGTAAAGTAGACGAGAAGTTCCTAGATGAAGGAGCTGCTGCACTGGCGAAAAGGATGATTGATGCATGGCCGTTTGAGCGACTTCCGGGCTTTGGCGAGGGTTTCCATCTTGACTGGACACATGTGTACTGCGCCCGCAGCGCGTGTTGGTATCATGACAATCTTATTCACGCTTTCGCGATGACTCTTGCGGATAAATACGAGAGCAACACCGCGATTTTCCTGCCAACAATGAAGACGCCGGCTCCTAGTAAAGGCAAACGAATCCCTCCGCGGACGCTGAGTTTGATAGCAGGCGCCGGCAAAGATTTGGTGTTTATCCCTCTGAATATTAACGGCAACCACTGGACGTATCTCGTCGCTTTATCGGCAAAAGACGAGTATCTACTGCTATGACAGTTTCGATAAGCGAGCGAACCAGAACCTCCTGACAGAGCTTGCCGAAAAGCTTTGGCGAAAGGGTCTCCCCCAAGAATACCAAGTCGTCTCCGTGCACAGCCCCATTCAAAAGGACAGTGATAATTGCGGGCTGTTCATCTGCTTGTTCTTCTGGCGTCGATTTGTCAAGGAGGTGGGCAGCGATTATACGGAGATTGGGCTTCTGCGCCGGCGGTGGGATGTTCTGCGAGCAGTGGTGGAGTTTAGCGACGCTAGTAAGGGTGCCAAAGCAACCGCGGACTAGGAAGCGCAGATATGATGATGAATACATGTACTTTGCACGTTACATGCTGAGTGTCCATGTTTTCCCATGTTTTGACCATGCAGCGATATAGATGATTGGTGGGTACATGCCATAACGTAGTTCTGGGTTATGAAACATATGAGTGTGATTTCTGGCCGACATCTCAACAAGCAGATCACTCTTCAATTTGCACGGCGTCCTAGCAACATGATTTAGCCATGGTTCGGTATGGCAAATACATGGACAACATTTATGACATAAGATGTTCCTTTCATGTAGTATGATGGTCCGACAGCCTGGAATCGCCTTCAGTCCTCAATTATTTGGTGGTGCTGCAAACATGTTTTGGCCGTGGCGCAACATGGTGAACACATAATTAAATAAAATACCTCAGTTCGTAATATATTTCGGGGAAATCATGGACGAACCATATTATTCATGGGACCCATGATTCAGGTTCCCGAGCCCTAATGAAAAACATGGGCGGTAGCACCAGCCTAAAATACCTGTGCCACTCCACACAATCCTGGGGCGATAGCTGGTTCTACATGTTGAAGTTGCTTCCCATCTGTCATTCATCCCAAGAGCACTTCGCCTTATCCGGCCATTGTCCCCCACTTTGAACAAATGCGCAGAATCCTCCACGCCATGTCTTCCACGTCTCCATCATCTCCATTATCTACTGGAAATGTCAAATCTCTCCATGGGAAGGTCCTGAGTCAATGGAAGTCGCTCAAGGGCCCCCAAGTGCTCGTGATGCAGGGAGATCTCACGCTCTGCAGGGCCGACGCCATCGTGAACGCAGCCAACCGTCAGCTCCTGCATGGTGGGGGCTTGGCCGCTGCCATTGTACGCGCTGGAGGCTCGTCCATACAGTTGGAGAGCACTGAATGGGTCCAAGAGCACGGCTCTTTAACTGTGGGGGATGCTGTTACAACTGCAGCGGGGAACCTCCCGAGTCGCTATGTGATCCATACTGTAGGTCCCAATGTGGGGAAAGTGGAACCCACTCCAGAGCACGCGAAACAATTGCGTCGAGCCGTGTGGAGTGCGTTGATGGAGGCTGAAAACCTACAGGTCCAGTCAATTGCGGTACCTGGTATTTCCACTGGTATCTTTGGATACCCACGAGATTTGGGGGCAAAGGAGATCGCGACGGAGGTGATGAGGTTCTGTGAGGAAAAGGGAGAAACGACGACGTTGCAACGGATTGCGTTGATGAATAATGACGACCCGACAGTGAAAAGTTTCAAAAAGGCGCTGGAAGAGGTCAAGACGAAGGAAAGTGGGGAGAAGGAGGAGGATGTTAGTGAACAGCTCTCGACGTTGAGTATCCGCGACTGAAGACAGAGTTTTGAGGGGGTAGGTATTAGTGACAACGGTCGTTGGGGAGGTGAGTATCTTTGAATCAATTATTATTTGATCGCCAACGTATAGATACTTTGTTTTGTTTTGTTGGTTAACGACATCAGTCATATCCAATTTTGACGAGCGTATGGAATCTGCGGTTTTCACAAACAGCACATTAAATGCAGCAACTTGCTGGCAGCAAAGTTGTGCCCCAACCGTGATGTGATTAAGCCAGCACATTCTACATTGTCAGAAGGATTGTACTTAGTATAGTGTACTTTTTTCAAAACGGTGGTCGTTTCCAGAAGTCCCTCATAAACTGACCAACTTGGTTTTGGCTATGGCGCCATCAAACCACTAGCAGCAAACGTACAACATAATCGGAGTCGTGGTTGCCGAGGTATGCATGGTGTAACTCTGATGCATGAACCTCGTGGCTGGAATGGGGCGCTCTAAGGAACTGGTGTGTTGTGAAGCGAGCTGCGTGAATATCAAGAACGCAGTTAATGGTAATGATAGTGCATTTACTCAACTTAATGAACACGCATCAAATGTATGGACTGACATGGCTAACAGTTTTGCTGGGCCAGTAAAGTTTAAGGTGGACTAACTGTACTTGGTGAGTAGTTGACGGCTTTCAAACAAGACCATTTCACCCTCGGGGAAAAAGTACAAATTGGCGCGTCGCCGTTCCAGCTTAGCAACTTTGAAGCGCAAATTGTCTTGCTAACAAGGTTGGTCCTTCTCGGAATGCTCGACGACCTTCGCGCACTTTGGTTAGCACAAATCTATAGCGTTGGTAACTTTTAAGATAGGCTCGTCAACAGCAGCAGCAACACTTCTAAAAAGCACGAGTCATCACTTCTATTTCGCTCAACATCGCAATGAAGTCAGCAAGTTCATGGCTTAGCTACTGCTGCCTGTTCTTATTAAACTTAGTCACGACCGCTTTAATCACTGCGTGAGCGAAGCCTTCAACCATCTTGTCGGAGTTTCCTGCCATCCCGAAGATGTTGGCCCACTTCTGGACATAATTGGTCGGAATCGTATTGGGAGCGCCAAGGGGATTGATCGGGTTGACTCTCTCTTCTTCGTCGTCAACAACATCAGTGACTTCATCTTCTTCCTCTTTGTCAAGAGCCCTAAGGAATCGTCGATTGTTTCCGATGCTCTCGTCCGCTCCACTCGGAATGGACAGTGTCACGCCACTAGTAGCCGTAGTAGTTTCCAGTGTAACCGCGACTACCGCTGCTACGATAAGCAGGATATAGTTCAGTCGCATGAGTTTCGGGTTGAAAACTTGTGCCTTTGGAAGCAAGTTGCTGAGTGAGCGTGTGATAGTGGGGTTTTACATTTGATACGGATGGCTGGCGTTGCTCAAGTTTATTAGGATAGCAACTCGGATTGGGTCTAAGAGTCGGAGATAGGATTGCGTCCTCGTAGCTCGTACAGTTCTGTGACAGACCATCCCACTTAGCATCTTGCTTATCCGATTTTGATCATCTGTACTACTTGAACGTAGTACTACGTAGTATATTGTTAAAAAAATAATCGGAGAACGTTTGGCCACCAGCAATAATTAGTTTGGCAGAAACCAGTAGTATTTCAAGCAAGCGCATGTGAGTAATTGAGAAGGAGAAGCAAAACTGCATCGTGGCTGATCGAATGTAGGAGGCTAAATCGACAAACTACAGTAAATTAAAATGTTTTCCGTCCGTTTCTGTATTTTTGCAATTGTCACAATTGCTAATGCCAGAGGACTGGTGCAAGGTCGTAATACAGTAAACACAAAACTAGGATTGTTACTTTTCAATCCGAGATGCTATCCCCGACAACACCACCGTAACTACATAGACGCAGCATTCTCTACTTCTCGAAATGTCCATTGCGTTAATCATCGAAGAAAACGGTGGTCATCTGATTCCTGTACTCGATCCACGCGAAGTCACAGACGAACACTTCAAAGCGGCAGCTAATAATGCTGATTATTGAGTTGCAAACAGGATACGGTAGCTTCGTGCGGTTGACAGCTCCTCATCGAACTGGCCGCTCTGAAATAGCTCAGTAATCTCTGCAGAACTCATCATCGTTTGATCTCGAACGACCTGGCATTCCTCCTCTTCTTCTTCTTCTTTCTGCTTTTCAGGCTCCGTTTGGGCCTTCTTCTCAACACGCACACTGGGCGCAGTGACGATCTTCGTGCATTTTGTCCTCACCACTGCTCCCACTTCACCCGCTACCGTCTCCGTGCCTTGCGTCAATCTGTCCGACAGTCTCGCTTCAGCAGGCCTCAGCAGCATGGGCAGCTCCTTCGTCACCTCCACGATCTTCTCCACCACAGTCGGGCGAAGGTATGTGTCCACCACAGCACTCTTCAATTCCATCAGCTCACTCTGCAGAGCTTGTAGCTCCAATCCGCGTGTAAACTGCGTGGCGTTCGAGTCCGCTTTCTTGGTCACCGCCTCCTCTGCTGCCTGTTTCGTTGTTACGTATTTGTTCACCCGTGTACGCAACAGCTCCGCCGCCTGGTTGTACTGCGTCTGCTGGTCCCTCACCACAGCCAGCAGCGCCTCCACCTTGCCACTCATGCGTTTCCTGCGCTGAAGCTTCTCGTTCTCATGCTTGACAACCAACTGCTGCGTTTGTCTCTTCTTAAACTGCACGTAGCCAACGCCCAACAGAGCCAACAGAAGCGCCACCACTCCGTACTTCTTCACGACGAACTGGAGCAGCTTGAGGGGCGAAGAAGCAGCAGCAGAAGCGGAGGAAGCGCCTTCCGCCAGCTGAAGACTGTTCGCGTCGGCTCTGGCCGCCAATTCCTCGGCCGTTCGACGCGCCAATTGGGAGAGACCGTTGCGACGCTCCACACTCTTCAGACACTGCGTGATTTCCTCTGGGGATAAGCCCTAACAGACAGGAGAAAGGTTCAATTAGGGGATTATACACAATAGTTCAATAGGTTACAGAGTCTTCACCTTCTTCTCCAGGAAATCCACGCGCTGGGCGAGAGACAAGACGCGCACCGTCGGATGCAGCAGGAACTCCTCGCACTTGTGCAGCAGACCCGCGTCCCGTGGAGACGCCATGGCCGGCGGCGGAGGACGTACAGTAGCAGAGCGTTGCTACAGCTGCAATATGGGTGACGTGAACAACTTGAAGGGGTACGTTTGGGGGTACGCTGTACCATATGTGGTCCACATCACTGGTACAGTCTCCATTACTGCAACGCCAAGAGCTCCATTTGAAGGGAACAGCAGGCGGGACGAGGGACCTCCGCGCCACAAGATGCCGCCGTCCACTGTTGCAATGGAAGCTGCTGCAATGTCAAGTCAGAAGTCGCAAGAGCCTGCGGGTGCCGTTGGCGAGACGCCCGACCGCACGTCCAGTGAGGAGGAGCAGCAGCTGCGAGACAATCCCTCCGCTCTGGACCCCACACCTGGTCTCCCGCCCAAAGTTCCCATCAAAGTAGCGGTTAAGGCGTCTCTACAGTCGGAACCAACTGCTGCAATGGAAGACGGAGGTGGAGAGACAGAAATGGAGAAGAAATCGAGTGGTGAGACGCCGGTGAAGACGCTGGACGACGCATTGAGACGGAAGGAGAGTGGGAAACCGGTGGCTGCAACGAAGAAAGGGAACGTTAAGGCCGGCAAAGTGAAGGCGGGTAAGAAAGTGGCGATGGTGGCGAAATCCGACCGAAGGCGGAAACGAAAGGCAAAGACTGAAGCGGCTGGGATCTCGCAGGCGTCGGCGGAGATGCTGTTCCGGTGCTCGTGTCAGTTGCTGCGGACGCAGGCGCTGGACTACGATGTACGCGCTCGTGAAATGGAGGAGCGCAACTTGATGCAAGTCAAGGAGATCGAGGAGTGGGAGAAACGCATCCGCAGTCTCAAGCGCGAGCTGCAGGAATACGACGACGAGCAGACAGATGAGACTGCAGGCATGGCACTGATTGAAGCGAGGCCCACTACGGCACCAGCCTCTGCTAACCCATTGAGCGAACAGCAACAGCCAGCAGCAGCAACAGCTACGTCGACTCTAGGAGGCGCCGCCACGATGGATACGTCGCTACCCCCTGCAGTCCTCGCTGCCGAGGCCAAGCTGCACGAAGAGCTGCACAAACGCACACGGACTATGGACGAGTTCTGCCGCAGCGTGCCGGGCTTCGTCGATCCGCCGTACGAGCGCCGTTGAGTGCGGCCGCGGTCATCGTTATTTTATTCCAAGGTCTCAGCAAGTACGTGGCGTGTCATCGAGTTCAACCCGGCCAATACATTCTCGTAGTCATGGCGATCTTTCGAGTCAACGTTGCACGCTCACGATCTTTCATGTCGTATGCCGCTCCATAGGTTCAGAGAGTGATGGTCGCGAGCCGAGTTCCGCACTCGCTTGCGTCTCAGTGCGGAATTTACCCTCGAGGGCGCAAGTGCAACGTTTCCGCGATGGCGTGGGGCAAGAACCGACGTGGTGGCGCCTCCGCGGCGTCTTCTGGCGGCCGGGGCGGCCGTCGACGACCCCCCGGAGAGCCCACGGAGCAGGACATTGCACGCAGCATCCAGCAGAGCGCGCTACGGGTGCGTGTGGCGCTTCAACTGGGCGTAGAGGGCGAAGAACGCTCGCTACAGGACGTTGTGGCGCAGTTTCAGAGCAACTTTGAAGCGAGACGGACGGATGTAGTGACGCAGCGTTGTGATGTGCGTGTGGAGCTGCTGGAGTGCGGTTTGAACACGTGGCAGAACCTGGTGGAGATGAAGCGCGTGATGCAAGGGCTTAAGAGGCCAACGGAGCTGCTGATGGGAAGGACGACGCTGCGTCATGACCCCAAGTACGACGAGTGGACGCTGGCGCTGGGTTTTGATCGACACTCGGAGGACGCGTTGTGGAGGTTTGCTAGAAGTTTGATGTTGAGGCTGAAGAGCTGCGGTGTGTTGGCCAAGGTTTTGCTGCCGTCGCGGCGTCTGGTATTGCCGTTGGTGTCGGCGTTTGTGGAATGGGGTAACAGTGAGATTGAGAGTGGAGAGTATCGGTGGGATGGAAAGAAGGAGTGGAGTGAAGTGGTGGTAAGTTTGTTGGGGGAGCAGCGACAGGAGATACAGCGGGTGCTTTTAGCGAGGACTCGGGCTTCTTCGTATTCTCAAGATCCTATTTCTTCTCTTCGATATCCAGGATTGGTATCTGTTGTGGACGACATGCTGAATGGACGTGTTGATGCTAGAAAGCCCGTTGTGGTCATTCTGCGAGGAATTCCCGGCAGTGGGAAGAGTACGCTTGGACGCGAGATTGAGACGATCTGTCGCTACCGCGAAGTGGCGTTCACGGCGTGTTCCGCTGACTTTTTCTTCGAAACGCCTCGAGGATACGTGTTTGATGTCACGAAGCTGGGTGCAGCTCACAGCAAGTGCAGAGGAGATTTTTCTCGGGCTATTCAAGGTGATATCCCGCGAAATCATGATGGTCGTCGGTCTCGCCAACATGTTGTTCTGGTTGACAACACCAGCACACAGAGGTGGGAGTATGAGCCGTATGAAGATATCGCGAGGTCGAACGGATGCAGCGTGCATATCATTGAAATGAAATGCCCCGACGCTCTGATTGCATTTCGAATGGGCCAGCGTAATTCTCACGGCGTACCACCTGATAAAGTCGTTAGCATGTTCATGCGCTGGGAGGAAGACCTGCGCGCTCATTGTTTCACACCTGAATTCGAGTATCCTGCCTTAACGGCGAACCCTCTGTCGGATGGAGATGTTGGAGGTTTAACTTACCTTGGTCTCTTTTTGGACACCAACTCTCAACAGAAATTGCTTGCAGAGATACCAGCAGTGCATCCAAATAAGGCCGCCGACCACGTTACACTGTTTTATCGACCGAACAAGCAATACACCAGAGACGCTGAACTGGGCGCAGTGTTCACTGTTTACGGGGTTGAGATTGTGAAGGACCATCACGGCCAGTGCGTTCGAGTTGAGTTGGACGAGCGACTGCCTTTGCAGGTGAGAAACAAAACACCGCACATCACAATATCAACACAAGATGGCGTAAGCGCTTCATACTCGAATGATCTCCTAGAAAGCGCCACAGCCGTACGGACGACGATCGACCCCCCGCTTAAATTGACAGTGCGTATTGGAGCTGCTCTTCAGGTTCAAAACCAGCGGGTCATTATTACGGCTTCGCCTTTTGCTGTAGACTCCCGCAACTACCCTTCAACACATGTTGCGGCTTCGGATGAAAGCATTTCACGTGGTGACAGTGACAAGGAGGAGTTACAGGACCCGACGCCAGCAGGCTCCACGTTATTTGTGCTGTACATCCACGAGAGTGATGAAATAAACGACACTGATGAGGACATGATCTGGCCTTTGTGGACAGCCCAGGTCCTGCGAAGCATGAGTTCTAATTCACAGACACATCACCTGCTTTGTGTTCAAAGATGTCAAGACTCTGCATCGCTGCCAACCGCAATGCTGTTGAATAATTTACGAAATCGGTTCCTCGTATCTTCATCGTACCAGTTTGACGATATGGTGGTGCTTTCTCCGTCCAGTTGTCTCTTTGAAGAATTGGAAGAGTCGATCGGCACTTATATCAAAGGCAACGATGTGGGTTCGATGACCCAGCTCACGATGTTGACAACAGTGAAGGAAACCATGCAATGGCCGGTTCGTAAATTGAAGCTCTTTCAAGACGCCGCGTTGAGTATCTCTTACGTTGGACTCTCAGACGTTGCGATGCGATATAACACAAATTTGGCATCGCCGAGCTCTACTACTCCTTGGATGCTGGATTTTCTGGGCCTAAACATCGAGGAGCGAGCACGAAACGCAGTGTATTGTGGCATGAATGCGGTGGAAAATACTTGCGCTCATGTTTTTGGGACCAATGTGGACTCTGATGTCACAACAGTGCGACGAATCGACAGCACATTACTGGGACTGAAATCTAATATCGTCGAGCTGTGTTTGGTGCTGCCAAGTGAAGCTTGCACTGATGTATCCGCACTCAAGAGAAAGCTATTGAACTCGCTCGCGCATGATCGAACTGTTTGTGACATTGCCGATTCACGCGTCTCAAACTGGTTCTACTTTAGTTTGCGCATCGGGTCGGGCTACACCCCCGTATTCTGCGTGCGAATAGCACCTAGGCCGTCGGAGCCTGATAGCAACGTCGATGTCGGCGGTGCTCTACAACTGAAGTTGTGTCAATATCTGCAGCATTCAAGCCACGAATTGTGCGATTTTGAGGCATACAGTGTTCTGACTGCACTGCTTCGGTCGATTCTTCTTCGTCAGTGTAGCAGCATTTTGCCAAGCAAGTGCCGTCTGTCTTCGCTAATCAATCTCTGTAGCGAGCGTTTGGTACTCAAGTATTTCGAGTCGGGCGGTGAACCAGAAGCAAGACCTACTGCGAGCGACGTCACATCTGGTCGAGTCATCTTTGCATTTTACGGCATGCTCACCTTTTTGTCGAAGCTGAATCCGGTAGGATGGCGTGCTGCATTCGGAGAGTCGCTTCTTGCGCTGCAAGGCAACACGAAAGAACAAACCGCATGGACTCAAGCGATGACCACCGCAATGATGGCCTGCACATCCGTGATGGCTTCTTATCGTTGTGTTGGGGAGGGCTTGCAAAAGGCAACTTCGTTGAATCCCGAGCATCATCTACAAGTTCTGGTCACTCTGATTAAGGCTCGGATTGACACATCGATCGGTGAGGCTCCCATACGCGTGTACCTTGAGGTGACTAGAGGCTGGAGGTGGAACCGACTGCGTTCGCTAGCGCTCTGCGACAAGCTACGGCACGCGGCGGCGATGATGGTTCCTCAAGACGACGACGGAGGCAATGCCAACAACGCTGAATTTTTCCTCTGCGAGCCAAGTCTGGCTGCTCGCCGTGTGGATGTGACGGCTTCGTCGCTTGCTGTTGTGCGCAGTGTCCTGGAAGAACTTCACGCTCTAGACGCTGCTGAGCGCAATTCTGGGGGTGCAGCTCACTCTGGTGACTACGTGATCCGTCGAGCAGAAAGCGACGAAGAAGCACTGGCCGACTTGAAGCGCTCGGCATAAGGAGAGGATCATGTACAGGATTACGCGACCTCGCGCGGTGCGCGGCACACATGCATCTTCCGATTGTATGCACTTGCTGCTCGCTCCTTTAGCAGTGCTCTTCGGATGGGCTGCGTGCCGCGCGGCATCCGCAGAATTCCTACAGTACATGTAGTGACCGAAGGTACTTAGTGCAGATGGTTAAGAAGTCAAACGAACTTGTGCTCGTGCTGCAGGCACCACCGGCAGCCCCAGGAAAGGCGCCATTATTATTATTAGGCGCCGCTTCATGTGTATGCAGGCGCCAGCACATCGCACTTCAAGATCAGCCTCAACCCCTCGAAGCCGACATACTGATTTAGTACAGCTGCCGAGCCGACAGTCCGCTCTCTGACAGCCAGGCTCCAAGTCTCACGATCATCGCCGGCCGCTCCATAGTCCGCGACGCCGCCAGCCACGCGCAAGTTCCCCCGCCTGTGTCCCCAGCTCGTACGTTCCTTCGATCTGCCAACCATTCTTGGTTCTTTTCCCGACCGGCTAGTCCGACATCCCGCTACGGAACACTCGAGTGGAGTCTCTTCGAGCTGCAGCGATGGAGCCGGCGCTGATGGCGATGCAGACGCTGTGTGAGCGCTCGTGGGAGCTGCGACCGCTGTGCGAGACGCTCCTGGGGCGCCTCGTGGCGATCTGCGGCTACACGGATCATTTCCGGGAGCAGGAGCCCGCACCGACAGACAACAACTCCCCTGAGGCGGAGCAGTGGCCAATTCAAGTCGACGCAGCTCTTTCACGCTTCAATTTACTATTGGAAAGCGTAGCGGCCACGGAGAGTGCCGTATTCCGACTGGCGGTAGCTCCATCTCCAGTACGCGAGCTGCGGTCGTTGCATGTGTGGCTGGATGCGTCGTTCCGTAGTTTACATGCAGAGCACGTGGATCCGAGTGCGTGCTGGGCACAGGAATGGGAAGAGGAACTGGAGCGTGTTGAGCAGGCATTGCAGCTTGCGGCTAGAGCTCAAGTGGATGCAGCAGCTGATACTTCTGAAAATGAACAACGTGAGCTGCTAGCGGTGGTAAAGTTCGCGTTCAAGCAGGTGCAGGACGTGACGCGGCGCACGAAGAAGAAACGATTGAGCGGCAACAATGAAAATGCAGTGGAGGTGCAGAAGGACGATGGAGCAGAGCTCTTCCCAGATCACGAGGAGTCACTCCGTTTGCTGTTCCGCAGGTTGGTCCGCGTGTGTGGCGTCCAAGTGCCAGTGCTGCCGTCGTGGTTTCTCTCGCCCGCTGAGGTCGTGGTGAATCCAAACACACGCTTTCGTGGGGGCCCACACTGCCAAATCACAAGTGCTAGCTGGATGCGCAGCCGTGGGCAGCGGAAGAGTGGGGTGCAACAACTTCTGATTAAGCAGCTGGCGATTGGAAAAGGAGAAACGGAGGCCAACCTCACTCAGGCTATCGAGGCTGTGCAGCGCGAGACTGAATTGCTTTGTGATGTCGTGTGCCACCCGCATGTACTACAACTCGCAGGAGCTTCCACTTTTGGATCTCAACCGTACTTGGCGTTTGTGAGTCCATGGGCGGCCCCCGAGCCTGGTTCTGCGACTGTCACTTCGCTAGAGGATTACCTCAATTTGTCTGTGGACCATCGGCGTCAATTGTTCCGCTTGCTTTCACAGGCTGCTACTGGACTCCAGAGTTTGCACGAAGCCGCTCTAATCCACGGTGACCTCTGTTGTGCGAATATTCTTGTTGGAGATGATGGTCAAGCTAGACTCGCAAACCTGCGCTCGTTTTCGTTGACTCGTTGCGAATCCGAGTCCAACGAAAGTATTGCTGATTTTACGGGGGCAGTAAAAACCTCAGCAGACCACCGCTACTCGGGATCGTTAAGATGGCAAGCTCCGGAACTCCTAAGAGATGAACCGAAGGCTGAATTGGCATCGGATGTTTACGCGTTTGGAATGACGCTTTTGGAGGCACTGTCAGAAGAACTACCTTGGGGATTCATGGCCGATGATGATGTTTGCGAACGAGTACTGCGTGGTGAAATGCCACCTCCTCCCGTCGGAGTCGAAGATAACGTGTGGTCACTCATTGAGGCAATGTGTGATCCTGATCAAGCTGCGAGACCTGAAATTAATACCGTGGTCGAGGAGTTGCAGGCCCTAGCTGAAGAAGAACGTGTGCGCGATGGCGATGATGCAAGTTTTGAAGACGATACGACCCCGGTCCTGCCCTTGCATCGAGTATCTAGCGCTGACTACTTACGAGGTAATGCTGCTGCTTCTCCGTACGTGACCCCACCAAAGAACCCTGCCAATGTGGCAGAACTTCCTAGACGCCAGAGTAGCCCCATCAGCAACCCAACCACGCAACTCACAGAAGTGGGGATTCCTGTGCGAGCATATCCTGCATCCCCACACCAAGTTGAGCCAGGATCACCAACTGCAACGGTGGCTGTCGTCGAACTTCGCCAAAAATGGTTAGGCGTGAAGATCAACTCAATTGGCAATCGCGTGGTAGTGAGCAAGTTCCTTCGCGCTGAGTCTGGAGCAGCTGGAGAAATTGAGGCATCTGGCCGAGTGGAACGTGGTGACATTATCGTGGCGATTAATGGTCAGAGTGTGCGGGGTCTTGACCGCCTACAGATCGGTGCCATCGTTCAAAGCTCGCCACGACCGCTCGAGATAACTTTCAAGCGTGATCCGCAGATGCTCACGGATACTTTCCGCTTCCGTGGTCTTCCAATGGACCCACGCTGGCGCGATCGTGGCTCGGCGTTGACATTGCAAGTGTCATTGCCCCAATTGTTTACAAGCAGCGGAGACGGTGGGCAATGTGAAAACGAAGATGGAAGTACAGCTGATCCTTTCACGATTGAAATGTGGTTTTCTCTCGCTGAGCTTGGCGATACTTTCATGGGTGGTATTTTGCTTGGTGCGCAAGACCTGCCTTTCGTGGAGACGAGCGATGCAAGTGGGTGGCCGTATGTCCACGATCAGTTACTATCGATTGATCCTAACGGAAACCTTTGGTGCTCCTTCCTGAATCGCCCAACTCCGATTTGCGTGGCACGAGAGTTATCTTCGAACCATTGGTATCATCTCGTGGTGACTTACGGTGGAGATGCTGGAGCAGATCGCGCCACTTTCACGAGAAACGATCAACCGGAGCAACTCTTCACCGTGTATTTGAATGGGGAGCAGCGAGTTCAAGACGCCGGTCCTCTGCTTGCCAATTGGGACAAACTGCGCCACGTAAACGTTGGTTCTGGCTGCATCAGTGGACTCGCGCCAGCCAAACCGGAGCCGCATTTTACCGGTTGGTTTGGATTCAGCGGTCTAGTCTTCGACATGCGCGTGTGGCGACGCAGAGAGCTCACTAGCTCCCACGTCCAGCTGCTTTTCCGTGGCAGTAGCGACTACATTGACGAACCCAGTTACTCGCTCCGACGGGACGTACTCGGCGACGCCGGTGACCATAGTCCGACTGTCGGACGGAGACGCTCTAGCTCCGCCCGCGCGAACAAGTTGCAAGGTCCGCAAGGCGCTGAGCTTGTGCGCGCAACGTGGCCACGCCAGGTCGGCGCACAGGTCTACAGCTGATTGATACGACATCGTATGCGTCATGAGCCAGCGTTTGAATGTTGTGTTGTTCGCAAGCGAATAGCTTGCCGAGTCTGAAATCGATTAATGTCATTCACACCTGATCACGTAGCCGGTTGTTGATAACGGCAGAGCTTCAGTTGTAATGAATCCTCTGGATGCCATCGCTACGAAGGGCGACTCAAGATTTATCTTTTCCCTGCCACTGCATGCTTCAATGCCTAGAACCCAAATGCTCGCATCTAACAAACTCTTGCTACCTTAGAATGTTGCCACCCGAAGGAGTTTAGCACGTTGCCCCAGAACTCAAGCAACGTAGTTTCAAGTCCCCATTCCAGCTGAGAAGATCTGTGTAGCTCCTGGATGCGTTCTGATGGCCTTGTGCTTGCCACTCGTTTTACTTTTGTAGCAGTTATCGAGTGCTGCAGTGAGTACCATGGGATCATCTTTGACCCACTTTCCTGACACCGTGCCAACACCCGAACCTCTTCTCCACTCAACGGTTCCTGCCAGACTCGGAACTGGTCCACCACTCCATGAAAATTGTGCCATCCGCAAAACGTCCGTACTCCTCTCGGTCGTGTGTCAAAGTAAAGACTCGACTTCTGCTGCCAGAAGGACGAAACGAATCCCGTCCCCACTTGCATCTGCGAGAGCTCGCGCCACGAATGGAACAGCTCTCCGTCTAATTCACTCACCAGGTCTCCATCAAGATACACAAGTTGCACGCCACGGTCGAACGACAGTGCGAGGTGATACCATCGACCAAAGTCGAGTTCGGTAGCGACACAATTGGCACCTTTGTCCAGCACGGAGCAGAACAAATTGCGATCGGCGTCCACCGCCACAAAAGCGACGTGGTGGTTCGTCCACCTGCACGTTTGCATCATTGGGGACTGTGCTCCAAGTAAAACTCCTCCTGTCAAAATCCCGTCACGCTCTCCATCCAGCAGACTGAACCACAAGTCAAACGCGAAGGAGGAGTCAGCGGTGAAAGTCTCAGTGAAAGTCTCTCTTGTCAATGGATTTTGTACAATGGCACCATTGGATCCGTCAACTCCACCGCCGTGACGCAGTCGTTCCTCCAATCCAAGTCCATCAAAGTGAAAGGACCGAGTCTGTGCGTACGTTCGTTTCCATTCACTGCACTCCGTTCGTGGATTCTGGCACGGCAAAAGTCGTTCCCAGACTGTGGACTCGGCAAAGTGGTGCCAAAACTGTTCGTTGACATGCGAGAGCTGGAAAAGGTCCCAGCCGGTCAAGAAGCAGCTTACACCGTCCAGTACGTCTGCAGGCAGCGCGTCCAAGAGTTGCAATGCCATGACTGTTTTTGAGAAAACAACTCGCATACGTGAGTCACTTGACGCAGATCGAAGAATGAGACTGCAATGGCTGCAGCTGCAACACGGTCGCATGGCCATGCAGTGGTCCCGTGGTACATGTAACTTGAACGCGTGATGCAGTCGTGTCGCCAAGCAAACACCAAGATGTTGGGTATCACTGTTACTACCGGTAGGCGGCACTCTAAGACGCGATTTTGAAATGGAGAGCTCGACTGACGGAAGACATCAGCACCCTCATTACGGATTGAAGGCAAATTTTGATCTGAAATAAAATTTGGAAGCGGGTGGTCTGCAAGTTACCTACCTGGCGTATTAAAGAGGTAAGGACAAAGCCTTCACAGTAGTTTCAACTGCAATCTCCTCATTGATTTTCCTGAAGCGTAACTTGTCCCTTCGTTTTCAGCCCTCGGTAGTAGTTTTGCCTTGTTCGTGGTTTAATTGCGGAAAGTTTTGGGTGTGAAGAGATTGCTGAAAAAGTTAGCCTAGCTGCGAGTTGTGAATGAGTTTAGAGTCTACAGTCGCTGCTTCTATTGAGTTTATTTCGTGAAACGGGCTGAAAAGCTAGACTCGACCCTGCTGCATGTATGATGCTGGCCCTCGTAACAACGTCGATCGGAGCTTGAAAGGTAGGATACGATTCGGACAAAATGGAACTCATACTCGTAGATATCTACTTGTAGATGTGAGATAGTCCATTAGTGCATTATGAAGATTTTATTCGCAGTTTTGACATTCGACGTACACAAGAAGCGATGCCACCAAACGTACAAATTAACGAGCCTTTGTACATGTAGAAGATAAAAAGCGAAGTCTTGAATTTAAACTCAAGCTACGAACATGTTGCTTGGATTAGCTAACGTTTGCGTCGACAATGTCAACCGAACTGCGCTTAATCCGATCGTGTTATAGTCGTAGTACAGCTGATAGATGATACCGCGGTTCTCGAGCGATGTTTCCGTTTTTAATGACGCCAAAACTTGGTTCCACGATTTATCTTCAACACGAGGCGCAAGGAAGTCAACAGTATCGTCCAGAAGCTTCATTTTTCGTTCTCTCTCCAACTGCCTGGTCAAAACGCTTTTTATCAGCTTCGCGCCGCCCCGCTGGTATTGTTCGTACAAAAGCTTCACGCGCGCAGCATTTGCTTCTGTGTTTGCGGCAAAAAATGCTATTGCATCATCTAGCTCCGTCCCGGATTTTCTTTTCCACCCTTTGAGTGTGGCAAGTATCTAGGAACCGACAGCCAAGGTGGCAAGACGGCTCGCGAAACGCGTTTACAATATCCATACACCCAAGACATAAATTGCGATTCGCAATTAGCGATGCAGCTGTTTTGTACCTACCGGTAATCGAACAGAGATCGACAAAAAAAGGCCATGCACTAATCCCCGAAGGGCGTTATATAATGTCTGACATCTATTCTGATAAAACATACTCTGAGTTCAGCCATTTCACAGTCTTACTCGCACGAACAAAATCCGCACCCTAGACGAAGAGTGCAGGAAAATGGCAGTGCACTTCACTTACGCTTCCTTTGGTCACCCATAGGAAAACATAAACACAAAGAGCAAGTAAACTGACATTTCACGTAGCGTTTCAAGCAACAAACTGCTACTCTATGTTATGCAAGACGTGAGTAGTTAGACCTCTTCTAGATGACAGGCTCCAAGTAGCGTAAGAAACAAACTTCAGGATTATGCAAAGACAATGAACGGTCACGCTCACATGTCAATTAGCAGCAGTTTTCGCCGCTCAACATTGGTCTCCTTTCAAATTTTCCTCTTCCGCCCACCGAACATGGCAATCATCACTTTGTTTTTCTCTTTTGGATTGCTGAAAGTTTTGATCTCAAGAAACCGCTGAAATTGCCACACCGTCACCGTTGTTGCCAATCTTGACGCTGAAAAATAAACGAATTCCGTTAGTGGTATGTGTTGCAAATGCACTTCGTCGTCTACCTCGCGTGGCCTCTACCGCTAGGCACGCGTCGTGCGCGTGCTGGGCGTGTGCCTTGTGTGGCCAAGTGGTGAAGGTACACGAATGCTGCAATCTGATTGGCAGATCATTCGGTATCCTGGATTATGATTGGGCGAGAAGTTGAAGTGGGGCTATCCCGGGATCGTGAACCGTTCCCGCTCCATCAGGCGTTCCCGCTACATTTGGCGTTCCCGTGACAAAAATGGCAGGACCTGTATGATTTGCATACTTTTCTCAAGTGTTCTACAGAAGAGATAGTAGGAGCAATGCATGTGTAGGAAGGAACGAGCTGCGCGCTCCGGACCAACTAAATCAATCTCACTTTCAGATTTCCATTCATCTGCTCACATCGACTACAAGCCTCGTTCGCAAGTTCTACTCTCTCAATTGGTTATGAGCCCAAGCGACGCTGACACCGTCAAGCTCGTGGAAGACAACTACTTCCACTGGGAGTTCAACATGCGAATGAAGCTCTCTCGCAAAGGACTGCTGGCCCACATCATCAAGCCGGAGTTCGATGCACTGAGTGACCGCTCCACGGTTCAAT
The DNA here is from genome assembly GCA_032158285.1 of Phytophthora sansomeana. Classification (NCBI taxonomy): domain Eukaryota; phylum Oomycota; class Peronosporomycetes; order Peronosporales; family Peronosporaceae; genus Phytophthora; species Phytophthora sansomeana. Next base: position 245,889 of record JAPDHH010000278.1, on the reverse strand, counting down.
GGAAGACCGACGATCTGAAGGCCCCTGGTGTGATCGCTGGAGACGTGAGTCTTACGTACCAAGTATACATCCGTGGAGCGCAGAGTGCAGCGGAGTCGCGGCGTTTGCTCCAGAAGCAATTCCACAAGTCCACGCTCAAGAACCGGCTCATCATCACCAAGAAGTTGCACAATTTCAAGATGGAGCCCGGAACGCGGTTCGCTGTCCATGTGGACCAGTTCAAGGAGCTGGTGCTGCAGATGGAGACTATCGGAGAGTCTCTGGACGAGACCCGACAGCTCGTGTTGCTGCTCGGCAGTCTGACGGACGAGTACAAGATGATCGGCACGGTGCTCGAGAACACGCCTAACGTGACGTTGGCGTACGCGATCCAAGCTCTTGCTGGAGTTGAAGCCTCGGATGAATCGTCATCGGCTCAAGAAAAAGCGTTCGCGGTGAAGAGGAACCACGGCAAGTTCAGCAAGCGTGCGTTCCCAGGGAAGTGCTTCTACTGCAAGAAGCCAGGGCACAAGGAGTTCGAGTGGCGCAAGAGCAAGCGTCTGACTTCGCATTCACGGCTGCGAGTACGATGACCAAGAACGAATGGCTCGTCGACTCTGGTGCAAGTTCGCACATGACCAGCATCCAGGACAAGTTCGTGTCCATGTCGGAGCTGAAGACGCCGGTCCGTATCACGATAGCGGACGGTACGAAGATCGACGCAGTTGCCAAGGGCACCGTCGCAATGAAGCTGATGGACGGGACGTCTGTCACGCTATCGGATGGTCTGTACATCCCTGAAGTTGAAGGAAGCCTCATCTCGGTGTCGAAGCTGGCCGAGAAGGACGTCACCGCGCAATTCAGCAAGGACAAGTGTGTCTTTCACTTTGGCGGTGCAACGGTCATGGAGGCCAAGCGCTGTGGAAATGTCTACAAGCTGAAGACAGTGGGGGACGAGGTGCGCCAAGTCGCGACGACATCTCGTACGGAGCCGTGGGCTGTTGTGCACGCACGCCTTGGCCACATCCCGTACAAGCGCTATGAGCAGCTACGGTCCATGGCAGATGGATTACCCAACGTTACGGGTTCTGACAATTTTGGCGATGTTTGCCCGGGGTGCTGCATGGGGAAGATGAGAGCGGATGACTACCTACGCCACCCGGAGAAGCTCGTCAAGAGTTCTGATGTGTTGGACTTGGTCCACACAGACGTGATGGGTCCGATACAAACTCGGACGCCTGGTGGTTGTAGGTTCGTCGTGACGTTCATCGACGACTACTCACGCCACGTGACGGTCTATTTCATGAAGGCCAAATCGGAGGTGCTGTCGAAGTTCAAGGTCTTCAAGGCAGCAATGGAGAACGCAACGGGCAAGACAATCAAGCGTCTGCGCTCGGACAATAGTGGCGAATACACGGGTCGACAGTTCAAGGCCTACCTCGCGCACAACGGCATCAAGCATGAGAGGACGGTGCCCTATACGCCTCAGCAGAATGGTCTGGCTGAGCGCATGAACCGGAGCCTCGTGGAGATGGCTCGCTGCATGCTCTATCACGAGAGCATCGAGAAGAAATGATGGGCTGAAGCTGTTAACACTGCAGCGTGGATCATCAACCGGATCCCCAACTCAGTGACAGTCAAGACGCCGCACCAGATCGTGTACCAGGCGAAGCCACAACTCAAGAACGTGAAGGTGTTTGGTGCACTCGGCTACGCACACATCCCGGACGAGAAGCATCGTAAGCTGGACGCGAAGGCATTTAAGTGTCGTTTCATGGGTTACGAGGACGGCGTCAAGGGATACCGTGTACTAAATCTGCCAACGGGAAAGGTGCAAATCGTGCGCACAGTAAAGTTCATGGAGACAACAAGTGTTGATCGTTTGGGAACGAGTCCAGAAGTGGAGGATGATGAAGATACTGTCACGGACCCGCAAGGCAGGACCCCACCGCAACCAGAGACTTCAACCCAGCTCGTCCTATCTCGTGTTGAAATTGGTGACGTGATCCCGCTTCAACGTGACGTGAGCACCGCTGGAGCAGTCGTACCATACGGATCGACGCACTCGATGATTACTCGTCTCATTGACGATACCACGGACCCTGAGGAGGCAGCAAGAAAGAAGCAGGTCATCGACGCTCCATCGTCGAGCGGAACGAAGCGTCAGAAGATGACTGAAGAGCGAGTGACACCAAGCGGTGAGCAGCTCGCCATTGAAGGTGGCCAAGTGATGGCTGCTACGGAAGAGGTCCCAAGGTCGTATGAAGAAGCGACTACAAGTGAGGACCGAGTCCAGTGGGGGAAGGCGATTGCTAGCGAACTACAGTCGCTCATGGACAACAAGACGTGGAAGATCGTGCCGAGACCGGAACACCAGCGACCAATTGGTTGTCGTTGGGTCCTTGCACTGAAGCGCGATGAGAAGGGACAAGTCGTTCGTCACAAGGCTCGTCTCGTAGCGAAAGGGTATTCGCAACGTCATGGTATCGACTACGAGGAGACGTACTCACCAGTGGCGTACCTGAACTCGATCCGCGCAAAGCTGGCCAAGTGCTGTGCAGAGGGGAGCTCGTCCATCAGTGTGATGTTGACACGGCGTTCCTGTACGGCACGCTGGACGAGGAGATCTACATGGAGTTGCCAGAAGGTCTTCGGGAACTGTTGGCATTGGCGCGCGACCAAGGTGAAGATGATGTCGTATGCCTGCTGCTGCAAAGCTTGTACGGCCTGAAGCAAGCCTCTCGTGTGTGGAACGAGACAATCTACAAGCACCACAAGGGCATGGAGTTCAAGGCTGTCGATGCTGATCCATGTGTGTACACACGTGGTGAAGGCGACGACGAGTGCATCGTGTGTCTCTACGTGGATGACATGCTGATCGCATCTCAAGATCTGGCTGTGATTGCTTCGGTGAAGGCTGGAATCGCGGAAAAGTTCAGGATCAAGGACCTGGGAAAGGCGCGCTTCATTCTCGGGATCGCGATCGACTATGTCATGGAGCGCAAGACACTCGGCATCAGCCAGCAGGCGTACACGGAATCGATCATCAAGAAGTTTGGCAAAGAGAATGCCAAGCCGTGCCTGACGCCGCTAGAGCCTGGAGTGCACTTGACGAAGGCGGACGAACCAACGACGGAAGAAGGGAAGGAAATGGTGAAGCCCAAGCCTTACCGTTCGCTAGTGGGAAGCCTGATGTATTTGGCATGCGGAACGCGACCAGACATTTCGGTGGCAGTGGCCAAGTTGAGTCGCTTCCTGGAGAATCCTGGTGAGAAGCACTGGGACGCCGGCATCAAGGTGGTGCGGTACTTGATGAAGAATAAGGACGTGGGCATCGTGTACGACGGTTTGCTGGGACTGCAACTTGAAGCGCACTCCGATGCGGATTGGGCAGGCAACCGTGACGACCGACGCTCGGTGAGCGGGGTGATGCTAATGCTCTGCGGTGCTCCGGTGGTGTGGCGCTCGACGTTCCAGAAGACTGTCGCGCTGAGTTCGACTGAAGCACAGTACATGGCGCTAAGCGACTGCGTCAAGGAGTGTGTCTGGATGCGTCGTCTACTCAAGGACATCGGTGCTGAGCAAGACGAGCCTACGGTGATCTACGAGGACAACCAAGGTGTCATGGCGTTGGCGAAGAACGTCGGCTACCAAGCTCGCACGAAGCATATCCACATTCGCTACCACTTCATTCGCGAGAAGGTCGCGAGTAGTGAAGTTGTGCTGGAGTACGTGGAGTCCAAGAGCCAACTTGCAGACTTCCTGACCAAGGGGTTGTCAACCAAGACGCTACGCTACTTGATGATGCGTGGCAACGTCGTACCCAAGCTCGAGACGTCGAATTGAGTGGGGGTGTTGCAAATGCACTTCGTCGTCTACCTCGCGTGGCCTCTACCGCTAGGCACGCGTCGTGCGCGTGCTGGGCGTGTAAACACTACTGCTAGATCCTTTCAGACTCATCAACATCAGGCGTACCTAAACGAATTATAATCGTTGTACATGGCATATATGAGTTTGCGGTTTGCCTTTGATGCCTTCAGTGATGATGAAACTTCGTTCCACATTTTACCTTGAAAGCGAGCAACAAGAGCATCGACGGACTCGTTGAAACTCTGTGTAGCTCTTTTCGTCTTAAATGTCTCCAAAAGTCCTTTCCCGACCACCCCGTGCCATGCTTCTTGTAGGTTCGGAAGAAAGAAGCTAGGCCCTCAGTTTTTATCCTTGTCTTCGCGGCAGTCACTGCGATTGCTTCATCGAGCTCGTTCCCAGGTTTCCACACCACGCTTCGAACGTCCCAATCAGCGTTTTCGCCTCTGATTTTGGGTTGATCGAGGGTGTAGTATGGAACACACCGCTGAAAAAGCCCCTCTCTTCATCGTTGATAATATCAATTTGATACTGTTGTCCGTCGTTAATGTTTGAATCCCTTTAAAATCGCACTGCGTTTGCCGTAGTAGCACCATGCTCAGCTTCTGTTGAAAGTGTGTATTTGGTGTTATTCGCGAGAGTCGAGACACCGCCACAGCTTGCATGAGGACGACTGCTGTCATGAAGAGGGAAACGGATCCCCCATGATGTAGCTGATATTAAGTGGGAGTACTTTGTGTCTTGGCGCGAAGTTTCGAAGTGCGAACGGGGAACATGAGCGAGTACACTGTATTTTAATACAGTGTACTACATGTAGTATTCGCTTTTAAAAGAGCATACGGTTCATCAAAGCATCAACACACCGGTGCACTTGTATCTACTCCTTGTACATGACGTACATTTACTGGCGGCAGGAACAGTATTGATACATAGTATTGATACATGTATCCGGAGAATACCCATCTTATTTGTTGGACCATCTTGCTTGGCATGTACATGTACCAAACACTGGTATTCAATCTGAAACTGGGATCTTTCCTCTTCAATCTCTCCAACGTGGGCAGTGTGGTTGCACACAACGTGGTGTTTAATACATGTACATGGAACTATATGTTGACTCGTTGGTTTAAACTAATCTTTCTCCAAAAGTTTCAACATGTAGCACCTCGTCTGTATACTGCTTTGTCCTGCAATCGAGAATTGGCGTTGGGATGGCGACAAAGTTTATTCCTAGGACGATCAAGTCTTCTTTGGCGAATCATCATTCCCAGCGACGACCGATTACAGCCGGTGAGTGCCGCTTTCATTTCAAGCACTCACTACTTTGTAAAATGTCACTTTGTCGAGACTGCACGCAAGGGAATGTCTTTGTGAATGCTTGCAGTAGAAAGCAACTCTTTACATTTAGGCGACTGTGTCGTGAACTTGAGACTACAGACAAATGGCGTCTTGCTGACTTTTTGAGTGATTCGCTGCGCTGGTCATCGCCTTTGTTTCCTTCATGAAGATCTGCGACGCAGTGAGGACCATTGTTGGGCTCTACTATTCGCGTCAATGATATTTTTGTGTTGCATCGACAATTGACACAGAATTATAACCGTGTCCTACCTCATCCAGAAGCAGGTGAATTGAGTACAACTACGCGTAGTGCTTTTCAACCTTCTTTTGGGGTGACCGTGGACAAAGGCACCATATTTTTCCCTAACCAGCGTCTACAAGACTGGAATACCTTGCTAAAACTCAAGTCAATAACTGAAAATCATCCCATGACCAATTTTGAATGCCCTCCGATGATCATCCACTCGCCGCTAACTCAAGTTGTATGGCTTCGGCGCTGTCTTATTCATGTAGTTCATTATGTTCTGCTGAGGTTTTTTCTGCTGACATCATTGTGGGATCACGGCTATAATTCTTAAACTCTACTGTGTAATAATACGTTCGAGAGTTGTGTGTCACCATTGAAACTTGTTGTGAAGTGCACCTGTTTGTTGCTCTTCACGCAGAGGAGGAAGCAAGATCGATGCTAGTCGACACTTGGCTGGGCGGCAAAAGCCACCTTGTAGGCACGATGTATATTCTCAACTGAGCCTTCTCACATCCTTTCTCATCTCTTCCTGTTTTGTCTTACTCTTACTGCAACTGCCATAGTGGGGATCAGTACAATTCGCAACAAAACTTTAATGCATTGCTTCTAAATTACTGAGAAAACTCTAGATTCCGTGGGGGAAAGATTTTACCAAAGACCTGGACTGGAAACTGCTGCTCTTTCCGAAACTGAGAGACATTTGAAATGGCTAGCGACAGCAACACAAGCTTCTGGGGAGAGTACATACTGCTATAGTTTTTCACGGCGCTTGAAACCTGCAAAATGATATTCATTTTCAGGAAACCCAAGTAGAACAGCCAAATGTTCAACGTTTATTGAGCTCTTTTCGACGGCACTGTCAATATATCTATCAGCACTACAGAATTGAGCATCGATAGTGGTAAAGTTGCTGATGTTCTCCAACGCCTGGTTAGAATTAAGCTATCTTGGGTGTCGGCAAACAAAAGCCCTTTAATACTACTGCAGATACGATCAAAGCACATTTGTGGCATCCTTGGCCGCCCTGGTGGCCTTGGCGATTGATCTCGTAGTCTGCAAACTTTGATGAGCTCTTTTTAACAGACTAGCACTATATTTCGAAGTATCTATCAACATTTATTTCCTTGCAAGAAAAATAAAGGGTGTTGATTACCTGTATTTACCACTAAAAGATCGAGGAGCTCAGTTTCTTGCACTCTGAGAAGAGAACTTGAGTCTTGGCTAATTTTTAGCTGGAAAATTGAAGACGGTTTATTATCTAGGCGCGGGCGGTCCATGAGTAGTATCCCAAGACAGCTCGCTGGTTTAAACGTTGACTCATCAACTTGCATTCGCGCTTACTCGCTCCACGTTGCACACATGCGGGAAAAAACGCGAACGGTTTGACCAGTGATAGTCACGTCAGTTCTCGTAAATGCGACCAACGAGTTCTTTGCGTTTTTCTCTATACTTTCAACTTTGATTTTCAAACCGTTGCGAATAGCCCCAGCTCTTCATACTCGGCAAGCTGTTCTTCTTCTTAAGAGAAATCCACCCTGTTGTCTAAATTTGTTGATCTCGAACTTTTCGACCGTCTCATGAGGTGCTTCGGCAGTGTCGAGAGCTTCGGAGGGATGAAGGGCGAACTTCCCTGCGAAAGCCGTCCCGAGCATTTGTGGGAACATGTTGGCAAGGGAATACGAGGTTCGTTAATACATGTAGCAGAGGTTGAACGGTTGAATATTCAACCAAGGTCCAAGTGTACCATCAAATGCATTAAAATCCGCCAAACCTAGCCATTTGAAGTAGAATGTAGCCATTTCGAGTTTCAAGCTAATCCACAAGCTTTTGAGCGACCGTAACAAACGGCATGATACGCTTCAATAGTATTGGCTACTGCACTGTGCTGCAGTGGTGCTTTGTACCCATGGCATGCTGCAAGTCGCCGGCTACACGCAGCAAAAAACGAATTTGGTGTTACATATCCAAAAGTTTGGTTTTGATGCACGAAAATGTCCTCCGATTTGTTCTGCATCAAACCAACAGTACGTGTGGTGCTCTATTTGTGTAGGCGTCCTTTGCTCAAGCATTATCAACGAAGTAATGCCCTTCTATTTCGTGCTAGTTTGTTTTCCAATAGAAGCCTGACATGCATTTTACTTTTTAAGGGATCAGCAGTCGTCTTTCTGTTTGTGGTAAGCCGTGGGCGAGACTGAGAAATGCGAGAGAGGCATCAAGTCCTCTCGCTTTTTCCTCTTGCTTGGCGTGGTTGTGCGATAATTTTTGACATTTCAACGAATTTACAGGTACTATCTTACACAGGTTGAAGCCACCCGGAGAAAGAGAAAATTGATTGGTTTATGTATATTTTTATACTACGAAGTGTGAACAACGCGCTGCATTATACAGTGTACTGTGAAGGTTCACTTTCAGAAAATCGTGACACTACGCAGACATATGAATGGGGATGTGTAATTGCTTGTCCAAGAAGTACAATAACCGCCCAGCAGTGATGCAGTTTCCACGTTCAAATCGTTGTGTTACAGCGTGTGCACTACTTCGAAATAGTGCATGTACACGATGTGGCATCCATACTCACCGCTTGAACATTTTGCCTAATGTGAGCCATTGAGATCCTCAGACTCATCAGCACAAATCGTCAATGTTTACCCCAAATGAATATTAAATCTTGCCCAAGGTAGATGTGATTTTTGCTATCTGCCTCAGATGCTATCAGTAACGCTGAAACCTGGTCCTACGGTTTACCTTGAAAGCGAGCAACAAGGAAAGCGACAGCTTCGTCGAGACGCTGAGTAGCTCCTTTCGTCTTAAATGTCTCCGACTTCTTTTCTAGACCACCCTTTGCGTGCGTTTTGTAGGCCCGGAAAAATAAGACCTAGGTTCTCAGCTTTAATCCTTGTCTTAGCGGCAGTCGCTGCGGTTGCTACATCGAGCTCGTTTCGGTCTTTCCACTCCGCTCTTTGAACGTGCAATCAGCTTTTTCGTCTGTGATTTCGCGTTGATCGAGAGCTTGTGTGGAACAGACCGCTTAAAAGGCCTCTCTCTATAATTTCAATTTGGTAATGCTGTCGGTCTTGATTCTCGCACCTCTCGAAAATATCATTTGGTCTGCCTTAGCAGCAGCATGTTCAACTTCTGTTGAAAGTGCGTTGTTGGTCTTGCTCGTCACAGTGGAGGCACCACCGAAGGTTGCCATGAAGATCGCTATCATACAGAGGGAAGCGGATCTCTCCATGGTGTAGCTGGTATTAAGTGGAAGTATTTTGCGTCTTGGCGCGAAGTTTTGAGTGAACATGAATACTGTCGTGAGAAAACACATTTCGTTAAAGCATCAACGCATGTACACGGTACGTTAGCTTGAAAATATTTTTTATTCGTCGTAGCGACTCGCCAGCTCGTTTCAACTGCCTATTGTGTGGCCTAAATCGAAGATGTCCACGCATTTATCAGTAGTTTAGGTTAATAATAGGAGTTGGTATGGGCCAAATTGAATTATGCTGCTACAGGCTATCCTGTCAGTATATTGGAAAATGATGCATTAGATACTACCTTGACTCGTGGCGTGGGCTACAAGTCTCGACTTCCAGTAGATGCAAACGTATCATCATTTTCGTCGACTACGGACCAAACACTCCGGAAATTCTGCGTAGAATTACCATAATGACTGGATCGAAGTCGTTCTTCTGGAGATCTCGCTTCCTAGTTTCAGATTGAATACCAGTATTTGAATACATGTACCTGCCGCCTCGAAAGAGTTCTACTTGAGCTGGATCGCGCATCCGTACTATAATATATGTAGTTCCACCTGCAAATATCAAAGCAGGAATGAACTTCCACTACATGCATGTACCAGGCAACCCTTAAGAAATTTATGATGCTTCTTGCGTTGCAAGTTGCTGTGTCGCCGCAACGATCGCGATCGAAGACGAACATACACTTTGATAAAACTGACGCTACCGTCGAGCTTTAACGGGTGCGAGCATCTTATCAACGACGAAAAGAGCGACATTGTTTTGTCAGTGGTCTCTTCACGACTAAAAGCTTGCTTGACCTGCAATTTGCGGATCATGAGGGCCGCAAATAACCTAGAGTGCTAGGTAGATGGGCATGTTCAAGAGCTGAAGAAATGGGGGGGCAACATATTAACGCTACATGCACGTCAATTCATTCATCACACGATTGCCAAGAGAAGTGAGTGATTTGGTTGCAAAACCTATTAAAACACTGAGTAGCAGTTTGCTACAGTTTTCTTGTACATGTACAACTCTAGAAGAGTTCACGTACTGATGATCACAACACGAACGATAGACGAAGAGTACAGGAAAATGGCAGTGCACTTCAATTACGCTAAGCGAGTACTTTGATCATCCATAGTTCAACTTAAACACAAAGAGCAAGCAAAACTGACATTTCACGTAGCATTTCAACCACCAAATTGCTATCCTCTGAGTTGCGCTAGACATTACTTGATGGTTCAAGGATTTCATCTTGTCCTGTAGTCCGCGCAAATTAATATCCTTCGAAGTCAAGAGCGTTAGTTTTACCAAGTGTTTTCCAAGCAGGCGATAGTCGCCATACAGGCGCTGAATGAGTTAGGGATCCGCCCCTGACACCTTTAAAGTCGCCCGAACTTCAGGCCACGATTTCCCTTCAAAGCGAGCAACAAGGGTGTCGGCAATATTGTCGATAATTTTCGACCATGCACTCGACTCCATCTTCACCGTCAAGACCTTCTTTGTCTTTGACGCCCCCAATAACTTGTAGGCTTTGTACGCATTCTCCACACCGGCAACATCTACATTTGTCTTTGCGGCAATCGCGGCAATGGCTGCGCTGAGGTCATCCCCTGATTTCCTCTTTAATCCCTTGAACGTGACCATCAATTCATCTATCCCGGAGAGTGTTTGAGTGTCGACGTACGTAGCAGTTGAAGTTTTCGCATTGAAGAGACCGGTGCGCGCGACTCTCAAAACTCGTTTCGTGCCTCGTTCAATGGCATTGGCACTCGAAAACAGGCGACTGCCTTGAATTGTGTCTGGTGAGGTGGCTCCAGAAAAACTTGCTAGGAAAAATGCTGCCAGAAGCAGCAGCAAAGTGAAGTTCCGCATGGTCTCGTTGGGCGGTGCTGGACAAACTTGGTACTTGGACGGCTTTTTTCGAAATGAACTCCATATCAGTGGAGCAGATCGCAGGTATTCGGAGAAATCCCATCCATGGAACTAACTGCAGTACTACAAATATGTGTGGTCTTTCAGCCGTGGATCATGCTTTTGTCCGCATCTGTATGCATTAGAGCATCTCCACCGGTTGTGAGTAAAATTATGCGTACTTATATGTTTTGTGTACACGCATGACCAATTATATGGGAGGGATGTCAGGAGTAGACTTCGGTGTTTCGGAGTGTCGCCGAGTCGTGCTAACCTGGTGAAGCCTGTGGCCACTATGTTGTGTGTGTTGGGTGAAAGTAGTCGGAAGATGAAGGTTGTGAGGAAAAGGAAACATTTGCTCTGCATGTTCACTCTCTTTAGGCGAAAGTGGAATTAAAACTGAGAGCAAGCAAAGGTTGGTGCTGCTATCAATGTTTAATGTAGAACGGCGTACCTTCATAAGCATGCAGCAGGATACACGTAGCACTTCAGCAAGTAGGTAGCAACATACTCATGATTTTTCGTTAAAAGAGTCATCAAATATGTGCAGATTGTCAAATTCTACATTAAAAGACGTTGAATCCACCACAATGCACACGTGAGAAGGTTTTAGCTCGCCCATCAAATGTTCACCTAACGTCTTGCATTCTTCTGGGCCAGCTTCGGCTCCATTCCGTCCCATAACGCCTCGCAGTTCCGCCAATTGACATATTTTGAGTTCTTTGACTAGGTAAATATATTTTCCATTTGGGTACACCCTCTTCATGTCGAACTTACGGTTCAATGCTGTATTAGCAATAGTTACTGCACGAATATACCACAAGTTCACGCCATCATACGACGACAATCCTTTCCCACGCGTATGGAATCCTGTACCAAATTTAAAGACGGCTCGCGTGAAGCACGAGGTGACGGAAGCCGTCCTGTACACACGATTACAGGACGCAGTGGGAAACCTTCAATGGATAAAGTGCTTACGTTATCATGAAGTTCAAGATAAATAGATGGACTTGGTCCGAAGATAACGTTGCAGCGAAAAAGACAAGATGTTCTACTGACGTAGTTTTATGTACTGAATAAACCGATGTCGAGACTAAAGCTCGGGTTCCACAAGAACTCCGGCGAAATGAGTGTCTGTCTGAACACCAAAGCCACCGCGTTCATGTTTCCTACAAGCTGCAGCATCGGCGTCAAGAAATCGCTCTGAACCACGAGATTCGCCACCCGTTCATGAGTACATCCCAAGACAACTCGCTAGTTCAAAAGTTGACTCGCCAATTTGAATTCATCGTTACTAACAAAACGCGAAGCGTTTGAGCAGTGATAGTCACGTCAGTTCTCGTAAATGCGACCAACGAATGCTCTGCGTTGTACTCTATACTTTCAACCTGGATTTTCAAACCATTGCGAATAGTCCCAACTCTTCATACTCGACAAGTCGTTCTTCTTCTTCTTTAGAGAACTCAACCTTGTTGTCGGAACTTGCTGGCCTCGAACTTCTTGGCCGTCTAATGAGGTGCTTCACCACTGTCGAGAGCTTCCGAGGAAAGAATCGGGTTCGTGGGTTTTTGAGGACTTTCTGGGGGCCGAAGGTTTGTCTTCTTCGCCGTTTTCGTTTTCGGTGGGGCCAGGGGAGTGCAAGCACTAAACCCAACAACAGTGACAACAGACAACAACGAAGTGATGTAGTATTGCCAGTCTTTTCCAGACCGAACACCTACTACCGGGGCTCAAAACTTCCGACTCCCTTGCTTATTTAATTGAAGTCATAAATGTCAACGATGCACTGCAGTATCGTCGCTAAACTGTACGACGACTACATGCATAGAGCGATGTCAAGAAAACCGAGGGTGTCAATACGTGTTCGTGAATCTTGCCAGGCAATCGAAACAACAAAATATTGTTTCTATGCATGTCCGAGTCTAGCGAATACGTGACAAGCACTGTGGCGTCCATGAAAACAAATATTTGCTCGAGACCTGGACTGGAAATTGTTGGTGTTTCCTGCCCCACGAGACATTGTATTAGGATGGAGACATCATCAGCGAGTGATAATTGTGTTCTGGAGAGTGCATACAGCCATTTAATCGCATGCAATAGGGCGGCTTCGCAATGCGATTCACTTTCACGAGAATCGAGCAGAGCAACTAAGTATTCACAACATTCTTCGCGCGTTTGATCGGCGTTGACAGTACATATGCCGACATTCGTTAGCACTGGGAATTGATGAAGACGAAGCTGTCTCAACTCTCCGGTATCTAGGGTTCGACGCCTGCTAAAGTTCAATCGCCACAGCCAGCACGTCGAATTTGGATCCACCACCAGTAGCAAAAAAGCATATCACATTTAGTTTCTTAGTTAGCAAAACGAAATGCACGTAACAAGTAAATCAACTTTTTCCTTCCTCCAAACTTGCCACAAGATCCACAATTCCGTACTTACTTGGTCAACGGACGTTGCGAATAACTTGTAGTTGTTGTTATCGACCTTCAAACGGTGTGTGCCTCCAATTACGCTAACCAAGCACTCAAGCCATTATAGAAAACTGACATTTTACGTAACATTTCAAGCAACAATTTGCTGTCCTCTTCGTTGTGCTAGACACAGGAAATAAAGACTTCGCCTACACGACAGTCTTCAAGTGATGACTCAAGTTTTAAGCACGTCATGGAGTGTGCGCAAGTTAATCTTTTTCGAAGTCAAGAGCGCCAGTCGTACGGCACTTCGTCCGATCTCGTGATAGTCGACAAACAGATTGAAAATGATGTTGCGCTCCGCCCCTGACACGTTTAAAGTCTCCAAAACTTCGTCCCACGATTTCCCTTCAAAACGAGCAACAAGAGAGTCTTCAACGTTGTCGATCCGCTTCAGTTCTGCATCCCATTTCATCTTCGACGTCAAGGCCTTCTTTGCCCTTGCCGCCCCGAATGTCTTGTACGCTTTGTATACACCCTCCACATCTGCCGCAGCTACATTTGTCTTTGCGGCTATCGCGGCAATGGCCTCGTCGAGGTCATCTCCCGATTTCCCCTTCCATCCCTTGAACGTGGCCATCAGTTCATCTATTCCGGAGAGGGTTTGGCTGTCGAGGTACGTCGAAGTTGAAGTTTTGGCCTTGAAAATACCGGAGAAAATGCCTCTTTCTTCGTATTTTGCAGTCTTGGTGGACGCGACTCTCAAAACTCGTTTCGTGTCGCGATCAATGGTATTGTCACTCGAAAACAGGCGACTGTCTTGGATCGTGTTTGGTGAGGTGGCTCCACAAAAACTTGCCAGGAGAAAAGCTGCAGAAGTAGCAGAAAAATGAAGTTTCGCATGGTCTCGTTGGTCGGCGCACAAACGACTTAGTGCTTGGACGACTTTTTACGAAATGAGCACCACATCAGTGGAGCCGGTCGCAGGGGATACATGTATTCGGAGAAATCCCATCATAGGATTAGACAGGCTAGTATTTCATCCACATCGTGCATTACCCACATCTGTACTGTATGTACAGTACGCATGAAAACATGCATTGTACGAACCGGTTTGCTGAAAGTACCACATGCACTAGCAGCGTTTAACCCGAAATCAAAATTCTCCTAGTCGGCACAGCGCAGACCCTGCCCGACATCTCATCCTGACCACTAAGGTTTCGTCAATTGGATGCATGCTCGCATCACCAATTGGGGCCTTGTAGTGCCGGGATGTACCAGCCATGCCAAGCTAGCTGCAGAGCTGCTGTTATCGTGCATAACGAGCCAGCTAGCTGAAGGCACTGCAATAACGCGTCTCACGATTACCCATAACGCTAGCAGTGACTCGCACCTTCAATATGCTGGTCACGTTGAGTGTATACAAACAGGAAAGGGGAAAGTATACATGTCTAACGAACTCGTGCAATTTTTATACATGCACCAATAGTTACCCAGGCATTTATGCGGGAATCCATTGATTCAAGCAAGCACTTCATGTCAGAATGCTTTGAACTTTGACTCAGGGAACGGTGAACAGCTTACTAGCAACCTGCCAATCGAACCCTTTCATGGTGTGCAACCTTAGCTGTAGAGTACTTCGCCCCGTATCGTTATAACTGCTGAACAGCTGAGCGATGATTTTGAGGTTCGACCCTGAAATTTCCGGCTTCAGTGACGCGACAATTTTCTCCCACGTTTTACCGTGAAAGCGCGCAACAAAGTAGTCTGCAGTTTCGTCGAGAAGCTGAATTTCTCTTTCCACCTTCAATCCCTTCAGCATCGATCTTTTGGCAATCATCGCCCCGCGCTTCTGGTAATGCTCGAACGCAACCTTGATATAACTGGCGTCGACATCTGTCTTGGCGGCCATCGCTGAAATTGCCTCATCGAGCTGATTAATCAGAATCAAATCCTAAACCTACAGCGTGCTACTATTATATTTGATACATGACATGCACAGTAACTGTATGTTGACTCTGAGCTTGAACTACCAGGTAGTATTTCTCTTAATTTTTCAGCATCTACTTTTATTAGTGTAGTTCACACCACTCTACCTTTTTTAGTGTGTTCCACACCACTCTCTATATTTCCCAAAACTCACTCTTTTGACATTTCTCCCAGTCGTGCAATCCAAGCGACATCTGGGGCGTTCTCTCGCTCTGCTCGTCGGCTTCTAGCTCGCGCTCTGGCCACTTGCAGACGCCGCCTGACGCCGCATCGTGACCGCCGTCATCTTGGCTCTCTGCCCATCCCCTCTGCACTTCACAACTCGCCGTGTGGGCGTCGCAATCTCCATCTAACCCGAAGGATGTCTTCGTCCCCTGTTTTCACGCACCCGGCGGCGCTCCGACGCTTCCTGCAGACCCAAGACGTCTCGAGTCTGACTCGCGAGCTCATGACGCGTCTATTGCAGCAATTGCGGCGTCCATGGACCCTCCAGAACCATCAGGATGCTAATTCAGTACCTTTAGAGCACGTTGCCGCCTATTTAGACGCCATTCTACTGGCCCACGCCGACCGCCTCATGGCTGCAGAGCTGCAGAGTGATGGTCAGTTGCCGCCCGTGACTCGGGGAGGCCTTTTTCGAGAGATTCAAGCCCAGGAGCAGCGCCCAAGTGCTCTGTGGATACCTTTTCCAGCGTAACGACATCGTGTTCAACTGCAAAACGTGTCAGAGCGACGAGACGTGCGTGCTGTGCCTCAAGTGCTTCCAGAACGGCAACCACGAGGGCCACGACGTGTTTTTCCACCGCACAAGCCCCGGGGGAGTGTGTGACTGTGGAGACAGTGAAGCTTGGGCCCCGGAAGGCTTCTGTGTGAACCACGGACAACGAGACGGAGACACTGCAGCTGCTACGAACAGTGAACAGGCTGGCTCATTGCCAGAGGAGACTGTGCAGGTGGCAGATGCGCTGTTTGAAGCTATTGTGGACTTTTGTGTCGAGATGGCCAAGAGCTCCATGCAGGTCTTTGATGCTGAATTCGTCGACGCGCAGGGCAGACAGACGCTTCATGAATTGAGACTACAGATGCAGGAACGAGGATACAGCGTGGAGGACGCACAGGTGATGGAGAAACAATTTCACGTGAGGATCTGCAACGACGACGTCCACTCGGACGAGGATTTGATCCGATCGCTGTCGCAGAAGCACATCCCAAAAGCGGAGGATCTGGTGCGAGCCATCGACTCGAACGGGTCGGAGATTGTGGCTCGGAATTTGACATTAAGGGACGCACTCACTCTCATGCAGGCGCTGAAGAGTGAAGGCTGGCACGTGTGTGTTGTACAGGACAGGTTCATTCATGACGAGGACGTTTTGTTGCGTGTAACACAATGGGTAAAGGCCATTTGCTCGCAGTCCAAACAACTTCACGTGCTATTCTGTGGTAAGCTTTTCGCGACCAGAGATGGTCAGAGCAAGGAGCCCATTCAGGTCATGTTTCTTTCGGACCCGTACTTTCGAAAAGATATTGTGCTGGAGCTCTATGAACTGTATTTAAAGCTGCAGGGTGACAAGGACCCTAAGCTCCAATTCTCGATTGTTTTTCTGAAGGTGTACAACCGCATGATGCTCAAATATTTTTGTGGAGTTGGGACGCGCGAAGAATCACTCTTTCAGTATGGTGTGCAGATCCTCACAACGCCATCGATTGTACATCACTTGGCCAATCTTGGTCTGTTGGATATGTTGCTGGATACTATAAACACGGCTCTTGAGATGGCACGTGCTCCCACGTTACCACCGCATCAACATCAAGGAGTACACCACACATTGGACTGCGATCATCCGCTGCTTAAATTCAAGCGATATCATTTTGTGATTGAAAATTTTGGTTATGTACTGGGCATACCCGCCATGTCGAGCGCCTTACTTCTTCGCCCCGATCTTCTCGAGAAATGGCTGGATGCTCTTGCAGAAATTCAAGGATTAGACCCACAGGTTCGGATTCAGGATGGTCGAGCACACGTCACGTACGAGACGCAGTCGTGGCTTACGGCATTTGCTTTCCACGCCAACGTGAGTAAGATTCTTACATTTGTTTCGAAGGGCCTCCGCTATCACGAAGCTGGTGATACAGAATCTCGCAACCGCGACCGCGAGCGCATGGTATTTCACATGCTGGAAGGCTTTTGGGAACAGTTAGACCGTGCTGGTGTTGCCACGACTCGGTTGCAACTGTACACACCGCCGTGCGGTAGACTAATGGGATCACCTGCTTCAGAGAGGATTGTCAAGTATGACGTGTCCACCCAACCGGTGTCTTTTCACTATCCCCTTCATGGTCTGCTCGCCAGTTTCCTCATTGAAAGTCTATACTACGGTCCACCACCAGTGCCAGGAAGTGCCGTCCCATGGGTCACGAATTGGGATTCACTGCTGGAGAAATCGATGACGAAGGTGCTTCAGCTAAATGGTGTAGAGGGAGAGGAGCAGAATGAGTTTGTCCGCCACAAGAAAGAAATGCTGATTTACGGAATGATGGAGTACCCGCTTCGCTCTTTGGTGCTCTGCGCACAAATCAGCTGTGGGCTGTGGATCCGTAATGGCCAGAACATGCAGCGACAAATGCTTAATTACACAAGCCCACCGTGGTGCAGTGAACTAAGAGACCTAGACCTGTTTCTCGTACAGGTGAGCGCAACGGTTGTGGGGTTCCCGAAATTCTTGACAATCTTTTTCGATCGCTTTGGCCTATCAGAGTGGCTTCTTGCTTGGGCAAACGTACGTAATGCTGGTGACGAGAGTTCTGGTATTTCTGCTCGCGAGGCGCTCTCGAGTGGAGCCGAGGACGAAAAACTTGTTGGCGTATTGGAGGCCGCGTTGCTGCAACTTATCTGGATTGTAACTGAGCTTACGCCGCCGCTGGATGCAATTGAACAGCGAGATACTGTACTGCGACGCGAGATCATCCATCGACTCAGCCAGCATCCATGCAGACTTTCAGAACTGCTTGATCAAACTACTTTCGTCGTGTCTACTCCTTTTGGTGGTATTTCAGCTCGCCAAGAGAAGCAGCACCTTGCACGACTCGAACGTATTTTGGAAGAAGTGGCTGATGAACAGGTAAAGCGATCTGTGATGGTTGCCCCTCTGGGAGCTGGAGCTGGTGATGATAGCATGGGCGATGGGGCAATGGAACCAACGAAGTACATTCTGAAGAAGGAATACTACAAAGAGTACGACCCGTCCTTTTATCACTTGAGCCGTTCCAGTCACGAGAAGGCTCAGTTTGCCCGACAAGAGGCATTATTTAAGACTTGGAAAGTCGAAGACCCGCCGATTCCTTTGGTAACGCAGGTGCCACCTCCGCATTTGTCGTTAGGTACTGTCCGCTTTCTTGTCCTCGAGAAAGGTCTGTTGAACGTTTTGCGACTTGTTCTTGAGGACTCTAACTGCCCTGCAGATGGCCCCTGCGAAGGAACGAGTTGTACCCCTGGCGTAAAGAGGACCAATGTCATGGTAATCCTGCGTGCGATTCATGTGATCAACTTGCTGGTGCTTGTATTAAAGCGTGGGGCCGGTGGGCCAACGCTTCCGCAAGAGAATGAGGTGGTTCTGTTGGAGAGCAAGCGGCGACAAACGCTAGCGCTGCTGCGTAGTGGCCCTGAGGGATTTGAAGAAAAAGATACTGCTTCTCGTGGTAAAAAGCGCGTGAAGAGGCAGCAAATGTCGAACGAGGATGGTGATGTGCAAATGAGCAGCGATAGTGAACAGAGTGAGTTGGGAGAGGTAATGGATCTGAGCATTGTTGCTTTGCTTGTCGCACTATCGAAGGATATGGTAAAGCATGACTTCGAAACGTCAAAGTCAACGATCTCAGCGATCTACTGGATTCTACGAGAATTATCAGCTTTGGATCGCGTCATTCATGCCTACGTTGATCTCAAAGTCTGGAGTGGTATTAAGAAGCATGAAGAGTTAGTAGCCGAGAATGGAATGTCAAAGGTGCAGCTCAAGAAACTTCACCAACAGCGTGCAATCGAGGCGATGATGGCACGTCAGAAGGCGTTCGCGCAGTCGAGTGCCTTCGCAGAGATGGATGACGAGGCTGAGAATGACGAAGACTCTGGTGGGTCTGGGTCTGGAAGTAAGTTTGGCATGGACTCCTCTGATGATCCTAATCACGAACTACCTGGGCATACGATCGTATACCACCCACCACCACCACCAGACTGTATTATCTGTTCGCAGAAAGAAAAGGACGAGCCTATTATGTACATTGGGCACGCGCAGATGAGCCGGGTAAACGCTCACGCCCGAGAAACCCTCCCCGGTGATGTGGAGACTGCATTAGCAGACGCAGCAAATAGCAGCGATGGCAATAGTGCTTCGTCTTCATCGGCAAGTGGGACTCCCGTGTTCCCGCCACAAATCCACTTGTCAATGTGTGGCCACGCCGTTCATCTGCACTGTTGGCAGAAATATTTCGAGTCGGTGAAGGCGCAGTCTCGCTTCAACCTGGAGCACAGCCAGACAAACATCGCGTTTGATGCGCACTTTGGCGAGTTCCTGTGCCCCCTGTGCCAAGCACTTAGCTCTATGCTTGTGCCATGCTTGCCGATTTGTTCCCCATTGACTCTAGCCGATCAGCAACGCGGCCGAGATGCTATGGAGCGCGTATTCCAAGCCAAACAAGACACATCCAGTATTCTATCGTGGTTGTCGGATGGTCTGCCGTCTCGATTAGAAGCATTATGGTCTGAAGGTGAAAGTATGAGCGATGATGATGAGGAAATGGATGATAGAACTCGTTCGCAGCGTCAAGATGAGATCCGTGCCATGAACCAGTTTGCTGTGTCGTTCCTGGAGGCGATGCTGCGATTTCAACCGGAAATGACTCATTTGGCATCTGCAATGGCCGCTTTGAAAAAGGGATTCTACTCAACTGGACCACAGCTAACCCACTTGATCTGGTCATCTGTGGCTTCAACAATCACGAGTACCCAGCTCAGCGGCATTTCGTCTGCAATCTTTTCACTTGAAGCGTATGCATCTTCATCGCGGAATGGGCAGAGAGGAGGCATCTGGCGGGCAAGTTCTGCACCTCGAGCTAATGGTGGAGCAGGACCTGCAACTGCTGCGTCTTCGTTGTCCTCCCTGCGAATCACATCCATCTTAAATCCAGCGGTACCTTGTTTGAAAACACGGGTAGCTGTGTCACTGCCTGAAGCATTGGACCCCCAGTTGGATCAGTTTACTCCCAAGGACGACAGTAAGCTGAACGTGCTGCTTCGCTCACTACGGCGCGTTCCATTGCTCTTTACCAACCGTCGACAAGGGTTTTACTCAAGTATGTGCCACCCGATCGCACAGAACCTTCGCCTCAATTTTTCGCCCGAGCAGTGGTTGCAGACGCTGTCGCAGGGCCCTCCACTGCAGCTGGGGCAGCCTATCCTGGGTCAGGATTTGTTTTATCTCTGCGTGGCAGTTTGCAGCAGTATGCTGACGACAAAGGCGGATATTCTGCTCACAATCCGATCTCTTTGTGTCTTGCACATGGCTCAAGTGCTCATTCAGCTTGCTCAATCGGAAGGCTGAAGATGAGGACGATTGCCTAGAAGAAGAGACGAACGAAACGGGGGTAAGACGTAGTTCTACAAGCGATGACGCATCTCCAGAGCAAATGGAGCAGATGCAGCGTGGACTCGAGTCGCTCATGGGAAGCCTCGCACAGGAGGCTGGTGTGAATTTAGAGGCGAATTTGGACGAAGAAGGAAACTTGCGTCGACGCCCGCAAGGACGTCAACTCCAGCTACTGTTCAAGTCGTCGTGCCTGGCATTCATGCGGCAAGTTACACTTTTGTGCCGAGCCTTCTTCCGTGGCGAACAGGATCCTGACGCATCGTGGAGTGCCAACTTCGTGAGCTCTTTGCGTCTTAGCACAAACTACCACGACATGTGTCAGCAGCTCGGTTTACCAAGAATTTCTCAGCTTCTAGCAGATGAAGCTCTCGTGGATTATCTTATGCGAGCTGCACGGGAGCTTCGTGTACGGCCCACGAGTGCCGCTGTACCCGAAGAAGTACAACTACGATACAAGCAGTACGGCTTCAGTGAACAGCTCGCTGATGCACTTCGGGCAATGATCTTGACGGAGGACAAACAGGGTGATGATACCACGGCAAGGGAAGCTCTAACGGCTCGCTACAACTTGCGGGAGATTCCGCCTCTACCTCTCCGCCAGGAGCTCGACGTTCAGCAGCACAAGAACTTGTTCCACTTTGCGAACATTCGGCTAGTGAAGTTGGCATCTTCGTACACAGATTTGCACTCGGAGGTGTTAGGCAAGAGCAAGTGCAAGCAGACGTGGAAGACGGTTGAGAATCCAGCGATCTGCCTAGTGTGCGAGCAAGTTTTGTGCGCGGGTACGGAGTGCTGCAGGCGACGCAGTGATGGCATGGGCGCCTGTACACACCACGCGATCACCTGCGGCGCTGGTGTCGGTCTCTTCTTCCTCATGAGATCGTCGTCGGTGCTGCTCGTGTTCGGCCCACGGAGTTCCTACTTTGGCTCGCCGTACCTCGACATGTTTGGTGAAGAAGATATCAATGTTCGTCGCGGTCGGCCGCTGTACCTGAATGCCAAGCGGATGAAGGCTCTGCAAGCTCTGTACGCGAACCATCAGCTCGCCAACGAGGTTGCGCGCAATCGCCGCACCTCGGACCAGTACATTCGCAATAACTATTACTGAGCTAAGGGGAGTGCACAGGATAGCGCTGGCATAGATGGCCACGCCCGATAATCGAACAAATACACAAGTAAATACTCATCAGCAGCATTGCGTTCATGTATTCACGCTTCAGGCAGCACAGTGTCTTAAAGCTTGTGCGATCGGAACGTCGTGTCACCCATTTTGAACTTGAACTTCTTGCCGCGGAACTGCTCCAAGCCGGCGTCAGCGGAGCTGTTAGCCGAAGAGAAGCCGCGTTTGCGATCATCGTCCACCTTCCTGCTGAGTCCATTGTTGGCTTCCGAGCCTTTAAGTCCAGCAGCGTTGCCGCCACGGCCTCCATTCATCATCATCCGGTTCTTGCTCTCCTCCATCATAAGTCGGAGGCTCTCGTAGCCTCCGGCCCAGTTCGCAGGCTTATCTTGAACGATGTGGGCCACTGAGATAGGAGTAGTTTCACCCCACACCTTCCTATACAAAACAATGAGCGCCACGCGTAGACGCTGATCCATCGCAGCAGTTGAGTTCATCAAGCTCCACAATTCTTCGACAATGCGTTTGGCCGAGCTGCTGTCGTCGCGAAGCTTGCTCAGGTTGGGGCGATCGAACAGCGTTAATATTTTGTCTTTTTCTGGGCTCTTGAGAACGAACGAAGTAGGCTCCTTCATTTCAATATAATTCATCAGACCCAACGTGTAGCTGTGATCCCAGGTGGCCAGCACTTCTTTTCCAACGCTTGGTGGGAACCCACGCATGCAATTTAAACACACCTGCACTGAGAACAAGCGTATTCCTGGAGACTGTTCCGTCTTCAGCAACTCACAAAGCCATAGCATAGCCGCCGTGGCGCCATACGAGTTCGACAGCATGGAAGTCGAGCCCTTGGTGTTGGTTCTGCTGTTGGGTTTCTGGTGCGTGCTCGAGAAACTTAGAGTCGAGTTTTCTCCATTTGCAGCACTCGGGCCGTTAGGGTCTTCAGCGAAATACAAGCGAAGGATACTCTCGATCGCCGCCTTGCGCACCAAATTGGAGTGCTTCGGTGAAGCAAACGAGTGAAAGTTCACAAGCTTTTCTTCACAACGCCCGGCCAGCACAAGATTGCACAGCGCTTCAAGGCAGCATACAGTGATGGTTTTGTTGTAACTGGGCTGGACTTGGTCGTAGTGGAGATAGCGCAGGATTTCGCGTACAACAAGATAGTCTCCATCATCTGAGCGCGCAGGCTGATCGAGACTCAGTACAGATAGCGATAGCACCAGGTTACCAATGTAGTAGCAGTCATCAGCCACTTGTGACTGATCGCCCATTTCCACGTAGTTTTTCGAGTTGTCGTTCTCGGTGAGCAGTTGCAGCAGGAAGGTTTCGATCTCTGGAGGTGACTTGCCATTCTGCGCACGAATCATCGCCAGCGCCTTGGGGATGCTCTTTTTGATCTCGTATTCACCAGCAGCATAGTCTTGCACCTGAATCTGCTTGCTCGAAATCGATGCCTCCTGTGCTCCCAAAGCTTCGAGAATAACTTTACCACCGGATGGCAAGAAGTAGTTCGGCAGAGGCATATCTGTGACCCGGTCGAAGAAGTGTTCCTTGAAAATACGGAACAGATTATGCGTAGCCTTCCAGATCGGAAGCTGTGTGTTGGCGTTGGTAAGGGGCGCGTGGATCGATTGCCAAATACCTAGCGACTGAGCAGCTTCGGCACGTAGCCGTCTGGAGTGAGTTGTGAGACCACTCATGCATTCCGTTAGCACTCTGCATGACATCACGTTGGGCTTCTCATGCGGTCGATGGAACAATGCTAACGCTCGAGCAGCGTGCACCCGAGAGCCGACCTTCTTGTCAGACAATAACTGCTCCATCCAGTTGAAGTCAGGTTGGTGCATCACTACATGACGCAACCACGCACAACCTGTGTCAATCTTCACCCAAAAAACAGGCGTATCATTCAGACCCATGCCAGGACCACCAACAGACACTGAGTCGTCAGGGTCTGCAAGACCCTGGCGTCGTCGTCGTTTCTTTCGGACCTTCGAGTGGCACGGGAAGTCAAACTTGTGCCGCTTGTGCTCAATACGTTTCTGATAGCTGTACTCGCTCGTATCCTCGACGATCGTGATTGAAATCGGACCTGTGTAAAGCTTTCCACCAGGAGGAATTTCCTGCTGCAAAACCACTTCTGCTTGAGTCTGCTTACGGTTGTACCAATAGCCGACCGTGAAAAATGGCATTCCGGGTTCTACAATCCATGAAGTTAGAAACGCCTTCGTAAGATCCTGCCCCGAAGCACCCGCAATTGTTTTCACCGTCTTTAGAAACGACAAGGTCGTCAGAGGCTCAGATGGTGCTGAGCTTCCTGAAGACTTTCCAGCTGCAGCATTAGCCCCTTCGCCACCTGTATCCCCTCCATCATCTTCGCCACCACGTCCGTTGCCGTTCTTCTTGTCGTCAGTATTCTTGCCTGCCTCTTCGTCTTTACTTCCGTCAGCATTAGGTGCAGGAGCGTCACCACCCCCACTCGTGCCGCTGGTTGCACTGGCACCCCCGCCAGATACGGCACGCTGAATAGCAATGCTCAGATGTTTTGGGCCCACGCGCTGCTCAATCATGTGCAGCACAAGCGGGGCCTTCACTTCGAGGAGTGTTAGCGACACTGGGTCGTACTCGGAGTAGACATCCACTTCAGATGAGTGCAACGCAGGAGACTGCTGATCTGTCGTAAGCTCAATCGTTGTCAATGCATCCATCGCTAGCTGGATGCGATACCCATACTCCTCCTCGCCATAGATTGAGCGAACGTACGTGTTCACCAGGTGACCTATCACGCCAATCAGCACCCAAGCGTCCTTGGTGCTCTGAATCCCAACGGCGCCACCAATCCAGCTGCCAACAAGCGCCTTCACCTGTGCCAGATGCGAAGGCAGTTCGCGATCAATAATCCTGGGTCCATGTAGCAAGTTCTGGTCCAAAGTGGCTCCTCCTGCAATATACTGCAGCTGATCCGGGAGATCCTCCACAAAAACTTGCTGGTACGTCTTAAACGGGTACGCTGCTCCAAGTGCTCCCTCAAAATACGTCATGGCCGACGCCAACTTGAACGTGCAGTGCACCAAGTCTTCAAAACACTCTGGCAGCGCAAAGTGCGTCATCCTGGGCATCTCGGGGGGCACGTAAAGTCTGAAGGGTCCGACGGCAAAGCCGATGGACGAGCAGTTGGTCTTGGGGTTCACCACGTAGCGGAACGAGCGCCACTGCACTCCGTCCGCGTCCACTTCGGGATTCAGCACTTGTTGCACCATTTGTCCACTGCAGACTGCCACACACCAGTCGGGCACCGTCAACTCGATGCGGAACGTGCAGGCGTCTCTCAACGTGTCTCTGCACGGCATCCAGGAGCGCGCGCCGTCACAAAGTCCACCATAAGGACCACAGTACGTGTACATATGTGGACTTCTCTTGGGTTGGTACTGTTCATCTGGCAGTACAAATCTCAGCCCCCAGTAGGTTCGTCAATGTCGTACTCGATCCGCACTACGATGGGTTTGTAGCCCGTGGAGCTCTTGGGCAGCCGGTCCACGTCCCATTGGTCCAGTACCAACTTTTGTCCTTGTAAAGTACCAACTTCTGTCTCTTCGTCGTCGTCTGGTTCATCCGGGTCGTGGCTTAAGTTGCTCGAGTCCTCAGCGTCCTCCTCGTCCTCCTGGAACGAGATTTCCCGCGGGATCTCCACGATGAGCTCGCCCTCCTTGGACGCGACGATGGCGCCCCGGTAGAACAGGTCGAACGTGGCCAGGTCCCTGTAATTCTCGTCCACGACCTCGCCCAGAAAGTTAAGTTGCTCGAAGTTGGCCCCAACCCCATCGATGCGCACCGACCGCACGCGCAACTGACGCGCGTGCAGCCGCAGGACGCGCAGCTCCGCGGCCCTGGGCGCCAGCACCACCTCGGCCACGCCCGCCACGTGGCGCCGCATCACGTCCACCTGGAGCGCCACGCGCTGCTGCAGGTACTCAAAGTCCCCGATCATGGTCGGCTTGGCAACTTAAGGGCGGAAGACGAAAGTGAAGGTAGGAAGGATAATGTGGACCACATTGAATAGCTTGAGTTGCGCTTATGTGGCACACACCAAGTTGAAGTGGCCTCGATGCTGCGCTCGGCAGACTGCAAATTGGAGGTAGTGCGACTGCGGTGAGTTTGGTGGCCGGGAAAGAGTTTCGGCAAATCATGGGGTGCATGTTGTGCTTTGTGAAAAGCTTCAAATTAGTGTCCATGCAGAAGTCAAGCTATTATAATAATTCAGGTGGCTCAAAGAGGCGGAGGTGTGTCGGTACCGGTAGTGCACGTTCAAAACTCGATGTGTGTGTGGATCTTGAGATGTGTACAAATACGGGGGCGAGTCCGATCCTATAATCGTTTCGTTTCTCAGTGAGGTACGTTGGTGTCACTTAGTTCTTCGCTAACGACTTCCTATGTCCGTCCCCCTACGCCATCCACTAGCTTTTTAATCCCAACACCCTTCCGGTGCTTCCCTCCCCCGGAGCCCGAAGACTCCTCCGTTGCGGGATTAGATCATCGAACGAGTTCTTCAGAGCGCTACCTCTTAAGACTGTCCCATGTCCACGTGGCGCAGTCCACGCTGACTGCAGTTTGCATCTTCCGCGGGCGTCAATCCGCGAGCAGAATGAAGGCCTCTCGCAAAGCGATTACCTCCATGGCGACTGAACGCCTTCTTGACCATTTTGAGCTTTATCGCGGTTGTCACACGCGAGCTTGAACCACTACAGCGACCTTCTTCGACAAGCCGCCCATATCGACCGTAGAGCTTGATCGCTATTGTCACATCACGAGCTTGAGTTGTTGTGGTGAGGAGAAGCGAGACTCCCGCCCCACCGACGACGGCAGCGGCCATTTGCACGCTACCGAGCTGCCTTCTTGAGGCTGACAATAGAGCTTGATCACGGGTGTCACTTCGTGAGCCGAGTGGCCACTTAGGCCTGGTGCCGACATCTTTGGTGCCGGCGTCCACGTCGTACTGTTGCTGCGATCCTATAATCAGTGGGAAGCCTGCAGGAGGAGCATGCTGGGGGCTAGCCGAGCAGGTTTTCACTGTTCGGGATGTTCACGCTGCCTTCACCCACTGCCCCCTCAAAACGTTATGCGATTCAGTTTCCAATCTGCTTGGCCGAAGACACTTTCCCATGACGTTTCCTCAATGCGTGCACTCTACTTCGTATTGGCAGCCGTGGCATTCATCTCGGGAGCCACCTCCGTCGCAGGTTCAAGCCAAAACAAGTTACTCAAGCTGATCGACTCGGAGGAAGCAATCCCAGCCGGAATTGGTCAAGGCAACGTTCCTCTACACTTGAGAGGTACCGACAAATGACGGAGAAGAACACCTGGACGACGAAGAAAGGGTAAACCTTGAGCGCCTGGTAAGCATGTTTGCCACAATCGATAAAACGAAACTCGACGACTTCTTCAAGCTCGACGATGTTGTTTTTAACGAGAACAAATTGGACGACTTGGTCAACGCGAAGGATCTCAACAAACTGCTCAACACCAAGACCCTCGATGAGTTGCTTGATGTGAAGAAACTGGATGACCTTGTTGATCCGAAGAAGCTCGACGAATTGGGACCCGAATGACTCGAAGGGACTGGCACTGTACTTGAGCAAAACTCTGTTCCCAGATTGCGACATTGAACCAAAATTCTTGGTCAGGGCCATGGAAAAACACGGTGGTTTCAACCACAAGCTCGTCGAGGGCTATGCAGCTCATTACAAGGTCTTCCGCACCAAGGTTGCGTAAACTTGTCGACGTAACCAGGTTGTGAAGCGTAGGGTATTTGCATTTTTTTCTGTTGCAAAATGTAAAGTTCCCAACAAGTTGCTATTTTTCATGCACAATTCAACGAACACTACAAATGCCATGGGAACTTCTGAATCATCGTTGATGAATGGATGTATTACACTTTCGGCCACGGTCAAGTTCTTAAGGCATTAAACTTCCACCGGAAATCCAATGAAAGGGGTGAGTCGTTAAACACAATAGACACATTCGTCAATGTACCAAGCAACTGCAACATTGGTGTGAGCAGGTCTGACTGGCT
Organism: Phytophthora sansomeana; assembly: GCA_032158285.1. Classification (NCBI taxonomy): domain Eukaryota; phylum Oomycota; class Peronosporomycetes; order Peronosporales; family Peronosporaceae; genus Phytophthora; species Phytophthora sansomeana. The sequence continues at coordinate 218,076 of JAPDHH010000278.1, read as the reverse complement.
GATCACGCTGTCAACGCATCCGTACGTATTGTTCCAACCGAAACGAGTGGAGCCGCACACGACAATGCGCTGTCCTAGAAGCTTCTCAGTGAGATGTCCCCATGCTCGACTTGTAAACCCATGCAGGTGTGGAAACACGTAGCGGAGCGTCTGCTTGGTGATCGTCACACTTGTTGTCGTAGTAGCAACGACCGAGTGTTCCGAATCCTTCACCAGTTTTTCGAGCTCAATCTTCACATTAAGGAACGATAGTGCGAGGTATCTCCAACTTTGTGCAATCTTGTCGACGCCTTGGCCTGTATTGAACACGACCTGTGGTGACATCGTAGCTCGAAGAAACTCAAGCTGCTTCGGCGGCTGGGGTTTCAAGGTCCACGGGTTCTCGTCGTGCCCAAACACTCGAAAGTACTACACTGCTACACTCCACAAATTGTTCTGGGAGGGGGCCGTAGCAGCAATACCAAGCTGCTGTTGCTGGAGCTCCTCGACATCTTGGCGCAATCGCGCAGTCTCTTGCTCCAGACTCGAAATGAGGTCTCTCTGCTTCGCTCGGTATCGGAACTGGCGCACTCGACGAAGTTCTCGCTGGTATTTCAGCTCTGCTTCGGACCGACCCATTCCGTCTGCATGAGGAGCTTCGTTCTGAAGGGTGTTTGTAGTGACGTTCGTATCACTTGGCGCCGTGTCGATTCGTGGTTGAGACGGCACGCTCTGACACGAAAGAAAGAGCTGGTGCCTCTTTCGCTTCGTGTCCATTGCTGTTGATTCAACGCCCTCTATTGTGTAAGTTGTAACCTGAGCTTCGCACTGGGGTGGGGTGTTCATGTCGAGACAACTTTCCAATGGCTTAGAGCGCTGCATGATAGATGCGATGACGTTTTCGCTCGCCGCTTCACCGTTCGGTGAGTGAAGTGTGCTAGTGTCCATGTGGAAAGGATCGAGGAGCTCCGAATTGTCCGCTTGCGAAATGAGAGCAGAGATTGGGAGTCTCACAGGCCCCACTTCATGCCATGTGCTCTATGTATGAGTACACATTCTTCAGCAACTCACTCTGGCGAGCTTTTTTCTCGCCATGCATAATCGTCTTGAATACGCTTTGATACTGCAGTCGAGTATGCAACGTACTCAGGACGGTTGTACATGCCATTTGTGCATGAAGGACTTGCGTTGATTGACTGCTTATTCCTGGTTTGCCCAAACTCTGAAGCAAATGTGCGCATGATGAATAATGGAAACGTGACCCGTTAACAATAGAGGAAAACAATCAACCGTTCCAAGACCCTTTCCCTCAGACAACCAAACCTATGTTTACGAGAAAGCGGATCAGAAGACTTGAAATGGGCCTTTCAACGTCATAAGAGAGCGAGCCGAGTAGAATTTTCTAGGCGAAAAAAACTGGAATTGATACTGGAAACTGAAACAAGCAAGGGGCCTCAAAGAGAGGTGCATTTCAAGGATGAATTACCCGGTCTCGGTGAACGAGGATAGACGAGACTGCCACAGCACGCACTGCATGGTCAATTGTGAAATCGGCAAATTGTGTTGGAATTTATTTTTCCATTTCTGCTTTGCGCAGTGTCAAGCACTTCACGCCGCCATTACATGTATTCCAATCGTACAAGATCACGTTTCATTCTCCTCATCTCATCAATTTCCCCACGCTCATCTAAACACTGACGCATCAAGTCCCAAGCTCGCCATGTCATTTCCGATATCGCCAAGTTCCCAACGCACTATTCTACAATTGCCAAGATGGCCCCTCGAATCGCCAAAGACATGACGGAACTCATCGGCAACACTCCGCTGGTGTTTCCGAACCATGTTACATAGGGCTGCCACGCCAAAGTTGCAGTCAAATGCGAGTTCATGGAGCCGTGTGCGTCTGTCAAAGACCGAATTGGCATGAGCATGATCCTCGACGCTGAGCGGAAAGGTCTTTTGAAGAAGGACTCACACATCATCGAGCCTACCAGTGGCAATACGGGCATCGGGTTGGCGTTCGCCTGTGCCGTGAAAGGCTACAAGCTCACGATCGTGCTGCCGGACTCCATGTCAATGGAGCGTCGAATTCTGCTCAAAGCATTTGGCTGTGACGTGGTGCTCACTCCAGGTGAAGAAGGTATCCGATCTGCTATGGCCAAGGCGAAAGAAGTGGTCAGCAAAGAGCCCGACAAAGCGCTCATCTTGGGTCAGTTCTTCAATCCTGCCAACCCGCATGCTCATTTCGAGACCACTGGTCCGGAGATTTGGCAAGACACGGAAGGTGGCCTGGACATCTTCGTCGTAGATGTGGGGGCCGGAGGCACGTTGACTGGCACGGGCCGATACTTGAAGTCCAAGAACGACAGCGTCAAGGTCGTCGCGGTGGAACCGGCGGAGAGCCCAGTGCTGTCTGGTGGTGAGCGAGGTTCACACAGAATTATGGGCATTAGTCCTGGATTTGTGCCTGAAATCCTGGACACGAATCTCATCGACGACGTCGTGACTGTCAGTAGTGAGGAGGCATATGCCATGACCAAATCTCTGGCTGTGCAGGAAGGAATCATGGTTGGCCCATCGTCCGGCGCCGCTGTAGCTGCCAGTATCAAGGTAGCACAGCGCCCCGAGAATGCTGGAAAACTCATTGTGACCAGTTTCGGAGAGCGTCGATACTGTATCCTCGGTCTCCAATTGGCATCCAAGCAGACAAGTGGTCGGTCTCCACTAACTCTAATACAAAATGGTGCGCTTCTCCGCCCTCTCGGCCCTGCAAAAGCGCGTGAACCGCGTGCTGGTCGTCGGGTCCATCGAGACGCTGCAATCCCAAGGAGCAGTCGACAGTTTCCTGCACCAGACGCTCGTCTCAGCCGCCACAGACTTGACGTTCACAGGTGCCAACCCATTGCTGCTACAACACGCACTGGACACGCTCCAGCCAGGCACCGACAGCGGCGCCACGTCCCAACTGCTTCTCAGTCAAGGGATGGACGCTGACGCGTTGCACGTCACGTTGCACGCGTTGCCGACGCAGGTGTCGCGCTCCAACACCTTTGCACGTCCCCACTCCATCGCGTCCTTTGTCAAGAGCCACAGCAAGTTGATCACCAAGAGAGGACAAGCACCGAGCAGTGACGACGTCGTGCTCATGGTGCTCATGCTCCCAGGACACACGACACGTGGTTCGCAGCGGGCGCGGCCGTGGCACGAGCCGCTCCCTTGTACGAGCACAAGTTGAAGAGGACCAACGGCGTCCCCGTGTCGGAGACCGAGACGGACAAGCTCGAGGTGGTGTACCAGACGCCGCTCTCGCCCGACGAGACGACGCTCGTGCAGCACACGGCCAACGCCATCCAGTTGGCTCAGAGACTCGTGGACGCCCCGCCCAATGAACTGCACTCGGACGCGTTCATCGCTGAGGCGCGTGCAGTGGCGCAGCGCACCAAGTCCAAGATCACGGTCATTCAGGGAGAAGAGCTGAGGGAGAAGGGCTTCGGAGGCATCTACGGCGTCGGCAAGGCGGCGGCGCACAAGCCGGCGCTCGTGTGTCTGAGCCACGTGCCGGAAGGAGTCTCGGACGACGCCAAGGGCGTGGCTATGGTGGGCAAGGGCATCATCTTCGACACGGGAGGTCTGTCCATCAAGACGGGCGGCTTTATGGTCGGCATGAAGCGCGACATGGGCGGCGCGGCGTCGCTGCTGGCGGCGTTCGAGGCGGCGTGTCACGCCAAGAACACGACGGACAAGACACCGCTGCATGTTGTGCTGTGCGTGGCCGAGAACTCGGTGGGTCCAGAGTCGACTCGTGTGGATGACGTGCTCGTGATGTACTCTGGCAAGACTGTGGAGGTGAACAACACGGACGCTGAAGGCCGTCTGGTGCTGGCTGACGGCGTGGCGTACGCTGTCAAGCATCTGAACCCGAAGGTGATCGTGGACATGGCCACGTTGACGAGCGCGCAAGGCACTTCGACTGGCAACCACATCGGTGCCATCTACACTAACATTGGAGGTCTAGATATGTTGGTGGCCAAGGCTGGTAAGGTGTCGAGAGATCTGGTGCACCCGATGCCGTATGCGCCAGAGCATCGCCTGAGTTCAAGAGTGTCGTCGTGGACATGAAGACCCCGGTGAAGAACCGCACCAACGAGAGCCGACAAACACACAGTACCAAAAGCAAGATCCCAAAGCTCAGTCTTACTCGACTCGTACCCTTCATCTTGCTATGGCCAAATGAACAACTTGATGAGCTGCCGAACTATCTCGAGCTACAGCGAAATGAAAACGACGAAATCGATTTCGGTTGGCAACCAAATAAACGTAAGAAGGTTGGTAATGTAGAGTCAAGTGTCTATACTGCTCTAGAGTATTGGCGTCGGTCGTTACGAGACTCACTGCTCGTCCGATGACGACTGGGAGTCTCGTGTATTCAAGCTCTCGTCATAGTCACCGTCGTACGCATCGGCCGTAAGCGTGAAGGCTTGCAGGGACCGAGTTGGGATTTTCATGTTGAAGCCAGGCATCTTGTCCACGCATGATTTATCCAGCAGTTCCAGGTCTCCTCCGTTCTTCACAAACGATGCAAGCAACTTCATTCCGCACGTGGTATTACTGTAGTCATCATCAGCGAGGTGCGTTGTCATGAACATGCCGTACGTCGCGTAGTCGAATGTGATCAGCTCTTTGTTGTCACCTTTTGGGGCAGCCAGCAGATACTCGGCGTGCTTGTGCGGTGATACTACATCAAGCTTGCTACTGAGCAGTAACACGCTTGCCTTGGTCGGAATGATGGCCCTCTTGTTCCAGTATTCATCCCGTTCGTAAATGATGGGGTTGGCATCGTAGTTGCCAAAATGGAACTTGTTGCATGTCGTGGACTTCTCTTTCGAGAAGGCACAGTAGAGCTCAGTCTTGGTGTAGATGCTCGTATCAGAGATGAGGACGTCCGTGAACCGCTGTTTCAATATGGACACCGATGGAGTTGGCGTCTCCCACATCTCGGAGAAAAACGATGAGATAGAAGAGCAGCTCTGACTGATAGTCACCATCGGCTTTTGTGTTGAGGAAGACATTTAAGATCTGCACCACGCGATACAGAACATCAATGTCTTTGTCCGCACAGCGATTGAGTCGATAGACGAACGGCGGGATAAACTTTCGCATGTCGCGATTATTCATCAGTACTCCCAGCGCTCGCCGTAGAGCAAACGAAGGTGGAATCACGCCGAAGGTGCCCTGGTCATCCAGTAGTTAGTTAGTTACTACCGCACATGTTGACTTGGGGTCTTTGTCAAACTTCGCGATCAAGTTCTGGATCGTCCCCGAGATACCCACATTCTTGAACCGAGCGCTAATTTCTTCGTCCTCTTCGCACAAAGCCAAAAATCTGTCGCTGACTTCGCCATAATCAGTATCCTTCTTGGTCATGTACGGGAATACGTTGGCTGAAGCACCAGACGTCGTAGCAATGCCGTCCAAAACATACCCAGTCACACCAGAGACTAGGTGCATCAGACGTTCTGCCAGTGCAGCGCCATAGCCCCATCCGAAAACGATGGTATCTTCACCATTCGTATGCTTGCCAATGAAATGGGCTACATCTGTAGCAGCACTCGTCATGGAGAAAGATGCCAAATCTCCATAATTGGCAGCCAGCGCTTTTGCACAAGCCCCCACTGCCGATCGCTTAACTTCACTGCTCCGGGAAGAAGTGTTGGTTGCTTTTGCTGCCGAGCAATCGAGGCGGGTACTGCGCCCCGTGCCGCGGTGATCCATGAGGTACACGTTCACGTCGCCCTTCAATTGAGCGTGAAGACTCGTTATTGTCGGCTCCACTAGAGTAACACAACAAACACAAAAGTAGCATGTGTTGCGATGGGTGAACAACTTTCTACTAATCCGAGGAACAAACTACCGGTAGCAAACAAAGAAGAAAGACGAAGAGAGCACTTACATGAAATAGACGACATACCCCGTCCTGTTTGCAGGAGCCAGACATTCCGGGCCGTCTTCGGGTGGCTTGTAGATGGCAAACGTTTCACGAAGACTTCGATGGTGGGGTCGACATCCTCTGGCGTCTCGCAAATTCCCGGATGACACAGCGGTGCTTCATAGACAGCACACTCCGCGTCTTCACCACTTGAGCTTCCGCTAAAATCACCAGAAACAGTGGTGCCCTGGGTGCAGGACTTCCATGCAATCGAGTCCTTCCTTGACGTGGCGCTGGTGTACGTAGCTACTGCGACTAACGTCGCCAGGAAAATGAAGAATCGCATCTGGTCACAGACCTGAAGAAGAAGAAATGATTTGATTAACTAGTTAGTGGATTTCTCGTCTGTAAGTCTATCTTATGCTAATTGATGAGGTCCTTTACAGCTGCGGAATCCAAATTTGCTTTTGGGGTGGCGACAAAGGTTCATCCTTTGGAGGATCAAAACCCAGTTTTCGAATCATCAATACCAGCGACGATCGATCACAATGTAGCTCCGATGAATGCTGATAGAGAAACATGTAGTGTTTCTGGAAAGAACTAATTAGGTTCAAGACGTTCGGGGCATCAGCTTCTGTGTCTCGAAAATAAATGTCATTCCGAAGTCTCCATGTAGCGTGAAACACAACTGCTGTATGTATCTGCCACAGTAGCAGCACTGCTTTTTGGCTGCTTCTCCAATTTGTTCGGAGATCACGAGGCGTTGGAAATAGCAGGAACCGCCACTGTAATCTGGTTCTGAACACCTTTCGCCATGGAATCCACAATTGTTGCCACATCAAATCCAGTGACGGGCATCCAAAGAAACAGTGCTTCACAGTTTCGATTGATCGACAAATGGACCGAACACACTGTTGAACCGTAGGCTTCAATCGCTTCAAGAAATACAAGCGCGAACCAACAATAAGGTCACCGAAAAGAAGTCGAAGCATCACATCATGTACTACTGGTAATAGATATCCACGTAGTGATAACACTTTCGACAATTCTTGGTGCACGAGCAGCTTTGGGCAACCCAATCCTCCATAGGATGATGTTCAAGCGCAGAGACTTGTTGCAAAAGTTTATTCCAATATTGGTTGCGCAGATTTGGGAAGAAGCGTGCAGTAAGTTCCGTCGTCTGAGAGCAACTTACCGCAAGTCCGTTCGTTGGTGCAATGTTGATAGCCCGTACTATTTGGATACCTCCTTCATAGGGGTGTGGCAGAATACGGTGATAAACTTGACTAAGTTGACGATAGAGCACAAAAATATCGGTAAGCAACACTCGCGTGCCTTCTTCGCCACGTAACGTTGAACAAACTTTCGTGAAAAAGACGAGAGAAGTTGGCCAATTGCGTTGTTCGTCTAAGAAATCAGCAAAGCACCATCTGCGGTGCTGAGCCAACACACGGCACAATCGCCGGAACTTGGGACTGCCGGATCCTAAGGGCTTCATGGTTCGTTTCGAACGCCGAGTATACCATACTTGAAAATCTTGCGATTTACTCCACCATATCGGACTAAACAGGGCATATTGCAAAGCCTGAGTCCTCGAGATGTGAAGTGAATTGCGAGGTGGCCATTGAATTTTGTTCCACCACACTGGAAAATTTGTTGCTCTCCAGCCTGCTGTACACGGAGGGTTTTGCAATGAAAAATCACTGGATCGGACGCGAGAATAGGCTCCATACCGCTGTGTAATTATTGCCAACATAGGTCTATACCACACATCATCGTCATCATCAGAGTGAGAGCTTATAGCTGTCACAAATTTTTGTAGGACCTGAAAGTGTTGTCGACGTATAGTTGTAGCCACAACTGGAACACCAATACCATCAGCTTCACGCGGCCTATTTGCAAGGCCTTTTTGGACAACACTAACACCACTCTTCCCAATACTGACACGGTTGTACAGAACATATCTGTTAACAAGCCCTTGCCAACGATTCAGGAATCGAACTGGAATTGTTGCAGCAGAAGTAAAATACCACAACAATGATAAAATTTCTGCTTGAACAATGAGTCTTCTTCCGAGGAGAGTACGAGCTCTACCTTTCCAAAGGCGAAGCCGCGAAATCAACTTTGATCAATCTGTTCTGCTAGCTTCGTTGACGTATCGCTATTTCCAAACGGGATACCAAGATAGCGAACCGTGTCCCCCTGCTTTAGCGATCGAAGAGACCCCACCGTCGGTGCTTGAAGTCTGTTGTTCAGACTCATAATCACGCTCTTTTGAATGGTTGAGCATCGCTCCTGACCCAGCACAATAACAATCCACTAGCCGTAACTGTTCTTGCAACTGTTCAGTTCCTCTTGAAAAAAATACTGTATCATCAGCAAAAAATGCCACTGGGATACGTAAGTCTTGGTCCACACTAACACCCACTACTCGCTGAGAGCGAAGCAAGTTTCCTAGAGGCTCTAGTGCAAGTGCAAACAAAAAGGGAGAAAGTGGATCTACCTGTTTCACTCCACGCGCTGGTGTCAGGGGATCTTGTGCCCAGCCATTAATCATAAGTGAGCACTCCGAATTTGCGTACATTAGTCTAACCCATGACATGAAGCGCGAGCCGAAGCCTTGGCGTTCAAGAACACGAAAGAGATATTGTCGGTTAACTCTATCGTAGGCCTTCGCGAAATCAAGGAAAGTAGCTAAGCCCCTTCGGTTTTGAGATGTAATCAAGTGTTGAAGGTCACGAACTAAAATCACTTGTTGGTGGATTAGCCGTCCAGGAATGAACCCTTTTTGATCTGGGTGCACTAGTTTAGGCATCAATGGTCGAAGGCGATCCACAAGAACTGGGTTTCTTACCCGAACGCAGTACGGGCGTGGCCGCAAACAGCCCGTACCCGCACTCATCATGAGCGCTTGAAGCCCCGCGCTTCTGGGACTCCTTTGGCAGCAAGCGTTTGCTGACCAAATGAGCGAACTCAATTCGGAGATCGCGCTGGTCCAAGATGGAGGACAGCGTGCGTTCGTCCTTGAGCCCTCGAAGGTGCTCTTGTGAGTAGCCGCGGGAGGCTACCCACTGCCAGAAGAGATCCTCACTGGCAAGCCAAGTGGTGCACACCTCGGGTTGGACCCACGGGTAACCCCAGACCGGAAAGAGGCCCCCACGGTTCTCGGACTTCTTTCGGCGGGTCGTGAAATCATTCAAAGGGATTCGGTGTTGTGCAAGGAGCACACACCTGGCCGCCTCGATGTTCTCGGTGAACAAGGCGACCTTCTGTACCAAGTCGCGTTCGTACGCGCCCTAGGAAGTGTGACCACCAATGAGTCTACGAGGAGCAACGAGTTGCTCCACGTAAAGATCGGCCCCAGAGCCCTCCTCGGGTGGCCAGTATGACTGCGAGTGGGTGCCTCCGTCACCTACGGGTGCGGCACCTGGACCCGATGCCTGGGACGGCACCGGGTGCCCTTGTACTCGCCGGGCAGCTAGGAAATCTTCCTGCTGCCGATCGAGATCGTTAGAGATCTCTTGGGGCTCGTAGACAGCACCCTCCTCCTCGTCAGACGACGAATTGAAGAGGTCGCGGTAGAGCCCTCCAGTCTCCATTGCCTCACGGCGTGGAGACCTTGAAGCATTGCGCTTCTTCGCGCGTTTGGCCTCCTCCGCTGAGGCCTTAGCGGCTTGAGCCCGCTCTACACCTTCGGCAAGCGAAAAGTTCTTCGCTGGCGATCGAGGTTTCTCTTCCTCATCGCCGCCTGCCGCAGGCGAACCTCTGGCCTCGTCGACCGGGCTCTGTGGACGCTCTGGCGTCCTGTTCTCGTGACCATCGTGGTCACTAGCGGGCGAACGCATGACGTCGTCGCTGTGCTCGCAGGGGTGTTTGACCACCCTCGGACTCCTCGGAGAGCCCCAGGAACTCCTTCAGAGCCCTATCGTCACCGGGCTCCGGACTGTCGTCCCGGTGGACGAACCGCGGGTTGGGTCGATCGTCCGGAGGGACATCAGGCGACCGACTGCGACGCGAGCTCGCGCTCGCGCTCGCTGGCACGTCACCACGAGAGGTGACTGCCTCAGAGGCCGCATCGTCGGCCTCCTTCTTGAGGGACGAGCCTTTGCCGCGAGGCTTAGTGCTCTTAGCCCGCTGCTTCGCAGCAGCAGGCTTAGCGCGCGCTTTCGCGCTGCGAGATGCTCCAGAGCGGGGCATGCTCGCAGAGGTCGACGTGGAGACCAAGAAGAAGAGCGCTGTGTCGCTCACGGGCTCTAACGAGAATGAGCCGCCGCGCGGTTCGCCGCCGCGGCAAGTCGATATCAATCGACGAAGAGTGAAAGAGTGTGACTCGCTTTCACTCGTCCTGATTGGTCGGTAAACCGAACCTAAGTGGGGGAGGATGTAACGGGGCCCCACGAAGAGTGCCCTGTCACTAAGTGGAGGTCCTGTGGTGTGGACACACCACAGCCACGTCATCCACATCATGGGTACATGCCCATTCACAGAGAGTTTGTATACTCTCGGAATCAAGCTTCCTCTAGCGCAAGGTGCCGTGTGACCCGTCACATTGGTTGTCCTCGTAGATCACCGTAGGCTCGTCTTGCTCAGAGCCAATGTCCTTCAGTTGACGACGCATCCAGACGCACTCCTTGACGCAGTCGCTTAGCGCCATGTACTCTGCTTCAGTCGAACTCAGAGCAACAGTCTTCTGGAACGTCGAGCGCCACACCACCGGAGCACCACAGAGCATGAGCATCATCCCGCTCACCGAGCGTCTGTCGTCACGGTTTCCGGCCCAGTCCGCATCGGAGTACGCTTCAAGTTGCAATCCCAACAACTCGTCGTACACGATGCCCACGTCCTTTGTCTTCAGCAAGTACCGCACCACCTTGATACCGGCGTCCCAGTGCTTCTCACCAGGATTCTCCAGGAAGCGACTCAACTTGGCCACTGCAACCGAAATGTCGGGTCGCGTTCCGCATGCCAAATACATCAGGCTTCCCACTAGCGAACGGTAAGGCTTGGGCTTCATCATTTCCTTCCCTTCTTCTGTCGTTGGTTCATCCGCCTTCGTCAAGTGCACTCCAGGCTCCAACGGTGTCAGACACGGCTTGGCATTCTCTTGGCCAAACTTCTTGATGATCGATTCCGTGTACGCCTGCTGACTGATGCCGAGTGTCTTGCGCTCCATGTCGTAGTCGATCTCGATACCGAGAATGAAGCGCGCCTTTCCGAGGTTCTTGATCCGGAACTTTTCCGCGATTCCAGCCTTCACCGAAGCAATCACAGCCAGATCTTGAGATGCGATCAGCATGTCGTCCACATAGAGACACACGATGCACTCATCGTCGCCTTCACCACGTGTGTACACACATGGATCAGCATCTGCAGCCTTGAACCCCATGCCCTTGTGGTGCTTGTAGATTGTCTCGTTCCACACACGAGACGCTTGCTTCAGCCCGTACAAGCTTTGCAGCAGCAGGCATACGACATCATCTTCACCTTGGTCGCGCGCCAATGCCAACAGTTCCCGAAGACCTTCTGGCAACTCCATGTAGATCTCCTCGTCCAGCGTGCCGTACAGGAACGCCGTGTCAACATCACACTGATGGACGAGCTCCCCTCTGCACAGCACTTGGCCAGCTTTGCGCGGATCGAGTTCAGGTACGCCACTGGTGTGTACGTCTCCTCGTAGTCGATACCATGACGTTGCGAATACCCTTTCGCTACGAGACGAGCCTTGTGACGAACGACTTGTCCCTTCTCATCGCGCTTCAGTGCAAAGACCCAACGACAACCAATTGGTCGCTGGTGTTCCGGTCTCGGCACGATCTTCCACGTCTTGTTGTCCATGAGCGACTGTAGTTCGCTAGCAATCGCCTTCCCCCACTCGACACGGTCTTCACTAGTAGTCGCTTCTTCGTACGAACTTGGGACCTCCTCCGTAGCAGCCATCACTTGGCCACCTTCAATGGCGAGCTGCTCACCGCTTGGTGTCACTCGCTCTTCAGTCATCTTCTGACGCTTCGTTCCGCTCGACGATGGTGCATCGATGACCTGCTTCTTCCTTGCTCCTGCCTCTTCAGGATCCGTTGTATCGTCAATGTGACGAGTTCGCGCCCGCGTAATCATGGGATGTGTCGATCCGTACGGAACGACTGCTCCGGCGGTGCTCACATCACGTTGAAGTGGGATCACGTCACCAACTTCAACTCGAGGCATAACGAGCTGAGTCGAGGTCTCTGGTTGCGGTGGGGTCCTGCCTTGGGTGTCCGCGACAGCATCTTCATCATCATCCACCTCTGGACTCGTCCCCAGACGGTCTGCGCTCGTAGTCTCCATGAACTTCACTGTGCGCACGATTTGCACCTTTCCCGTTGTCACATTGAGCACGCGGTATCCTTTGACACCATCTTCGTAGCCCAGGAAACGACACTTAAATGCCTTCGCGTCCAGCTTACGATGCTTCTCGTCCGGGATGTGTGCGTAGCCGAGTGCACCAAACACCTTCACGTTCTTGAGTTGTGGCTTCGCCTGGTACACGATCTGGTGCGGCGTCTTGACTGTCACTGAGTTGGGGATCCGGTTGATGATCCACGCTGCAGTGTTAACAGCTTCAGCCCACCACTTCTTCTCGATGCTCTCGTGATAGAGCATGCAGCGAGCCATCTCCACGAGGCTCCGGTTCATGCGCTCAGCCAGACCATTCTGCTGAGGCGTATAGGGCACCGTCCTCTCATGCTTGATGCCGTTGTGCGCGAGGTAGGCCTTGAACTGTCGACCCGTGTATTCGCCACTATTGTCCGAGCGCAGACGCTTGATTGTCTTGCCCGTTGCCTTCTCCATTGCTGCCTTGCAGATCTGAAACTTCGACAGCACCTCCGATTTGGCCTTCATGAAGTAGACCGCCACGTGGCGTGAGTAGTCGTCGATGAACGTCACAACATACTTACACTCACCAGGCGTCCGAGTTTGCATCGGACCCATTACGTCTGTGTGGACCAAATCCAACACACCAGCGCTCTTGACGAGCTCTCGGGATGACGTGGGTAGTCATCAGCTCGCATCTTGCCCATACAGCAACCAGCACACACGTCGTCACTTGGCGCGTCTTCAGCGATGCGAGGTACACCATCAGCCAAATCAACAGCTGTTCGTAGCGCTTGAACGGGATGTGGCCGAGACGGGCATGCACAACTGCCCATGGCTCCTTACGAGATGTCGTCGCGACTTGGCGCACCTCGTCCCCCACTGTCTTCAGCTTGTAGACATTTCCACAGCGCTTGGCCTCCATGACCGTTGCACCGCCAAAGTGAAAGACACACTTGTCCTTGCTGAATTGCGCGGTGACGTCCTTCTCGGCCAGCTTCGACACCGAGATGAGGCTTCCTTCAACTTCAGGGATGTACAGACCATCCGATAGCGTGACAGACGTCCCGTCCATCAGCTTCATTGCGACGGTGCCCTTGGCAACTGCGTCGATCTTCGTACCGTCCGCTATCGTGATACGGACCGGCGTCTTCAGCTCCGACATGGACACGAACTTGTCCTGGATGCTGGTCATGTGCGAACTTGCACCAGAGTCGACGAGCCATTCGTTCTTGGTCATCGTACTCGCAGCCGTGAATGCGAAGTCAGACGCTTGCTCTTGCGCCACTCGAACTCCTTGTGCCCTGGCTTCTTGCAGTAGAAGCACTTCCCTGGGAACGCACGCTTGCTGAACTTGCCGTGGTTCCTCTTCACCGCGAACGCCTTCTCTTGAGCCGATGTCGATTCGTCCGAGGCTTCAACACCAGCAAGAGCTTTCATCGCGTGCGCCAACGTCACGTTGGGCGTGTTCTCGAGCACCGTGCCGATCATCTTGTACTCGTCCGTCAGACTGCCGAGCAGCAACACGAGCTGTCGGGTCTCGTCCAGAGACTCTCCGATAGTCTCCATCTGCAGCACCAGCTCCTTGAACTGGTCCACATGGACAGCGAACCGCGTACCGGGCTCCATCTTGACGTTGTGCAACTTCTTGGTAATGATGAGCCGGTTCTTGAGCGTGGACTTGTTGAATTGCTCCTGGAGCAAACGCCACGACTCCGCTGCACTCTGCGCTCCACGGATGTATACTTGGTACGTAAGACTCACGTCTCCAGCGATCACACCAAGGGCCTTCAGATCGTCGGTCTTCCATTGTACCGTGGAGCGGTCACTCAGCGCATCGAACTCCGGCTTGATGATGTGGGCCAGCAGTCCTTTGCGAGAGAGCTTCATCCGCATGTTGAACTCCCAGTGGAAGTAGTTATCTTCCACGAGCTTGACGGTGTCAGCGTAGCTTGGGCTCATAACCAATTGAGAGAGTAGAGCGTGCGAACGAGGCTTGTAGTCGATGTGAGTCGAAGGAAGTAGATTTGAAAGTGAGTTCCATTTAGTTAGAAGTCCTAGTGCTGCTTGTTTCCTCCTACGCATGCTAGTCTCCTAGTACCTCCTTGTTTTCACTTGACCGTAATCGGCAACGGACACGATTTCATGCAACGGACACGCTCCTATACAAATCCCAAATGTGCAACGGACACGCTTTTGTGAAACGGACACGCTTGTCTCGTCAATGCATATGCAAATCAACACATGTCATGCAAGTTGAAGCCATCCGTCTAATCACATGACGCGATACAAAATCCTCCACCAATCAGATCGCACCGTTCGTGTCCTTTCGGCATTCGGCCCCACAAGCCACACGCCCGGCACGCGCAGGACGTGTGCCTAGCGGTAAGGACCATGCCGAGTAGACGACGAAGTGCAATCACAATACTTCTTTCCAGACGTCTAAACGAGCTCCGAAAAGGAAACGTGTCAAGCGACCCGAGATGTCATCTACTGCCTTTCAGCGTCGAAGGAGGGCTGAATTGCACGCTCTGCGCGAGGAAGCTGACATGCTGGAATCAATGCTGGAACGAGTAAAAAGATCCCACGAGGTAATCTCAAGGAAACGTGGTTTCCAAAAGACGACTAGGTTTCAATTGCTGAAGGCAGTCAAGAACGCAAATGGAAAGTGGCGCCAAGAGGCAATTGATCAGTATCGCCAGCGCATGCAGTCGGAGGAGCTGAATCGTATCCTGAAAGAGTTGTGGGCGAACCAGTACCGCATGAACGAAAGCATCCGCGCTGTATTGGAACACCGAGTAAGAGGTGAAATATGTTTCGGTTGGACGTTGTGGTTGAATTAACCTAATTACCATTCATGCTCTTGCAGGAGAAATGCACTCGCTCCGGCGCCAAAGCAGCAGGCCAAAGTTTTCCTGAGCCACACCTAGTTAAAATTTAACACCTTTATTTTGGGTGTTGGGTCTTTGAGATGAGCTGGGCTTGAAGAAAGTATGCATCGGGTTAATGTCAATGCGTATGGTATGTGCTAGCCCAAAACATAAATACAATGCTGGTAGTTAATTCATTTGTTTCCCCCAGGTTGTAGCTAATCTCCAAATGAAGGAAGGAAGTCAATCGACTACACCAGGAAATCCACAAGGTGTAAGCAGTCTCTGGTCGGAGTTGTGCAAAATCAACAGGTGACCAAATCCGCATCATATCCTTCCTTTTGGGGGAACATCAGTAATCATGGCTGAATGTCACCACTGAGCGAACGACGCTGTTGCGCACAAACTTTTACAACCAATGGCTGTAAAAGAGATTTGTGTGGGCACAGTCCTGGCTTATGGACGCCTGTGCATGTTGTATCAGCAACCGCTTGGACTAGGGTCGTCCGAGGGCGATGGGCGGATCGTACGGGCACGTGTTTGCTCATTAAGCAACTTACCCACAACTTAAACATGACTGTAATCATTACGCTCCTCATCTAATCCCTTTTGTCCGCTCATCTAAACAGTGACGAATCGAGAAGTTGTCTTCGTGTCATTTTAGCTTTCACCAAGTTCCCGTGAACGCACTTCCGAAACAATTACCAAGATGGCTCCTCGAATCGCCAAGGACATGACGGAACTCATCGGCAACACTCCGCTGGTGTTTCCGAACCATGTTACGGAGGGCTGCCACGCCAAAGTTGCAGTCAAGTGCGAGTTCATGGAGCCGTGTGCGTCTGTCAAAGACCGAATTGGCATGAGCATGATCCTCGACGCTGAGCGGAAAGGTCTTTTGAAGAAGGACTCACACATCATCGAGCCTACCAGTGGCAATACGGGCATCGGGTTGGCGTTCGCCTGTGCCGTGAAAGGCTACAAGCTCACGATCGTGCTGCCGGACTCCATGTCAATGGAGCGTCGAATTCTGCTCAAAGCATTTGGCTGTGACGTGGTGCTCACTCCAGGTGAAGAAGGTATCCGATCTGCTATGGCCAAGGCGAAAGAACTGGTCAGCAAAGAGCCCAACAAAGCGCTCATCTTGGGTCAGTTCTTCAATCCTGCCAACCCGCATGCTCATTTCGAGACCACTGGTCCGGAGATTTGGCGAGACACGGAAGGTGGCGTGGACATCTTCGTCGCGGGCGTGGGCTCTCGGAGGCACGTTGACTGGCACGGGCCGATACTTGAAGTCCAAGAACGACAGCGTCAAGGTCGTCGCGGTGGAACCGGCGGAGAGCCCAGTACTGTCCGGTGGTGAGCGAGGATCTCACAGAATTATGGGCATTGGTCCTGGATTTGTGCCTAAAATCCTGGAAACGAACCTCATCGACGACGTCGAGACTGTCAGTAGTGAGGAGGCATATGCCATGACCAAACGTCTAGCAGCAGAGGAAGGAATCATGGTGGGACCATCGTCCGGCGCCGCTGTTGCTGCCAGTATCAAGGTAGCACAGCGCCCCGAGAACGCTGGCAAACTCATTGTGACCATCTTGGCGAGTTTCGGAGAGCGTTACTTGTCCACGGCGTTGTTCAAACAGGAGCGTGAGTACGCCAAAAACCTGCCCACGGAAACAGCGTAGTGCAAAGAGCAATAGACTTCGATCCTCTTGCCATTCCAGCAGTGCTCTGTGTCGGTGCATTAACAATTTTCAGGTATTACCAAGCCACAAGAACTATCCAAGACTTGCCTTACGGCTTCATTCCAGGAGTGACAACGCCAGAGAGAGCTCCGATCTTCTTGGTACGACCACGAGTACTGGTCTTGAGATAGCATTGAGTACCGGTCGGATCGTCATTGATGTAAGTGTACGCCTCGCATTCTGGTGTCTTGCCACACTCCTCACAGCGCTCACCAGGGCCGGAACGACCTTAAATATGAGTAAACGATGCTGAACCCAGAGTAAGGCCTCTCCGCTTCTGACATCTGAGTAAACGCATCTCACTTTTATCCCGGCGTTGTTAGACTACACCACTACGGACTTCTGAGTAAACCGACTATAATGTGAGCACAGGATATTGGAGGCCATTTTTTTTGTTAGTTCATCCAGGACCCCCATGCATTGTTTCCTAATCTATCATATTCAAACTTACAAGCACACACTCGCGGTGACGTCCATACCAATTCTCGGCCAGTTCCTCACATTCAACCTCCACCACTTGTCCGTTCGACAGCTTCAAAGTCCAGACAAACACTCCTTCACGCTCAATCCATGCCATGACTACGCCAGCTCTTGTCTCCGGTTCCTCTTCTTCGGTAGCCGTCTTTCGCAGTACATTCCAATGTAAGGGGCGTGCTGGAGCCACGTATGGTTGTAGGTCTCCACAGTCACGTATGATAGTAGGACTCCACGGAGGCATATATATATACAGCGACGCGGCCCATTGCGGTGACAGGGTTACACGACCACATACATTTCTGAAAGACGTCCTGAAGAACTATTCAACTCATGAAGGACTAGATGATCAGATGAAATTACTCAGAAGTCAGTAAAATGCAAAGCCGCTGCACCTTGAGCTCGAAAAGTACTCAGTAGTCAGTATGCTACTAACGTTTTACTCTGAAGTCAGGAGTTCTAGGGCCTTACTCTGGATTCAGTACAAGTTACTCAATAATAAGTAGCACCCACCAGGGCCAATGCCAGTCACTCTCTTGATGTCGTTTCCATAGTAGTCGATATAAGTTTCCGCGTAGCACCGAGGACGCTGAATGCACTGGTAGTAACTCGAATCCCATGGTTGACAGAAGAATCCGTCAGTGCACGGCCGAAAACCTGTATAGTATCCACATTTTGACCAGGCAGGAAGATTGGGCATGATACCGGAGTGTATTCCAATCTTCTTTACCCACCCCGTCGACGCTGTTTTTTATATAGCATTGTGTCCCGCGAGGATCGTCATTCACGTACGTATAGCCAACACAACCCATGGTCTTGTCACACTCGTCACAGAATTCTCCCGATTTGATTTCTTCGATCCGCTTCAGGTCACCTCCGTACAAATCCACATTCGTATACACCTCGCAATTGTTGGGCGTTTCGATGCACTGGTAGTAGTTTGAGTCCCAGGGTTGACAGTAAAACCTTTCGGTGCAGAGTTTGAAGCCGCTTTGGTCTCCACATTTCCCCCACGCGGGAACTTCTCGGCCGGCGATAACGACAGTATTTTTCCCGTTGCTACCGTGCACGTTGTCGAACATCGTTTGAACTTTGCTTACAAGACGGCATCTGGGCTCAATGCGTCTCCATCCGACATCTTCGGTGACGAAAAGTTGGCAGTTAGGATCAGCAGTGCAATTAGCACAACAGACTTCAGGACTATCAGGGTAGAGTACTAGACCCAGAACATCTCCATCAGCGTTCATGTTCGAGTACTGGAGTCCACAAGAAGGATCATCGGCTTTGACCACCCAGGAAGTGGCAATTGTGACAGAGAATGCAAGTCCAGCGATGGGAGAAATCGACAACATTGACAGAGTATGATTCCTAGATAGAGTTTTGGGAAGCGAATTAACCTACGGCCGGGATCGTGGAACAGCAGCATCATAAGACAGGAAAGACGCAAATTGAACGGATCAATGTCGTGAGCAACGGTCGAGACCACAACCAACTTCCACGATTTTGCAGCTGTGCTTGGGCGTTTTGTTTTGTGCGGTGGGTTGCAAAAGGGAAAGTCTGAAAGTCTCTCACTTAGGACTTTTGCTCGCAACTTCTGCTGATCATTTCGGTGATTCAGAGCTAAAAGTACTTTTTGTTGGACGACTGCTATACCTGTACTTTGAATGTGTATTTCTGTGGTAAACGTTGATAAAAAAAAATGATGGCATTAACTTGTCCAACTGCGCCCCGTATGAATCAATTGTATGGGTAGATCAAAATAGTTTACTTATATTTCCTGGAAGTGCTGATTGCTGGACAGTCAGTACCGCACAGCTCAATGGTGCCAAGAATTCAACCAATTTCTCCAAGCATCAATGATGTAAACGTTCTTTCGACCTCACCGGTCAGTCGTAAGAGATACTTGAAGTACTTTCAAACGGTGTCAATTATTCGCAACTCTGCGTGGCAAGTGCTAGTCCTAACAAAACATGCAATTACAACGGGCGCTCTTGCCTGCCTCATCAACTACATTTTCACGTTGGGCAATTTTTTCTCCGGCGAATCCCCAGCAAACCAGTCGAGAGCGGCGTTCGTGACGGCTACGATGGCTTTAGCAACGACGTGGCATTGTTTATCGGTGTATGTGGCTAGTGTATTCGTCATGAGTTTCGATTCGTGAATGGGGGCCACGCTCAATGTCGAGCGGGGTACTTGGATTGTTGGCGGACTCCATGTACTGGAGTTCCCTTATTTATGGGTTGAGGTGTGGTGGGTCTTACGATGCGAAATGCAAACTGACTACGGAGCTATCTTGTCGGCACGTGCCGTGTGGTGCACACTGCTTTCTTGGCCAACCATTCACTACTCGAAAACTCGCTTTCCTCGGCTTGCCTCTCCACCGGAAAACGTGCCAGAGACTTCATCGGTACGATGACCCTGACAAATGCTGGGATTCAAGAACATAGCTGGTCTGCTAATGCAGCGCACAATCTTGGTGTATACGCTGGTAATTGGGCTCACAATGGGGACAACGTACGCGATTGTTGCATTTTCTAGCCGCGAAGTAGACTCGTCTAAGTTGTATCTCTCTACCTTGGGTGTGTCTTCAACACTGTTTACACAGCTGTGTAAACAGTGTTGAAGACATTAAAATGTATTTAATTTTTTACATAAATCTTTTGAAATTTCTTTTTTAGTTAAAATTTCTTCTAAAATATCAGAATGATTATTTTTAATAAAATTTAACCAATTCGTTTCGATTTTATTTAGTAGCTATTTTATTTATTATTTTTGATTTAGAAGCTGTTTTTGTTTTTCCTTGGGTTTTAACTTTAAGTTCAAATTTTTCATGGGGTTTTTGGACTATGATATATTTTATTATTTTTATTTAATTAATAAAAAAATAAATAAAAATAATAAAATAGTAAACAACTTTCAAGAAATTCATTAAAAGCTATTTTTAATATACATTCTAAGAAAGTTATTTAAATAATACAAAAAGCAACTTTAGACTCGTCCCTATGGTCAAAGAATACTTCGCGCCTTACCGCGTGCAGTGAATTTTGCCGCTACGAATACTCTCTCTGCTGCGTTCGTACACATTTGCAGTAGACTCACGATCACTTCTGACGTTGACCTTGTCGGATTTGGTCTGGCAAGTATGATTTTCAAGGGATTTGTGCTTGTAATGACCAAACGTGTTGTATTCAAGAAGAAGCAAATGCGTCCTGAATCGATTTACATTGCTACGGCAGTTCCTACAGTCATAATCAACACGCAACTCCGTCTCTTTATGCTGCGCGCAAACTCGGCATCTGTCAAGGGGTTCCTAGTGCTAGGGATTGTCGAGCCCGTGATTCGCATGTCGAAGATTTCACTTATCCTGGTAGTGCAATGGGGGTACACATTGAACAGACAGCCCTACAGGGATTAATTCAGCATTATGTTGACCACCCAACTCGTATATAGCGATTCTTTACAAATTTCAAGTACACGACCCTTATAAATATTCTCTTTTGCATTCTTTTTGCACGCGAACAAAGTGTTTACAGGATATACGTTTGAAGAGATTCGCTGGGGTACGGGGGTTACGTTTGAGTATGTATGCCACTCAGATCACATTTAGACCACCCAAAAACGTCTAAATCGGATTTAAAATGTATTTGGCCTTTTCAAAAGATTTTTTAAATCGATTTAAGACTTAATTTGAGAGTACCCACAGATGCTGCGGCTGCGAAGCAGGCGCAGGAGATGTGAAAAGCAGTAGATGCTTCTACATGTAGCAGGCCCAGTATGTTTAATGCAACATGTAATATTTCTCTTATTGTATGATGTATTTCAGATAACATTAGTTCAAGTTTCATAAATTGAATAATGAACCCTAAATTTTATAGTCGGCGCACTACCAGCCCAATCCTCTAGTGTCGTGCGATATCCGAGCACGAGAGGCGACTTTAAATCGATCAAAGACTACACTAGCGGGTTGTTACAGCTTGATGGAATGGTTTAAGCGAGGGACTGCACTCAGAGTCATACCATTGAAGAGAAGATCAACTACGCGAAACTTTCCCGCCCGGCAGCTTTCTTTTGTGGGCTGGAAGCAAAAGATGCTCAATTTTCATGCCGCTATCGCTCACGCTGACATGTGCTCCGAGTATATTGCGATTGCCTGCTCAATGTCGATCTACTTTTTCTTCCAAAGCCACGCGCGACTCGGCTGGAATGACGTCGATAGCACTTCGGCAATGGCAAAAGCGACCGTAATGGGGCCGTATCAGATCGGAATCGAGCTTTGTTGTGGACTGGGTGTGCTGCATGTGGGAACTCAAGCACGGCGTGTCGTTCGCCTATTTCAACCGCCTTCGATGGACTCCTGACCGTTTTGGTCTCGAGTTGTACATTGACGTCGATATCCATATCAGCCGTGCTGTACGTACGTGATGCCTAGCTGTCGGTGTGTATTTATCAGTTCGATGAGCAGGGCAATTGTAAGTTGCTTGATACGATGTTTCGCGTTGATTAAAATGCGATCAAGTAGAAAAACTAGTTCTCGTCCTCGAATAGATGGAGTTATTCTCGCTTGATCGCACAAAGCTCATGCAGGTGCTGCGATAAATGACCAACAACTCGACGGAATGCCGTCGCCGGCGAGTTCTAGCGTCCCTTGTGCCAGCAAAATCTCGCACTGCGTCGAGTGATTTATCTCTGGTACGGAAATCACTTGTACCAGCATAAAACGATATCGGTCTTACCTTCCTGTTTAATCTGCAGACTGACTACAACAGACCGAGCGTTCTCGAGCTGCAACAGAATCAATCCCCAGACAATGCGAGTTCCCTCTCACGCGTACAGAATATAAACTGCAGTCAAAATCTCTCTCAACGGATGGATAGAGAACTTCAACACGTACAGGAGCAATGGCGTTCCCATGAAGAAGAACAATTCGATCTACTGCTGCAAAGTGCACGAACATTTACACCCCGTCAAGTTCCCGAGTTGAGCAACTTGCAGACGGAAGCTCCGACTGCAAACTACTCAACTTCCCTTCGCCAACTGGACCACATCGAGCGACTCCTTCACACGTGCGTACAATTAGCCATAGAACCCCCAGTGACCCAATCTCACTCCACTTTTCATTGTAGAGCTGGCGACAGTTTACCAACTTCACTGGAGGCTCAGGACTTTATGGTCGCAACGCAGTGCTACGCCATGGTAAATGTCCACTCTTCATCGTTCAAAGTCTGTAGCATTGACATTTTCCTACCAAATGCAGGCTCTGGAACAGCTCACGACCATGACCAAGTCACTCGAAACTCACTCAAACCACTAACCCCAGTCTCTGTCCACGCGAAAAACACACTCATCCACTTCTCTATCCGTTCGTTTACATGCATGCACAGACGGGGTGTCATCCTCACAACCATCCTCCAAACCAATCACTCAGTCTCTTCAACGCCAGTGTCTTCCGTCCCCACCTGCTTTGCAATCCAACACGTCGATACGGTATCCTCAGTCTCCAATTGGCATCCAAGCAGACAAGTGGTCGGTTCTCCACTAACTCTAATACAAAATGGTGCGCTTCTCCGCCCTCTCGGCCCTGCAAAAGCGCGTGAACCGCGTGCTGGTCGTCGGGTCCATCGAGACGCTGCAATCCCAAGGAGCAGTCGACAGTTTCCTGCACCAGACGCTCGTCTCAGCCGCCACAGACTTGACGTTCACAGGTGCCAACCCATTGCTGCTACAACACGCACTGGACACGCTCCAGCCAGGCACCGACAGCGGCGCCACGTCCCAACTGCTTCTCAGTCAAGGGATGGACGCTGACGCGTTGCACGTCACGTTGCACGCGTTGCCGACGCAGGTGTCGCGCTCCAACACCTTTGCACGTCCCCACTCCATCGCGTCCTTTGTCAAGAGCCACAGCAAGTTGATCACCAAGAGAGGACAAGCACCGAGCAGTGACGACGTCGTGCTCGTGGTGCTCATGCTGCCCGGACACACGGACACGTGGTTCGCAGCGGGCGCGGCCGTGGCACGAGCCGCGCCCTTGTACGAGCACAAGTTGAAGAGGACCAACGGCGTCCCCGTGTCGGAGACCGAGACGGACAAGCTCGAGGTGGTGTACCAGACGCCGCTCTCGCCCGACGAGACGACGCTCGTGCAGCACACGGCCAACGCCATCCAGTTGGCTCAGAGACTCGTGGACGCCCCGCCCAATGAACTGCACTCGGACGCGTTCATCGCTGAGGCGCGTGCAGTGGCGCAGCGCACCAAGTCCAAGATCACGGTCATTCAGGGAGAAGAGCTGAGGGAGAAGGGCTTCGGAGGCATCTACGGCGTCGGCAAGGCGGCGGCGCACAAGCCGGCGCTCGTGTGTCTGAGCCACGTGCCGGAAGGAGTCTCGGACGACGCCAAGGGCGTGGCTATGGTGGGCAAGGGCATCATCTTCGACACGGGAGGTCTGTCCATCAAGACGGGCGGCTTTATGGTCGGCATGAAGCGCGACATGGGCGGCGCGGCGTCGCTGCTGGCGGCGTTCGAGGCGGCGTGTCACGCCAAGAACACGACGGACAAGACACCGCTGCATGTTGTGCTGTGCGTGGCCGAGAACTCGGTGGGTCCAGAGTCGACTCGTGTGGATGACGTGCTCGTGATGTACTCTGGCAAGACTGTGGAGGTGAACAACACGGACGCTGAAGGCCGTCTGGTGCTGGCTGACGGCGTGGCGTACGCTGTCAAGCATCTGAACCCGAAGGTGATCGTGGATATGGCCACGTTGACGGGCGCGCAAGGCATTTCGACCGGCAACCGCATCGGTGCTATCTACACGAACGATGGAGACCTGGAGACGTTGGCGGTCAAGGCCGGTAAGGTGTCGGGTGATCTGGTCCACCCGATGCCGTACGCGCCCGAATTCCACCGCCCTGAGTTCAAGAGTACCGTTGCGGACATGAAGAACTCGGTGAAGAACCGCGCCAACGGACAGGTATCGTGCGCCGGGCAGTTCATCGCGAACCACCTGGGAGAGTACGAGCAGACGGGCAAGTGGATCCACGTGGATATGGCGTTCCCAGTGTTCACTGCGGACGACGAGCGCTCGACCGGCTTCGGTGTTGCGTTCATCCAGTCACTGCTGAAGGAGATCGACGGTGCGGGCTGGTAAACGATTGCTGCAGGAAGGAGTACTCCAAGTACTTGTGTCTCCATTGTTAATGAACACTCTGCGTCGCATGTCATTTACCTTTGCTAGCGTAGGAAAGATCAATTCGTACATGTACGATCTGCTTGAAGAAGGCGTTTCCTCAAACGTTTCTCACTCTTCCTTATGGTCCGTTTGGGTGTCACAAGGAGAAACTGCCGCCAACAAAACCAACAAAACTCGATCAACGCAAAGGACACTAGTACTTTGTCTCGTGGTCGTAGCCGGTACGTCCATCATGTCTGTGACTTCCCGGTCATTTGACTTCCCGGTCACATTGACTTGGTCTTCGTATGCTCTGGAACATTCGGGATGGGCTCTCGAATGTCCGAGACTGTCCCACTGATGGTCCCCTTTCAACCGTTACGATCACTTCAACGTCGTTCATTCCCCAATTTGCCTTTTGACCAGCAAGTCCCAACAAACAAACAGTACAAGCCAATTCCCAACCACATCCACCACCAATGGAGACCCAGACAGCCAACAAGAACCGACTGCAGACCATCGAGCGCAAGGTGCAGGACGTCCAGGAGAAGCTGCACACGCGACTGCCAGCCCAGTACCGACACGAAGCTGCTCGAGTGTGCGCCACCAAGTGGCGACTGCGCGTTCTGCAGCCGTCAGACGCTTCTGCTGTCGTCAAGAAGCTGCGACTGGAGCTCGGCGCCTTTGACTACCGCGTGAAGGAGCAGGCCGAGCTGCTCACGCGCTATTTGATCGACTTGGACGACGTCCTGAGCCTCGGGGACGAAGAGATCAAACGCAATCGGAAGGCGCAGGTGGTGGCCATTCAGCAGCTGCTGCCAGAGGCCGACGCCTTCAAGGAGCGCAGTGCCAAACTCAAACAGTTCGCAGAGGACGCACTCCGAGAGTTCGAGACGCAGACGCCCAGTCCAGTGACGTCCATGGACAGCGACGCCGAGTCCGACGACATGCACGTGAAAGCGCTGTTCGATGAGAGTGAGGACAGCAGCTCTGAAGAGGAGGAAGAAGGCGAAGAGATGGAGGAGGAGGCAGACGCCAAGGAGGACGAGACGATGGAGCCTGAAGAGGAGGAGGCTGAAGAAGAAGAGGAGGAAGTCGCTCCACAGAAGAACTCGACTCCTCAGACGCTGGCCATCGACGTCAACTCGCTGCCTGTGTGGCGGCCGTACTACCAGCTACAGCGTCGACAGGATGGCATCTACCTCATCGCGCGCCTCTACAACACGGACCCGCGCAACGTCCGCGTGCAGTGGAATGAACACAACGGCGTCCTCCGCATCAACGGCTTCCGACTGCCGACTCAGAAGGACATTGTGATGTCGCGTCTCAGTGGCGCACCGACGTTCGGCCGCTTTGAGATCGCCGAGCAGTTCCCGCGGAATATGCTCAACATGGAGGACGCCACGCAGCAGATTTTCGAGGACGGCACGCTGCAAATCCGTATGCCGTACCATGTCGTGCGACGTCCGCTGCATTACCGTCCGGCGTCTCTCTTCCAGCCGCAAGACTGCTTTGTTTGGTAAGCAACAGAGCGAAGCAGTCTCGGCATGTACAATATCATAGGTCTTTGATAGTCCACAACAAAATATATTCTGCTTTACAAAAAAACAAAACGCGTTTGGAGTGACTCGCCGAAGAATTATACGACGTAGCAGAACCGTTTATCGTGTCGATAACAGAAAACAATGGACATGAAGTAGGCTATAGCGTCGGCGTGACTTTCATCAGCGTGGAAAGAGGCATTTGCAGATAAAGCTAGTGGTGATGCATTAGTATTGGTGGTCATGATACGCGCGTTCTCATCACTTAGAAAACTGTCGCGCTATCCCCAATAAACATGTTGCACGGGCAACATTTTTGCATTGAGAAACTACTCAACAGTTGAAATTGGTAGCTCAGAAGTCGCTTCAATACAACAAAAAGATTGTCAGAACACCAGCAACATTAGATTTGGGTCCTGAAGATGAATACCTGGCATATTTTCCCATGGCGAACTTGTCTGACGTCGTCAAAAGCACGCCTTTAGCTGCCACGTCACGCAGAAATTGCTACATCAAAGCAAAGCAAATGTCATGAGCTACAACAGAATCGAAAGTATTTTGCAGTCATACCTTTGCTGGCTTTTCAAACCCAGGAACCGGAGACGAGCAATCGGTGAGAATCACCAAGTCGCTTAGTCTCTTCTTCGGCCACGCTTTAACGAGGTCTCCAACGGTGTAGTTCACGCAGTGTGATAGCGCCGCCCACAATAACGATTTTATCTGCCTGCTGCAGCGATTTGATCAGCGCCGTGTTGAGGCTGCAATCTCAGTTGTAACGAGTTCAGTACACATTCAACCAGAGTCAGTTTATAAAAGACACTCACCTCGTAGAAGGATCGTACGGAAGCTCGTACTCTGCTTTCAGCGCCGAATAATGCTCCGTGAACGGGTTGCTGCCCTTCATGACGTACTGAATCAGCTTTAGCGACTTCTTCGTCCACTCCAGTGCCGACCCCAACACATTTGGCACAATGTTGTGTCCGGGGGATCCGATCACACAATGTTCAGGCCAAATTGTCAGTGAGAATTTCCCACTCGACTCCAGCGACTGCGTGTACGCCAGAACGTAGTCGTTCAGACTCTGCCGTGGGCGATGTGGTATCGTTGATGGGAATCCATTGTCAGGACAATTTGAGAGAGGTCCGACGTGTGGTTCATGATGAAAGCTGCGATCCGAGCAGCGTCTTCGTTGGCGGTTGGAATTGCCAGGGCCCCCCTAGGGTGGAAACTCACTTGCTGGTCAATGACGAGGATCGCCAATCCACCTAACGGAATTTCTCCAGCTTTCTGGGCATCGTCCGTCACGTCGTGTTTACCAGCATTGGTGATCCCGTCGAAAATCTCTCCTACGATCGATGGGATGACGGCAGGAGGAATGACCGCCAATGATTGAGTCAGCAGCAGAGCCAAACATGACGAGATCTTGGCGAATCGGTTCATTGCAGAGGATCAAACACAGGTCAGAGCAGGTTTGAGAATGACAAGTCCGTCGTGAACACGCGACTCTCTACAGGATTTCGAGTATCCGGTGGATTAATAGTTTTCACGAAAGTAACATTATTTGGATGAAGATTGTGTTTTGCTTCCGGATCTTGGCTAGATGTAGTAGCTCGAGGGTGACTACGAGGTTGGGATTGGTTACTGTGGGTTTTTCATGCTGGTGTGGAGACGGATTGGCCACTTAGAGAACCAGAACGACCACTTGCAGCGTAATACTCAACGTCAAACCGACGTAAGGGAGTTGGTTCACCACCGCAGTGCTGGGAGCTGTCTCTCCGTCTGCCGTGTTGATATCACTACCGACTGTGTTCTCGAATTCGCCACTTGAGCTGAATTCCGAGCCAACTGCTTGGTCAATCTGGTCATTCATCCACTCCGGAGTGAAGTTCACGTTGGTGTCTTCAGTACCGTCGCCACTGTGGTCAAGACTGCTCGTCCAGTTGGAGGAGAACGACGAATCATCGCTAGCAGAGGCGCTGGCCACCAGAGCATCGATGAACGCCACGAAGTTGGAGAAATCTTCCGTCGGGTCGGGCGTCACCATTGCTGCTGTAGTTTCGGCAAGAAAGGCTGCGTTGGGTGAATCGGATTCGTTCTCTTCGCGCTGAAGATGACGTCCACCAGAGCTTGGAAGTGGCAGACGTTGGTGGAAGATGACCCCACCGACTTGAAATGGGAGCACGATGAGAAGAAGCACGAAGCTGAGAGTGGCGTTCATCTTGGTTTCGATACGAGTTGCGTCTTCCTTGGCTTGACTGGTCTTGATGGAGCTCTTGTGGACTTTGCGTCTTGTCCGGGAATGAGCCGACAGAACGAAAAGCGCAGCAGCGACGGGATTCTCCGAGCAAAATTGTTCTTGCGAGAAAGTACGTCGGGTTTTCGTGGTCTAATCATTCCTTTTGTAGCCGAAAGACGAAATGTCATGTTGCTACCGGTAGCGTTGATGATGATTTGACTTGTTTCCTTTTTCCTTCGTGTGACCTGAGAGCCGACCACAGCTACCAGTAACACATAAGTCATGACAGTGAAGAAGACACTGGGATGGAGAAGGATGAAACAAAGTTTCGTGTTGGATTTCAAAACTGCAAGATGCTGATCTCTTCATCTCGGCTCGAATGTATTTTCTCGCTGTGAAGAACGCGCTGCTCTTACGGAAGCTGCACGACGATCTTGCCGATGTTCTTGTGCGCGTACATGTGGTCGATGGCGTCCGGGACTTGCTCAAGTCCGTGGAACTCGGTTGGGTCCACACCAGCGAGTAATTTGCCTTCCTTGATGAGCTTGAAAAGGTTCTCCATGTGCGTCGGGATGATGTCGCTGTACGTGCGCAGCAGAAACCCGCGCACGGTGATGGCTTTCATGAGCAGCACCTCGTTCATGGCACTGACAGTGAATGGCGAGCGCGGGGCGTCGCCTCGGTACTCTGAAATGTGCCCAAAAACAATGATACGGCCACGAACTGCCATGTTGTCGAACACGGTCTTGAACATCTCTCCTCCGATGGTCTCAAAAGCGATGTCGATGCCCGTCAGGTACTCCTTCTTCAGCACAGCGTCGATGCTCTCCTTGTTGTAGTTGATCACACGGTCACAGCCGAGCTTCATCAGGTGCGCCGCCTTCTCGTCGTTGCTGCGCGTGCAGATCACGTGGTTGCCCGCCATCTTGGCCAGCTGCACCACGAATTGGCCGGCGCCGCCAGCAGCCGCAGTCACGAACACCGTCTCGTTGGTCGAGAGCTCGCCGCATTCCGTGATGGCAATGGACGCCGAGATGCCGCACACAGTCAGCGGTAGAGCAGCGGGTGAAAGCTCCGGGAGCTTGTGCACGGATCCAATGGGCACCTCGACGTACTTGGCGTAGTCCCCAAACTTGTCATACACGACGTAGTCGCCCACCTTGACTTGGGTGACGCCCTGACCGACTTTGACCACTGTGCCGGCAGCATCCAGACCCGTGCCAAAAGGCGGAGGGTTCTCATTGAAGACGCCGTTGGTCACGTTGATGTCCGTGGCGTTCACACCCAGGAATTTGTTCTTGACCACGATGTGGCCGGCGCTGGCCTTGGGCAGCTCTGGGTGCGTCACGATCTCCGTCGCTTCGCGGAAGTTGGTGGACAGCTTGGTGCACAGAAGTTCGCGGTAGCTGGGCATTGAGGCGGAGATTTGGATTGGGATTTGGTGCGTTAGAGGCAAATTGAGGAATGACACAGACTTTGACAAGCATCAGTGGGGTCGTATACAAGATCACTAATGGTTGATTCTGATTACGCGGACACTTTCGTGCCGAGTAATAGCGGACGCGTATCTTTGTGCACTGACCAATCAACGAATTTAGCGTTTCAGCTAAATGCACGGATTGGGTGAAAAGAAATTGGTACACTTCTGGTACACGTGCATGGCACTGCTGCTTGGTTACCATCGTTGGTTCATTTTTACCTGTTCAAAGTGCTTTTGGTCGACTAGGCTGCTATCATACCTAGTGAGCGGGTGGATGAACTCGCTTTCGTATCGTACTCTGAAGTATCTCGCCACCCCTGGAAGTGATTTGGAGCTGCACACACGGGCTATTAATACGCTATCCCTGATAAGCTTACCAACTGTATTCGCAGCAAGCCGTCGGTGGTCGTCGGCGCCAACGACTTCAAAAACGTGTAGACACTGTGCATCGAGAGTTGTGGGTTGTAACGCTTGCGTGAGGCTATCAGCACGACCCATCGACAGCAATAAAGGCAAGGTGTCGCCTTGTTGTTTGCTTATCATTACAGGTGCTGAGTTGCCAGTGGACTGCACGAAACCACTTCGAGGTGTTGCACATCAATCGTCATCTTCGCTGCAGTTGGACTTCCAGCTCCTCTAGTGCCACTTTTTGGGAATAGATAGTCTACTCAACAACGGACGAGAAACAACGACTTCGAACGACAATACACCTGTCATCGGTGCCTTTACAAGAGTTTGTAAATGATTACTGTACGCTTCCACCATAAACTCCTGCCCAACCATCGGAATGGACAATCAATTGCTGCTACATCCATCTAAGCTATCATTCGTACCATCGGATCTTCGGTTATCCAACCGATTAATTCTCTCCTCTACTTGCGCCTCCTTTCCGTCGGATCTCGTGAGCTGCGAGATGTTTGCGGTACGGTTCGATTTGGTACGAAACACACCGAGTTTGCTGCGGCCCGTCTTTCTGAATAAATACCTCAGCTACGTTGGCTCAGGCGCTTGGGTTATGTCGAGCCAACTCGCGGGTGGTCTGCTGGTACTGCTGGAAGTGGCTGTTGCAGTAGTTGCAGGTCCGTTCGTACGCCTGCTTCCGGCAGCCCGGCACGATGCAGCGCTTGCCTGAAAACCCACCGAAAAACCCACACACATAATGTAAGTAAAGGACCTGCCTTAGTCGAACAACAGAGTCGCCTACCTCCGCCATGGGCCCAGCACAGACCATTAGAAATGGCAATCTTTTCACACTCTTCCGTTTTACACTTCGTACCACCGCCGTGGGACCAGCAGAAGCCGCGCGACTTGGCGCGGTTGGAGCATCCGGGAGCCTTGCACTCGATTGATCCGCCTGCACAGTTGGCAAACACGTTAAGAGAGCCGAATAGCAGATACCCTGGAACCAAGATGGCAATCGTACCATGCCGCCAGCAGCGATTAAAGTGTTTGGCTCGAGCCGTGCAGCCCTCTGCTGTACAACGCTTGCCGCCCTGTTTGATAAGCACCAAGACAGTCAGGACGTGGCGCCAGAAGCGGCGAGGAAGGATAAGTAGCTGCGTACCCCGTGGCGAACGCAAAGACCGTGGTCGACCACGTAGTGGGTGCAGCCAACGAATCTGCACGTGCGGTTCGCTGGGCGCGGCGTCGCCTCTCGTGGACTCGGCGTGCTAGCTCGAAGGGGTCGAGTCCGTGCGCCTACAAGTCCTGGTGGCGTCATGTCCCCCGTAGCGTAGGGACTTGTCGTCGTTGGCAGACTCGGCAGAGCGATTCCGCTGTTCTTGCGGTAGTCAGTGGCGTTTGGTCGAGCTGCAGAGGCGACGAATAGTTGTTAGACAACGAGACAGCACTAGGAGAACACTAGGACACACATACTCATGAAGGTGGCAGAGAATGTCGTGGGCTCAGGTAAATACTGCTCCGTCATCGTGACCGTTGGTGAAGTGAAGTTGTTCTTGTCCATAGCAGCCCCGTACGCATTCATCATGACCGCGGCGTTCTCCTGGTTCTCGTACTGGAACTGCTGCCGTTGCTGCGGACTCGTCGTCGTGCGGAGTACGTCCGAGAAGGCCGGCAGCATCGTGGCTCGTGGAGGGAGGAGCGGTGGCAGCTCCACGATTCCCGGTCGGGACGGGACGAAATGCGGCTCCTGCTTCACGAACACGTCTCTCTGCTGGTGCTGCTGCGGAGACGGAGGTGACGACCGCAGTAGATCGGTTAGCACGATCCCGTTCTCGGGTGGAGACCACGGCTGCATGGTCCTGGACGCTGTGACTAGGACGGATTGACGCCAGTCGATGAATGCGACTAACGGTGACTGGAGTGTGTTGCTGGTCACGAGCGCGTTTCGAAAGTGCAAGTTGACGTGACCCGGACGACATGAGGAGGAGCCTCCGAGGCATAAAGGAGCGACTCCGCTTCGTCTGGTCGTCCCGCGACGAATGCTTGAGGCCGTCTCGCCACGCTGGAATGCGAGCCCCACCTGGCCGTGCAGTGCCGGGCTGGCGAAGTGGTTTGAGCCGTTTACTTCCGCTGTTGACGGACGACGGTGGTGCGTGTGCAAGCCGCAGCTGGGCCGGCCAACGCTTTCGTCGTTGACTCACGGCCGGATCGGCCGGCGTTGCACACGCAACGATCATCAGGATCATGGCGATCGACTGCTGTGGTGGTCGACATGGCTCCTCTCAAGCGCCGTGAGCTCGTCCGACGTGGTGACGATCTCGTTGCCGTCGTGCCAACTGGGCGCCTCATGTCATCGGCGTCGGCAGGTGGTCGATGGCCTGGCGGCGCGGAAGACGTCGAGCGCGCAGCTGCATGCACGCGCGCAAGCCCCATGTTGATGGAACGTCGCGTCCGCAAACGTTAACCCACGACCACAGGAGCTCGTGGCATCGATCACCGAGTGGGTTTCCGTGTGGTACGCGGCCTCAACAATCGAGGCGCGCTCTATACTGCGCAGCTAGTCTTTGCTTGGCGTACGCGAGTCCACAGTTGCTCTGGCCCAGGGACTCGTGTGGCTGGCCCCGATTGCCGGTCACCAGTTTCATCAAGTTGAGGGTTGTCCATCAAAACGTTCGGTCATCAACTCGGCCTTCAAATCCCGCCGTGGCGGCGGAACGACCAGCTGAAAGGGTAAAACTGAAGCGAGTTATCATGAAATGACGAGCCACCACCACCTTTCGGGAAGATCGGATCGCGCCTTTTCACGGGTCATCGTTCGTAGCGGAGACCGTCGTGCATATTAAGATGGAGGGCTACCTCTGGAAAAAGGGCCGCAAGGTCCCGAGCATGTACGTGGTCCGTCTTGAGTGGGCAGCCCATTGTAGAGCTAACTGGTTGTTTGTTTGGTGCAGGAAGCGGCACTACGCCGTGCTCAAGGGCACGATGCTGGCGTTTTACGCCACGCAGGACGAGGCGCAACGGTCCGGCGCCGTGCCCAAGCGGGTGCTGGAAGCGACCGACCTCCGCATCATGCCGGGCACTCCGGCCGCGGACACGACGCACCCGCCGCACCTCGTGCTCAAGTATCTGGACGTGGACGGAAACGGCACGCTGCAAGTTCGCGCGGACTCGAGGGAGACGCAGCAACTGTGGCTCGAAGCAATGCAGCACGCGCTCAAAGAACCGGATCGGCTGGCCGAGGAAGAGATCGCAGAGGTGCAGGAAGAGCTCATGAAGGACGCACAACGCCACAGTCGCGCGGTGCAGCAGGCGACGGAGGCGGTGGAGGCCGCGGGCCGACACCACCGAGAACAAGCCAACGCCGAGGCGGCGCTGCAGCAGAACCGAGAGATCGCGGTCGAGCTCAACACGCAGCTCGAGACCGCGCGGGCGTTGCAGGGAGAGGCATTTCAGAAGCTGCAGGGGCTTCAACATGCACTGGAAGAGGCGAGACAACGAGTTCACGCGTCGTCCATTGGATCGGACGAGTCTTCGTCGTTTGAACACGCCATGGGGTCCGTGGAGAGACTGGCAGCCAAAGTGGAGGTGGCCGCAAGCGCAGAGGCGACGCACTCTCGAAATGTCGAGCTGCTTCAGCTGCAGACGGAAGCGAACTCGAAGGAGCAGCAGGAACTGGTTGTGCGTGTCCAGCAATGCGCAGAACAGAGCAAAGTGCTTCGTCAAGTTGCTGCCAAGAGTCTTGAAGACGCCCAGCGCGCCAAGAAGAGGACGAAGCGACTTGCGTCCTGGGGAGACGAAACGAACGTTGGTGAAGGGGTCAGTGCGAGACCTTCGCAGTTAGACCCGCTGGTCGAAGGTTACTTGTTGTGCCAGCACCCGATGCGAACCACGATGCACCGACGCTACTACGTGTTGACAGGCAATACGCTTTGCTGGTACCAGGACCAGGACGCTTTTACCAACAAGATGGACGCACCGAGTGGCGTTCTCCACGTTGCTGAAGTGGCTGAATGGGATGGTAAAGTCAAACCGACTTCACCCCTGCGAAGACTCGTCGTGCCGTTCGGCGGCAGCAGCTCCAAGACGAATCCAAACGAACTACATCCACATCCGTTTGCTGTGCTTACTGTGGAGGGCAAGACGCTACGGTGCAGTGCACCGCTCAAGAAGAGCCAAGAGGACTGGATAGCTGCACTTCACGTTGGTCTCACCATGCCGCCGTTGTCTCCTCATCGAGCACGCGCCGCCAAATCACGTCGAGACTCGTTCGATTTGTTGGCGTCGACTCCGTTGTCCCCCAAACGCCAAAGCAGCGACGAAGCCAAGAAGGAGGAACCAAAGGAGTTGATTGAGACTTCCTCGAGTCAAAAGTCAGAGGAGACTGTGAGCGCAGCGGAGACAACGGAGCTATCGTCTGAAGTGGTTGTGGAAGGTTACTTGGTTGGGAAAAGCTCACTCGAGGAGACCATGAAGAAGAAATACTGCGTGCTGAGAGCCCTCACGCTGTACGTCTTCACTTCTCATCAAGAGGCAGCAAGTACAGAAGCCTCGAAGCAGACGCAGCAGACTCCCGTAATTCGCAGCACTGCTTTTCATGTTTGTGGGGTCTCTAGCTGGGACGGCCACGCCACTTTGATGCACTACGATCACGGCTTATTGATCCAGACAACGGAGCACCAAAGCATTTACTGCAGCGCTCCCAGTCTTCAGGAGAAGAATCGGTGGGTGAATGGGGTGCAACAGGCTTTGCTCCGGTATCAGCATGACGCAAAGCGTGGCTCGAGATTGTTCAACCAGGCCGCAGCATCGGACAACGATGAAGACCAGACGTCGGAACCTCAGCGTCGACCTTCCTGTGCATCGGCCCGACGTGAATTCCTGTCCATTTTGCAGCGATACTATGCCGAGTATCATCCTGGAAAACTGGGAGACGTGCCAATGCTGCTATCGCGGTACCAAGGACGCGAGAAAGCTCTTGTCGAACACCTTGATCGACTGTATGGCACAGCAATGGGGAAAGACGCCAGTATTGAGCTTATTCTAGCGGCGTTGATGAACTCCACACAGTCACACTCACCGTCACCAAAACCAGTTCCACGCACTCACAACGCTTCACCTTCCCCAACAACGAGAGCTCCAGATGATCTCACCGACTGGTTAACGTGGAACAAAGATGTCCACGCTAGCTTTTGCATCTTATCGGGAAATCGTCTCGAGCGCTTTGAATCGGAGGAGCAAAGTCGGAATGGAGCACCCTCGGCTGTGTTTCTGGTGACTGGAGTTCATGACTACCCAACACCATCTCCAACAATGAACCGCTCGACTATGACGGACCAGCAATTGCAGTTCTTCTTGTCGGGTGGATACGAAATGGATACGAGTTCCTCAACTGAACTGCTGGTACTCCAGGCAACGACTTTAGAATCAAAGCAGAAGTGGATGACGAAACTTCTCGGCGGATTGAGCAATTTACCAGTCGAGGAAAAACTCGATAAGACCGAGTCTACACCAATTGAACCCGTGAAGACGGAAGCTCTTCCCATCATTTCAACTCAGGCAACGACTTTGCAGGAAAAATTGGTGGAGTTTTATCAGCTCCACAACCCGAAACGTGTTGGCGATGTGGAAACTCTGATGAGTAGTTTTGCTGGCCGCGAACGGCAGCTTCTGGCTGCATTAGACGCAACTTACGGCACCAATGCAAGCTCCGACGGTAGTTTCGCTGCTTTTCTTCCTCAACCTTCGCCTCCAAACACGCGACCAAGTGGCCAAAGCGTTTTAGTTCATCGTGAAGGATATTTGGCAGTGAAGCACCCGAGACTCGGTACTTCCTTTCGCAAGTGTTTCTGCGTACTTGATGGCACCAATTTGCAGTGCTTTGACAGCAGCGTGGTGGCGCATAGTGGTCACACTGCTTTGTTAGCCGATACCGTCGTCAGTCTTCACCCGGTGACGGCCAAACTGGCGGAGACGATGGCATTTCGCTTAGAGACGCAAACGAATGGTGTCATCATGCTCCGTTCGGACGCTGCTGAGATTCTACACGACTGGATCAACGCTTTACGCGCTGCAGTTATGAGTCAACCTCCTCAAGATGAAATGAAAGAAAACCTCAAGCAAAAGGACGAGCTCGGTAGCTCCTTCCAGCAACTTCGTGCTCGACTCGTCGACTTCTACGAGAAACACAACCCGTCCAAAGTGTCCGATGTGGATTCGCTGCTTCACTCGTTTCAAGGGCGTGAAGGTGCTTTACTAGAGCAAATCGACACGGTCTACAAAAGTCAACTCGCCACTGACCCAATCTGTACATCTTTGTGTGCTGATCTCGCTGCGAAGTACGCGGAGGAACACGAAAGTATCTCGCCAAGCAAGTCAATCACTAAAGAGCCCGTGAAAGAGGCGATTCTGATGGAGGGTTACCTTATGAAACGCGGCCACAAGATTCCGTCAATGCGAAAGCGATACTGCGTGCTGGTGGGGAATGAGCTTTCGTACTTCGTCACCCACGACGACAGTAAGAATCCTGGCGGTGGGGCCACGACAGCTCCACTTGGCAACTTTCGTGTCGAAGTCGTGGGTGATTGGCATGGCAAAACGGCAACGCACACGTACGAGCACGGGATGGAACTCGAGACTAGCGACGGTAAAACTTTCTTTTGTGCTGCATCAACTGCGCAGGAGAAACAGCAATGGGTCGATGCTTTCCGCCGAGGTATCGCGCTCGCTCGAAACTTACAACGACGAGCTGAGATCGAGGACGGAAGCGAAGAGATCGATGGCGAAACGGAGCAGGACCGACACTTACGCGAACAATTTCGTGAAAAGCTGGCAGACTTCTATCGCGTACGGAACCCCGGAAAGCTTCCCGACTTGGATTTGCTCTTGAGTTGCTACGCCCAACGTGAGTTAGCATTGCTGCAAGCAATTGACGAAGCCTACGGCACGGGTCTCGCTGCGGATGAAAACCTTTTGGCACTTCTTCCTCCTTTGCCTGAACAAGCCACTGCATTGGCAACGCTCAAGCTGGATGGGTATTTGAAAAAGACTGCGGGTGACAGCTCGAACTCTCTCTGGAAGCGAGCGCAGACGGTGTATGTCGCTCTTGATGGTTTGACTCTTGCTCTGTTTGCAACGCGCGAAGGGTTCAAGGGCGGAGGTGCTGGTTTAGGTGACGGCATGACGGTGTTGGCGGTGAAAGACGATGATTCACGGCACTCCTCAGTGACGCGCTTCGCAGTGGAGACGAGTGACCACGAATGGCTCCGGTTTGAGGCTCGTGACACCATGGAGAAGCGGCTGTGGATGCAAGTGCTTCGTGCAGCACTGGACACCGTGTTGGCTCAGAGTTTGCTAGCCGATGACGGCCCCCAATCCAGAAAAGCTCTTCCTAGCGGCGCCACAGTCGACGCGCGAGGATTTCTGCTACTGCGCTTGGACTTCGACTGTGCTCAAGAGGATCATTGGAAGCGACGAGAGCTCGCGACGCCAATTGAAGAGCGCAGTGTGGCGCTGGAAAATGGCAACGAGTTCGTGATAACCAAAGCGACTTCGTCCGAGAAACTTGGAGCTGAGCAAGCACGATTTCGAATCGTTAGTACTCGTGCTTGGGTCCCAAGTGCTCGCTGTTGGCCAGTGACGGCAGGCAATCGAGCGCCTCGCTTCCCGTTCCAGATTGTCACTCAAGAGCAGTTTGTTCTGAGCTGCAGCGCTGCATCCGATGCAGAGAGAGCGAAATGGATTCGTCAGCTTCGTCTAGGTGCTGAACAAGCCGCAGCTCTTGAAATGCTGGAGGAGCAACTACTCGAAACCACAGCGCCAATGTCTCCAGGTCGTCGTAGCTTGGTCGATCGACGAGAGCGCGGGTTTAATGAAGACGGAGAGGTTGTGGTGCCTTCTCCTCCTGTGGTTCAAGCACAACAAGAAGAAGAGGAGCTCCCGATGACAGGATATCTGTCATTCCGACTTGATCAATCTCCTCTTTCTTCTAGTGAGGCTCGACATGCTTCCCAAGTGCCGATTCCACACCAAGGCTTCGTAGTGTTGACGATGAGAGCTCATGTTGCAGTCTTCGAAGACGAAAGTGCCTATTATCGTCGAGACATTCCCGTTTGTGAAGCCCAAGCAGTTGAGTTGTTGTCTGAAGGCGTGGCCTCACTGGAGGTGTCGACGCACAGCCCCAAGACCAAGCCACATCTTCGGCATTTGTTCCCCGGAGCGAAAGAAGCGG
This sequence comes from Phytophthora sansomeana, assembly GCA_032158285.1. Taxonomy (NCBI): domain Eukaryota; phylum Oomycota; class Peronosporomycetes; order Peronosporales; family Peronosporaceae; genus Phytophthora; species Phytophthora sansomeana. The sequence goes on along the minus strand of JAPDHH010000278.1, from coordinate 179,683 downwards.
TGACAACTTCAAATGCGTTTGCCGTACTGCTTCATCCGTTGAGAGATGGGGCTAATGCAACTGCAGACGACATGAACAACGACCACGAAATTCACACGGCAATGCTCGAGTTCTTCCCGACGCTGCCGTCTCAACGGGATATGTGGATGGAGGCTTTCACAACTCGAATTGACTTCGCGAGAGGCGAAGCACTGCTGGCCGATGAAAAAATAATGCTCAAACTTGAACGGGATTATGAAGAAGTTCACGAAGCAGTGAAAGAAGAACCGAGTGTCGAGGATACAGCCGAAGGTGTCGATGGAAGTGGCAGCAGCGGAGGTGAGGAAGACGACAGCAGTGGAGAGGACAGCGGGTTCGAAGACAAGCCGTTGACGGTGGAAGTTAGCGAGTTCTCACAAAAAGATGCCACATTAACCGCAGACACGTCGACTGTGAGCGAGAGTGAATCGTTCTTCGTCTTCCGGACGGCAGCAATGGAAGGGCTGTTAACTCCGTGGCAGACGTCAACGTCGCCCATTCGGCTGCCAGGCAGCTCAAAAATGAAGCCGATGGACCAAGTATACGCGGTTCTCGTGGGCTGTCGACTTCGATGTTATCAATCTCGAGAAGCTGCTGCAGCCGCTTTTGGTGCGAACTCGTCCAGGAGGAACCTGCTGGCAGAAGTCGAGCCTCCGTCCTTGGATGTTGAAGTCACAGGATGTTTGTCTTGGGAAGCACCAACTGTATCGTGGCTGACAATTGGCAAGGAGAACGAGAACCTTGGGTTCAAGGTGGAAGTCAAGGGATCTCGTCACGGACCTTGCTTCACGGCACCATCAGTTGAGGTAAAAGAGCAGTGGATTAACGTACTGCAGCATGAACTCAATTTCGTTGTAGCCGAGAGATCGATGAGTATGTCGGAACGGAAGTTCACACAGGAAGTGGCCGACCATCTCGCCAGCATAGCTGCAAGTGCCGAAGCAGCCCAAAACGCCAGCATTGATGCAGCCTCCAATGCGACCAAAACCGAAGGGTATCTGCGAGTGCGGCATCACAACTTGGGTTCCATTTGGCGAGATCGCTTCGTGGCGTTGGAAGGCAGCAAATTGTCCATTTACTCTGAAAACCGCGACGAAAGTCAAGAAATCGACGACAGATCAGCGCTGGAGAAGCATGAGCTCGTCGGAGTGGAGAAATGGCGTCCAGTGTTTACAACCATCGGTCGAACGGGATCTGGGAACTTGAAAGGCACAGGCTTTCGAGTCGAAACTAGTAGCGGTGTGTACTTGGAATGCACTGCCGCAGACGCAAATGAAGCTTCGAAATGGCGGAATGCGATCACTGCTGCCACCACGAAAGAGACGTCCGAGAACACCGTGTCGCGCGATGCTTCTTTGCCGTTTGTAGCTGGAGCTCGAATGGAGGGTTATCTCAAGTTGAAAGACTCGAACAAGTCAACCGACAAGAAGAAGAAGACCATGAAGATGAAGCCTCTGAAACTCTGGAAAACACGATACTGTGTTGTCATGGGCCCCCACTGGCTCGTGTACGCGAACCAGTCGCAAGCCATTTCAACTGGTGAAGCTCCGACGCCAGTAGCTGTATACGAGCTTTTGGAGATCGCAGTGCCCGATGGAGACGGCGACGCAGTTGAAAACGATTTCTCGATTCACGTGGTTCCTGGTCGACAGGTCAAATGCCGAGCTCGTTCGAGTCTTGAGCGTAAGCGATGGGTGAACGCCGTCGAAGACGAACTCTTGGCCCAAGCGAAAACATCGGAGGATCTGAAGCGATCCATGAAGGAACGAGAGCAGAAGTTGGCAGCTCGAGAAGCGGTCAAGAGTAAAATGAACGAAGTGAAATCGGATGCTCGACGCTTGTCAGCATTGCTAGGCGAAGCAATTCAAAATGCCCAGCAAGATTCCGACACCGACTCGGACGGACATGAACATTCGTCTGGCATTGAAGACGACGAGACTTCGTCACTACGGCAGCGTTCGGGTCCTGATTATATCGACGGCAGTCCAGAAAGCTCTCCAATGCGAAGAAATGCTGGTGAGCCGGCATTCCCGTTCGACACGCTGGACATCAAGGGCTCGGATACCAAGCAGAAGGAGTCGCAATCGTCACCATCTTCGATCACGAACTTCTTCGCTTGTTTCTTCCGATGCATTCCCATGAACTCGCAAGCTTCGAACGGGAAAAATGTCATCGCTCCACTTGGCATTCCTGGGTACCCGTCAACTGCCGCTGCTTGCAATCCCCTGTACACCTGCGACTACTACGAGGACGACGGATATCGAGGTTTAGCCAAGTAGGGAGTTAGCAAGCACGGTTGATATGTATGTATACAGTCCGGATCTAGGTCAACACGATGAAGGTGCGCCTTGCTTCTTTCTACGCTGTAGCAGCAGCGGTCGGGGCCTCCACTCGGGCGTCAGGAATGCTGTCACTGTCGCTGGAGGACGAGTTGAATTCACGCAGTCGGTCCAGGTACGTCAAAGCAGCTCCGTTGCACCACGACTTGAGGAGGAAGTTGCCCTCGTAGAAGGCGCAGTGACTGCCTTCAGCCGTAGTCACCAGCATGGCCTTGGGTTTCCTGCGGAACTCGTGGTACGGGATCGTCTCCTTGGTGCACACGGGGTCATCCAGGGCATTAATGCAGAGCAGTGGCATTTTCAGGTTGTCCACGTCGCGCATGGGGTTGTTGACCTCCCAGTACGACTCCAAGTCGTCGTAGCCGTGCATCTTCATGTACACGTGCTGGTCGAACTCGCGGATACTCGTGGCGCGCAGAGCTCCGTTCATGTCCACGACGTCGTTCAGCTCGTTCTTATGCCGCAGCAGGAACGACTTGAGCGTGAACGTCATCAAGAAATCGTACACGCGGTTGATCTTGCCCCGACAGAAGAGGTCGAAGGCGTTGTACCCGGGCGAAATGAGCACTCCGGCACGAAGACGCGACCTGTCTCCGAGTTCGCACAAATAACTGCACAAAAGTCCCGCTCCAGCCGAGCAGCCGATGCCGTAGAGTTCGCTGTCTGGGAACGTCTTCTCCACGTGGGCAATTGCCTCCTCCAGGTCCTGTACGCAGCCGAAAGCCTGCAGCTTTGGCGTGGCCAATTTCAGACCCCCGTGGCCGCGTTTGTTGAACACCACGGGGCGATACCCGTGAGCCAAAGCTTCTGCACACAACGTCCGCATGTTGTCACTGCAGCCCACGAGTCCGTGCATGATGATGGCAATGGGGGCGTCCTCCTTTAACGGAGACTGTAAGTCCACGGAGGACTCGAGCGCCCAATCCAGAGAGGCCTGACCACCATCTTTGAACGTCAAGACGTCTCGCTTGTACTTGACTGGGCTCTGGGGTACCAAAAAGGTCAGGAAACATTGGATGTGCGAGTTGGTCCACCACGTGGGCGAGTACTTGTCCAGCACGGGCTGCAGCGCCTGCAACGCGTTCAATATGGCAAATGCCATAAATAAGATTAAAATGGTACCATATTTAAACCAGATGCCACATTTACGTACGTCAGTCATGAAGGCGTTGAGCTCCGAGGTGCCGGCCACGATGCGCTTGGAGGCGACTGCGCGCGAGCCCACGACGCCTTTCGCCGCCAGGTAGGCGAAAGTGGAGAGCAGAGCCGCCGCCGTCAGCATGTAGCTCCTGCATGCCACAAATAAGAAGTTAGTTGTGGCACTATACATAATTATGGCAGGCGTGAGCACTTTTCCGAGCTGGCAAAGTGGCGCCACAATGTCCACATCGAGAGGAACACGAGGAGCGTGCGGAATGCCATTGTGTGAAAAATGCAGGCCCTAACCCGTTGCAATCGTGCAGGGTAAAATGAAGAATGCGTACTCTTTAGACGCCGCCACGCTCAGCACCTTTCTCGCTCTCGACTCCCTCGGCGCTAAGAGCGTCTCTGTCTTGCCGCGCGCGTGGCAAACTGCGAGTGTCCCGCTGCCGTCCATGGGGCTCGTCGGTTTCTGCACGTAAGGCGGTCTCAGATACCCCTATAGTGAAAGCAAGAGAGTCGCGGTGCCGACTCAGATCCGTTGGTTAAAAAACAGGAACTGAAACGTGCAATTGAGACTTGCTGGTCACTCGTCACTTTCGTGGCATGAATTGCAGTCTTTTGAATTGCATTCTATCCATCGAGGACAAGAAGCACCGTGCACACTAGCGTCAGATCTGGCAAAAGTGCATGAAGATGCAAAGAGTCACGATCTCGTAGGGATCCACTTGGCTGCAAAGGTGCGAGAGTGCGGATCCCTTTCGTGTTCGTTTGACACGACGCCGCGATGGCTCTGGACCATCAGCTCGAGTTTTGTGCTAAGCGGTTGCAGCACCACGCGGAGCCGGAGCTGACCACAACAGGAGCTGGCAATGGAGTGCCACGTGGAAGAGACCCATGCATTATTGGAGACCAAGTACTGTTTTGTAACGTCCACCCGCACAGCATCCAGGATCAAGATGGATGCACTGCATTCACTTTCCACTATAATGCCATATTTGTCCAAGTGCTGGCATCCACGAAGCTTCATGCAGCGTGTACCATCGCGAAACATTGGAAGGCGTTCGAGGAGGACGCGTGAACAAGGCGCCGTACTGGAGGCGCAACTTCCTAGCAGTTTGTCGAGCAACGAAGTCGCGACTGCCATTGCGGTCGCAGCTGCAAGTATTGTGCATGTTTGCTCTGCACTTGACCCACTGTCGACCAATCTCGACAAAGTGCTTTTCAGCATCGCACGTGTCGTTTTGAAGGCGGTCATATTGGCACTGAGAAACGTTGGAGAAAGAGCTACGATACCCAATGTTGGTTCTGGTTTTTAAAGCTGCGTTTGCTAGAGCTACTGGTGCGTATTGCTAATGCTCACGGAGGCAAACAGAGTATTCACGGAGTCAACAGCGTCATTTCCTCGAACAAGTCTTCAGCTCTACAAACTTTTCCCCAGTCGCCTGGTACGCAGAGCGAGGACTTTTAATTCGCGTCAGAGGCTATTGCACTTTCATGCTGCTGCGAGTCACTCCGACATGTACTCCGAGTATATCGCCACTGCCTGCTCCGCATAATTTTATTCGTGGTCGATTTAGTCTGCTGCTGCCTAGGCTGGGAAGATTTCTCACTGCGGTCTTCACGAGCTGCGCGTTGAGGTCGTTTAACCTGAAATGCTTATCTAAACATTGAGTCATCAACTCCTCTCATCATAAAAGCCAACTGAAGATTACGTAGGTGTGACAAGGTTTCGCAAGAATACAAGTCTTACAGCTCCAGCATCTCTGCGTTTACGATATACAGGCGTGGATCGAGTGGGGTCTTGTACTTCAAACGCTCTTGGTGCTGTCATTCCCCAATTTTCGACGTCTCGCACTAGCACCCGACAACTTCTCAAGCAGAAATGGCTCCAGGAGCGTCTTCAAGCTCTTACAACACGCTAGTTCGTGAAATAACCAGTCGCCTACTCACTGAAGCGGGGCATTCATTGCGCTATCTACGCCACGCTTCCACTTCTGAAATGCGCGAAATTGTCCACAACTTGCTGGTCGTTCGACCTGCTCCGGACGATTCCGTCGACATGGAGGACGAAGAAGATTTGTACCAGAAGATGGACACACTGCTCGACCTCGAGCTAAGACACCGCAAGACGATCGTGGACGCGAAAGAACTGCCGACCATTATGCCACCTCGTTCACTATCCACGAAAGTCACTCACGGTTTTGAGCAAATTGCGCTCTGGAAGGGCGACATTACAACGCTCAAGGCCACGGCCATCATGAACGTGGCCAATTCCGAGTTGCTTGGGTGTTTCCAGCCGTCTCACAAGTGCATTGATAATGTGATTCACAGCATGGCTGGTCCGCGTCTGCGAGCTGCATGCAACGAAATTATGTCGCGTCAAGCTCATGAAGAACCAGTGGGGCACGCACAACTCACACCGGGTTTCGCTCTACCGGCCAAATTCGTGCTGCACACGGTTGGCCCGCAGTTGCGTAGCGGATCAACTCCGACGGATGAGGAACGCGCACAATTGCAGTCCTGCTACACCCGTTCGCTGGACTTGCTGCTCATGACAGTGGAAAATCAGTCAAACGAACAAGTGTCAGTAGCATTCCCGTGCATTTCGACGGGGCTGTTTGCTTTTCCCAGTGATGAGGCTGTGCCTTTAGCTGTGGACAGCGTTTTGAAGTGGCTGGACGCTCACAGAGGACAGACCAAGAGCTGGAAGGTGATTTTCAATACCTTCTTGAAGCGCGACTACGATCTGTACAAAACGTACATTGAGAGCACCAGTCCAATTGATATCAAGTTGCCCTCTGCTCCCATGTCTACATCGGTGGAGAACGCACTTCGAGCTATCCGAAACGCGGACTATGTCATGGTTGCAGCTGGAGCAGGTCTTTCAGCTTCCGCTGGGCTTGACTTTCGTTCTGAGACCGTTATGAAGAAGTTCCACCCGACAGTGCGTAAATCGCTGCCACACTTTCGCACGCTGTACAACTTCATCGCATTCCGAGACTGGGATGAATCACTCATGTGGGGTTTCTACTTCAAAAATGCCAGCATGATCTGGTTTGACTGGCTTCGCTACCGAACGATGCCCACGTACTCGCACTTGAAAACCATTCTGGATGCATTCGAGCGTCGAGAAGAAGGCTCCACTTTTATTCAGACAACCAACGTCGATGGTTTGTTTGTGCAAGAAGGCTTCGACCCGAAATCCCTGTTCGTCATGCAAGGGGACTTTGGACGCATTCAGTGTGCGAAACCTTGCTCGGATGAAAGTGTTTGGCCTATCAAACCTTTCATGGAGAGAAGACTCAAAAGCTTTAACCCCATGACGTACCGCATTGAAGACCCGGCGGATCTACCGAAATGCCCCAAATGTGGTGGCCGCATGTCTGCTTTCTTGCGCGAAGATGACACCTTTCTGGATAGTGGGGTGGCTGGAGACCGCGCTCGATACGAAAAGTGGCTTGCAGGGATCGTCGATCAAGTTGAAAAAAACAACAAAAAGCTCGTCATCTTGGAGCTGGGCATCGGATTCAACACCCCTGGTGTGCTTCGCATTCCTAATGAACAGCTCGCGCTGCAAGACGGGGTCCAACTCGTGCGTATGAATTCGGAAGATCCCGAGATACCTTTTCAGTGTCATGGTGTCGAAGTATCAGAGAATGCAACTGATGTCCTGGACTACATCGCTCACAAAGTTAGCAAACAAATTCACAACGACGAGCAAACTTGCTAGAGTGCTATCGAAAGTCTTGCCGATTCGGTAGGCGTCCAGAATATATAACCCCCTCCACGTTCAGGTTCTCATTCGTCGAACAATTCGCTGGCATTCCCCAGACGAATTCCAATTCAAAAATGGGTTTGGCATGACCATTGCAATTGAATTTCTTCTTGAACAGATTTCCTACGCCTTGCAGTGTTTGCTTTTCGTTCCGCGATTCTTGAGCGAGTCTATCAAAACGAGTTTGTTTCTTCGCAATCAGAATGTATTGTTGTGGGATATGAAAGACCTATGATATTGTACATGCCGAGACTGCTTCGCTCTGTTGCTTACCAAACAAAGCAGTCTTGCGGCTGGAAGAGAGACGCCGGACGGTAATGCAGCGGACGTCGCACGACATGGTACGGCATACGGATTTGCAGCGTGCCGTCCTCGAAAATCTGCTGCGTGGCGTCCTCCATGTTGAGCATATTCCGCGGGAACTGCTCGGCGATCTCAAAGCGGCCGAACGTCGGTGCGCCACTGAGACGCGACATCACAATGTCCTTCTGAGTCGGCAGTCGGAAGCCGTTGATGCGGAGGACGCCGTTGTGTTCATTCCACTGCACGCGGACGTTGCGCGGGTCCGTGTTGTAGAGGCGCGCGATGAGGTAGATGCCATCCTGTCGACGCTGTAGCTGGTAGTACGGCCGCCACACAGGCAGCGAGTTGACGTCGATGGCCAGCGTCTGAGGAGTCGAGTTCTTCTGTGGAGCGACTTCCTCCTCTTCTTCTTCAGCCTCCTCCTCTTCAGGCTCCATCGTCTCGTCCTCCTTGGCGTCTGCCTCCTCCTCCATCTCTTCGCCTTCTTCCTCCTCTTCAGAGCTGCTGTCCTCACTCTCATCGAACAGCGCTTTCACGTGCATGTCGTCGGACTCGGCGTCGCTGTCCATGGACGTCACTGGACTGGGCGTCAGCGTCTCGAACTCTCGGAGTGCGTCCTCTGCGAACTGTTTGAGTTTGGCACTGCGCTCCTTGAAGGCGTCGGCCTCTGGCAGCAGCTGCTGAATAGCCACCACCTGCGCCTTCCGATTGCGTTTGATCTCTTCGTCCCCGAGGCTCAGGACGTCGTCCAAGTCGATCAAATAGCGCGTGAACAGCTCGGCCTGCTCCTTCACGCGGTAGTCAAAGGCGCCGAGCTCCAGTCGCAGCTTCTTGACGACAGCAGAAGCGTCTGACGGCTGCAGAACGCGCAGTCGCCACTTGGTGGCGCACACTCGAGCAGCTTCGTGTCGGTACTGGGCTGGCAGTCGCGTGTGCAGCTTCTCCTGGACGTCCTGCACCTTGCGCTCGATGGTCTGCAGTCGGTTCTTGTTGGCTGTCTGGGTCTCCATTGGTGGTGGATGTGGTTGGGAATTGGCTTGTACTGTTGTTTGTTGGGACTTGCTGGTCAAAAGGCAAATTGGAGAATGACCAATGTTGAAGTGATCGTAACGGTTGAAAGGGGACCATCAGTGAGACAGTCTCGGACATTCGAGAGCCCATCCCGAATGTTCCAGAGCATACGAAGACCAAGTCAATGTGACCGGGAAGTCAAATGACCGGGAAGTCACAGACATGATGGACGTACCGGCTACGACCACGAGACAAAGTACTAGTGTCCTTTGCGTTGATCGAGTTTTGTTGGTTTTGTTGGCGGCAGCTTTCTCCTTGTGACACCCAAACGGACCATAAGGAAGAGTGAGAAACGTTTGAGGAAACGCCTTCTTGTCGAGGAGTCTACCAGTGGATACTGTAGCTGCTGATGTAATGCATTTACACTTTTCTAACGAACCGAAAAAAAAACAATTGCCCGTTCACAGCAGATCGTAGACGTACATGAACGAATTGATCCCTCCAACGCTCGCAAAATCGAATGACATGCGACGCTGGGTATTCATTGGCGATGGAGACAGAAGTAGATGCAGTTTCCGGTACCTTCGTGGAGCCCGATGTGAAAGTCTATTCTGGTCTCGAAGGGTGACTAAATAGTTTAGTTTCGGACTACGACAACAACTTTTACGCGTCAAACAATCCGTAATGGCGCTTTAACTTTTCTGTGCTGTATCGTGTGTTTTATGGAGTAAATTAGTTGTTAGGATCATTCATCTCGTCTTTCCAGCATAAACTCGAATTACCCAGTCATGTCGAGAAGAACATCTTGCTGCATTTGCAAGTAAGACCGAACTTGTGTCCCGATACATTTCATCGCGTGTTGGGTAAGCGTCGTCAAGTTCGTGTCCTTGCTGGTTGCTTGTAGACGGTAGCAAATGCGAACGATGGAGGACTTTTCAGGGTCTGTTGGCGATGGTGACACAACTGACCAATACGTTGCTTCGAATTCAAGCCATTCCGTTGGAAGAAACCACTTCATCGATCCGACAAGGGCGTCACGATTCATGCCCTCGTATTTGCGAAAGGTGCTGACTGCGTCGACGTACAGTGGCGCTCTGGCATTTTCCCATGATAAGTGAAGCGATACAACTTGTGTTGTACACTTCCTCGCAGAATTGAGGAGGTCGCTTTTGAGCCTGCAGAACAACATTTCAAGTTGTCAGCAATAAAACAATAAATAATAGCTTTGACTGCAACCTTAACGTACGAAGGAGAATGTTTTCTCCGGTGCTGCTTCGCCTTTGTTGGAAATGAAACGCCATACCATGCCTCCAGCTTCACGAACTGAGCACGCGAGCGGCGTGATGGAGGTCATCTCGAAACAGTTTCCACAACTTGTGGTGTATTTGTTCTGCGTGCGAAAAGCAACAGACCAGACCTTTCTCAATGACCGGGAACGCATTATCGAGCTGAAGAAATAGCTGATCCAGATTGCTCGACAGCTCGGATACTATGGGATCGCTGAAGTCGAGCTGAAAGAACGATCGATCGGCCATCGGCTGCATTTGTTCCACAAAATGCATCCCCTACAAATGAAACCACAAGCGTGTTACCTAGGTAGCCGGTAAAATACACCAGAAAGCTCTTACCTCAAGCACCTCCTTCTGCCCAAGCTCCTTTCGAATGCTCTGGAAAACCTTGAATTGTTGTTGCAAGACTGCCTTCAACTCTCGATTCGTCCGCTCCGATCGTACTCGCTTCTCGCACTCAATCATCGACTGGGTGCGCCACGTCGACTGGTTCTCAGGGGACAATGTCGATAGCCCCACCTCCTGGACGCTGTCGATAGTTCGAACTAGAGACGCCAGCTGGACACTTAAATGTTGCGCTTCCAGACGCAAGTCACGCAGCTCCTCCTTCTTCCGTCGCTGCAGCGCTGTAGAATACGGTAGTGGTTTTGTTCCTCGCCTGCAGGAATCGCGTGACGTCTTCATCTGCACTGACTGGAGTGGTTGGTGTTCTTCTTGGTCTATTGACAATGCAAAGCCATTCGTGGCCTCGTTCTCGTCTGAATGAACTTGGTGCGGAGTTGAGATCCCCAGACTGTCGTAGATGTTGTCCAATCACGGAAAGACTATTGAGAGCTCGTCAGCTTCGTGGTCTGCCATCTTCTGGCTGAAATTCGACTGTGTCTCTTGTTTGGTGAGCAGAAGTCGCGATTCACGCAATCAATTCAAACGGATAATCAGCAATGAGAATGTAGCCATTTCAGATGGCTACATTAATGTACACCACACAATGTCCCAACTCATTTCTGTTGACAACCAAGAGCCAACATGACGTCCGAGTTGTTGCTCACTGCGACGCTCTTCCTGCTGCCGTGCGTCGTGATCCTGGAGCGTTGCGTGGCCGGTGCGTCTCTGTTTGCTCTGCACCCGGCGCTCAATGCGTTGGCGATGCTCGTGTGTCTGCCCAGGTACAAGAGCAGCGTCTTCAGTGTGTCAATCGTCGGTCATTGACACTTTATTCCGGTGGTCTTGCATTTAATACAATACAGCGCGTTGCAAGCCATGCTACAACGGAAGAACGAGACAGACCATGTGAAGCGGTACGTGGACAGCTTTTTCTCGTTGAAATGCGTCCTATATTGACCACGTTCTGCTGAATGATGCACAGTGTGTGGCTCACGAAGCTGCATCTGCTGCTGAACGTGTCGGCGGGGGTTCTAGTGGTTGCTGCTGGTGTTGCAGTGTACATCGCGAAGCGCGACGCTGGAGTGCAGCACTTGACGACGCCTCACTCGTGGGCCGCACTGGTCACAGGCATGTTCTTCGTGCTCAACGTGTTCCAAGGGCTGCTGTTGACGTTTGAGGGCGAAAAGCCTCACTGGCAGTGGAAGGATGAGACGCACGTGCTCACGGGCGTGTTGATCTACATTGGCGGCGTGGCCACCATGCTCTACGGCCTGCACACGAGCTCGTGGGGAGCCAGCAACTTCTCTCCGGAGCGCCAGTTCCAGCTTACAGTTCTCATCATTGCAGCGCACGTGACGCTTCTGGGCAAGTCGCTCGTATTGCAGCGTCGTGGCGGCCAATTGCAGCCCAAGAAGGTGGCCAAAGTGGCTTGAAGCTGTAGCAATGACATCATGAGGATACGCTGATTACCACGCCACTTTTTTGTGTCGCCAATACAAACACCAAGTCTAAATTGTGACGATGCAGCACCATTTGTCAATTGCATCCGTCGAGCGCACCCCCGGAACGAGACCCCCCCTCCCTGCAATGGTCAAGAAGCTGGAACTGGTGGTGCTCGGCGCTCTGCTGGGCGCTCCTTGTGCCACGATCCTGTCCAAGTGCGCGGCTGCTCCGTCGCTGTTTGCCGTGCACCCGGCAGCCAATGCAGTGGCGTTCCTATTGTGCTTCCCCCTGTAGGAATGCGTGCCATCTACTGAAAAATGCAATGAAAAATGCAATGAAAAATGCTAACGTGCTTGCATATTTGTAGGGGCCTCTACGTGATGCTGGAGCGCAAAAGTGTGACGGACTTCAAGACTCGGTAGGAACGAGAGCTGGAGTATTTTCTAGCCATTTGAGACTGACGTTGCGCTGTTTAGAGTGGTCTTGTCCCAGTTGCACATGGCCTCTCAAGTGCTGGCGATGCTCTTGCTGAGTGCTGGAGGTGCCGCCGCATTCAAGACCAAAAATGCATTTGGGAAGGAGCATTTTACCTCCACGCACTCGTGGCTAGCGGGCGGCACGGCCACACTGGCCACGCTCAACATGCTCGGCGTGAGTGCTGCACAGTTGGTTTTGTTTTTGTTGTTGCATTTTTGCTGATTCTGTTGTGTGCAGGGTCTGGCCACCACTTTTGGTGGCAAGAAGACGAGCTGGCAATGGAAGAACCCGGGTCACCGCATCGGAGGCACCCTGGCGTTCCTGGGTGGAGGTGCGTGGAGATGCCTAGGGTGTTTACAATGAAACTATACCTAATGTATGTCGGTGACAATGTGTGCAGGCTGCAGTGTCGTTCTCGGTGTCTACAGTGGCGGCTGGGGCATCTCGCAGCTGGGCGAGGACTTGCAGTTCAAGGTGGCGAGCTCTGTGGCTGCTGCGTACTCGTTGCTGTTCTTGAAGCTCGTGTTGACCAGAGGTGCGTCGCCGACAGCCAAGAAGACCGAATAAGTGACAGAGTATGAGAGGTTTGCCCTGTTAACGAGCAAGACACTTTTTGCAGACAGTTCTACAACTAAAGAACGCGCACTAATGTAGGTCGGTATAAACTCACGACTTTTTTTTTTTCGTTTCGAAGTACTTCGAAGTGTCTGGCTAGTGTATCAGCTCTAGGCAAATTGCATGCAAGGTTTCCTGTGGCAATGATGTCTTTATCTACGAGCATTGCTCTCGACTTTCAGCCTTGAATCATTTTTCCATTGCTCCCTTCTCACTTGCTCGTTTGATATGGGCCAAAAAATTGAAGTTATAATCCTCATAAATCTTGTACTTGACGTAGCTCGGGTCGCTTTTCGGTGGGTTTGGGCCAGTCTTAACCCCCAACAGGTTCGCGATGCTCTTCGGCTCCAACTTTTCGTCGAATCCACTTCTTGAAAAGCATCGACTGCAACATTTTTTCCCGTACATCTTCAGATCGGGGATCTTCTTGAGCGAGTAGAAGAACACTGCGAGCTCTTCCTCCGGCGTTGACTTTGCCAACAACTCGTATATTTGGCGGTCTTTAAAGAAATCGTGCCCCCGGTACATTTTCACGTATCGGAGCCACTGGAGCACTCTTGGGTTGTTTTGGAGCTTCATCCCTTGAAGGCCTAACATCATAAAAACGTCTCTTGGGTTTGTCCGCAACGCAAACCACAGTCGGTTCGCCGTGTTCTAGCTGCTGGAGTGACCTTGGACGCCAACTCCACGATATGGGCCATTCCCGGTATGTTAACTCTCTATTCGTGCGTCCTGTCGTTCCTGTTGACTTTGTTCAAGGTTGCATCGTCGGATCTGAGGAGGTTTTTAATGGGAACCACGTTCGGGGCCGAGAAGTTGGTTTCGTCGGAGAGGTTGAGTGCAATGTCGTTGAACCTTGACAGAGAGATCACCATGACCAGTAGCAGTACAATCCGAAGCATGCTTGCGCTCGTTGTGCGAGTAGGGAAAATTAAGAGCTGTTAGACAGCCCTTGTTTGCCAGTGGAGGCATTATCCTGCTGGTGCTCATGTTTACGACAGTCGTCGCATCATACTCGAACAGGTCGCTGTGGAATCGGTTGGCGATGGATGATACCCAGACCAAATGTGGAGGCTTTTTCATTGTGAACTCGACCGATAAGATTACTTTGCGTGAAAGCGCCATGCTATCGTAGTTAACCTTTCAGTTGCGGCAAAGCAGCAAACAGTGGGCTCGGTACGTGAGGTTTCAGTGGACGGCAACGAGAAACCACACGTAGGAGTTTTCATCTCCTCCGCGTTGCAGTGCCGTCTTGAATATTTTCGACTGGTAACGTTCGGTAAGGGCGTGGTTGCGTTAATGGTGTCTGGTTTTAAGTGTCTTTGCTGGTACCTCCCCCAACACGATTGAGTTGGTTCGGCCACCCGTGTTGGTGTACGTCTCAAATCAGAGAATATCAAAGACTTGATTTCATTATGCAAATTTAGTGGTAACTTATGATGTGACCCACCAAATCTGGAGGCGCGTTCTGAAATTATGCAAGTGTGTTGGATTTGTATGAGCGGTTCACTCACCTCCAAAATTTGGGCAAAATTCCCTCCAAAATGTGAATGGCGTTCCTGCAACGTTATATCACGACAACACTACACATTACGGCAACGTTATACGCTTACAGCAACGTTCCCAAATCCATCAGGATGCACTACCCATCTCGTAAGATTCACATCCAATCACGCGATCATGCAATTTATCTGCAGTATTGGTAAAATACGTCCAAGTTGAGGGACTGCTGCTTATGTGAGGCACTTCTTTGCCAAACGAGGATATTTAAGCATGATTGAGTTGAAGATGGTGAATGCGGTCTGGCGCGGTATGCCTGGGGGACCATGTAGGCCTCTCCAGCACGGCTCCTCAATTGTTTCCGTCCCGCCCTGTACAAACCCACGGTGCTTACAACAACCGTGCCGTATGCTACCAAGATAAGGTCTTAAAGCAGCGGTAGCTGTCTCTCTAAACGACTTTTCTAAAGTAACGTTGCTTTATTGTCTAACGTTGCACTATTCTGGAAACGTTGCTCTAGTAGTAACGTTGCTTTAATTCGCTCCATTGCCTGAGGAAGTGGACGTAGTGCGTGGGCTGGCAGTATCAAGCCACGCGAAGTGTTTCAGGGATGCCGAGCCGTATTTATTTCGAGCATTGTATACCTCTCGAAATGTTGGGTTATCCACAGCGTGTTCAATGTAGCTGCACAGGTCCACCTCAGCTGCGCCACACTGCTCTCGGTATCACGAACCCTCCGCTCGGTCTCGAAACCTGTATCCACCACCGTCATTGTCCGTGTTGAACGCAGACGCCTCGCTGCATCTTGCATCACAGTGCACACTACTGGTCGATAGTCAAGTGGGACCAAGGTGCCCAGTTTAGCCCCAACGCAGTCGAAAACGGAGGCCGCGTGTTGGACTATCTGGTTGGCGTCTCCAACTTGAATTTCGCGAGCGATAGTGGTTATATCTGCATCCAACTTGGCTTGAACGTACGAATCGCGAAGTTTCTCATATGCTTCAATATCCTGACCACAGCCCCCTTGTGGTGGAGCTGGGTCGCGAATTTCGCGTGGTTGCACCACGTCGGTCGCAACCATACGGGGGTAACGACGCCGATCACGGCGTCAATCCATGATGCCCTCAGGAAAATCGCTGAGCGGAAACGTGCTATCGTTTTATTTTCAAGTACTTTTGCCGGGTTACTTGGGGTAACACGCTCCATGTTTGTCGAAGCGCCCTCCCTGTGCGATCACGCTGCCAGCGCTCCACCTTTGTGGAACGCGGTTCGGCTTGCATTTTGGCGTAGTCAGCGCAAGCCTTGGACACTTGGCCCTCCTCCTTGGTGCCAAACACCCAGAAGCCACGGTGACAGCACATAACTAGTAATGAAGCAATCTGCGAAGTGAGTCGGTAGCCTTCCACTTGTTCTGCGTTGTGACAACGTAGGACGACTTGAGCAATAACGTTGCCCAGTGTCGGCGTAACGTTGCCCAGTAACGTTGCACTTGGCGTAGCGTTGCTGGAATTGTCTACTGCGATGTAACAGCGCAGGAGGATACAATGTGTAACGTCGCTTTAGAACTAACGTTGCTTCCGTAACGTTGCCCTTGTGATAACGTTGCTGGATTTGACTACTGCGATGCAACAATACAGGAGGATACTGCGTTGTTACATCGCAGTAGTTGGTGTAACGTTGCTTTTGTATTAACGTTGCCTGATAGCGTTGCTGTAAGACGTTGCTTCAATTGTAACGTTGCAGTCCACTAGTAACGTTGCTAATACAGACGATCGAGTTAAGGGCAAGCTGCAACTTCAACACCCCAGCTCTAGCGAGACCCGTTCACCTTACCTGGAAACCGCTGGTATTCAAGTTAATTTGATGTATACGTCCTCTTCTTCGTGGCGAACTAACAATCGTGTGAGCCGACTATGGATTGCACAAATCGGCTTGCCAGGAGCGACGAACATGAGTTGGTGGTTCCACGACTGCACAAGCCTCCCCGAGAACGACGCCGCACCAACCGCATACGACCATCACCACACACCACACTTACGTCTACTCGCACCATCGATCTGACCGACGACAGTGGTGGCGGACCTGATGGTATCGACTTGATAGTGAGCGATGAGTAAAGAAACCAGTCGATATATCATTAAAGTTGGGCACGTCGTACCTAAAGTATCGACAAGTAACTTCGGAATAGCTAACAAACGATCCGTAGGGCTTATTTATATCGTGACCGTGAAGGCAGTGGGGTATCCTTGTCGGCGGCATGAGCCACTTCTTCATCGTTCTTGTCCGCGACGTGAATTTGGGAACGGCACATGATTAACCACAGTAAGCGCAGCCGCATCACCTGGATGCGTCAGTAACATTGTCGAGCGTAACCCCGTGCTGGGGACCCGTGCGTAGGTAAGCACTATTGCCAGCACCATGATTCCGCAGCTCGACCCATCCGTCTGCTTGGGGCGTGAGATGGAATAATGAGGTAGAATTGAAGGGAATGTACGGTGGTCATCCTGATTTAATGTTTGCTCGTGCCACCTGACCAGAAACGGCAGGAACCTCAGGCCCCAACATTGTTTCAATTCCTTGAAATATATTGCAGTAGAATCGAGTGGTCGCATAACTGTACCTCTAAATGCTCATTCTTAACAGCTGCAATACTGGCGGTCCAATGCATCCCGCGGGTGTTTACCGAAACTGCAATCATTTTGTACGAGAATGAGGGGCACCACTACAGAAGCAGCATCAGGTTAGGGAAAGGCAGCAACGTTATACAAGCAACGTTTACGCACCGGCGCCTGGCGCTTTGGCGACAGCAGGTTCTGCGATCTGCGCTGCAATAGGCTCCGTCAAACCTGTTCTAGTCATCACCGTAGTAGTAGCCTCCGCAGCAGCGGCCGCTGTCTCCGGCGTCATATTACTAGTCGCCTTCGTCTCGTTCACGATTGAAGTAGCCAACATACAATAGCAACGTTAGGTTAGTGATAAGAGCAGCAACGTTATACAAGCAACGTATACGCACCGCCGTCCGGCGCCTCAACGCAATATTACGCGTATGTGGTAGCTGCTGCAGACTTCCGTGGCGTCTTCGCTGATGCTGGTTTTGGTGCTATAGATTTCGTTGTCTCTGATTTTGCTGCGGCAGGTTTCACTGAAGCTGATTTCACCTTCCCAGGTTTCGACTTGCCAGAATTTGCCTTCGCAGATTCCGCCGCAGCAGACATAGCTGCAAACAGCTTCGCCGAGGCAGGTTTCGGTTCAGCGGTTCTTGTCGCGTCAGGTTTTTCCGTCGCTGTCTGTGCCCACAGCTGTGTTATTTGTCTTTGACAATGCCGCATCTGTCTTGTGTATATAAGCAACATAACACCAGCAACGTTAGATCAGCAACGTTTCCGACCATCAGCTTTTGGCTTACCTTACTTTCTCGTGCGCGCCTTTGCTCCTCGTTCTTCGTTGCCTTTGCTCTCGTAGTCGCCTTCGCTTTCGTAGTCGCATTCATTGTCTTGGTTCCTGCACCAATTCGCCTCTTCTTGCGCGCTGGTCCTTTCGCTCCGATGACGAAATCCTCGTCACTTGAATGATCACGACCGATCTCCCGATGCACTTGGGGGCTGCGCGAGCACGAAGGTTTCTTCTAGCACAAGGGTAAGAGTAGGTTAGCGAACGCGCGCCCTTGGTGAGCACGCAAGCTTGCTTACCTGTCTCCATTTGCACGCACGACGCTGGATTCTTAAATGAAGGGCTGAGAATCGTCCCCCTCGCTTTGACTAAGTACGATCCCCATGTAAGTACGATTTTAAATGAGGCCCTCAAATGAGGACTCAAATGAGGATAGGCCTCATCCATCAACTTCAGGTAAATAGCGGGTATCGTAATTTTTACGTAGTATAAAATTCGAGCAACGTTGTTTGCGTTATTGCAACGTTATTTGGTTGGGGCTAGGTTAAAATAACGTTGCACGCTCTGGGGAACTTGGCCACTGACCTTTCTTTTTCCTTGGTGTCGACCCCAGACACGACTGAAAGAGTCGTGTCTCGGGTCAACCAACACCGATAGAATGTTTTTAGCCAATCAAATTAAAGTGGGTTGCATGTTTTTCACAGACTTTGCCAACACCGACACCAGACACCATTATTTATTAACGCAACCACTCCCTAACTGCAGCTATAACTCATAACTGATCTTGAAGTGCTCGTATCCGTTATCGCAGCTGATATATCGCAATCTATCTCAACATAACCAACTATACTGCGAATTTGTATGTCTACGCAATCACCGCCTCGTTACGAACTCTATTTAACGTTCGAGAACATCTCATTCGGCCATTCCTCCTTCGACATGGACGACACTCTGGCAACCGGCCCAGGGCAGCTCCTGCCGGCCGCCTCGGGCCAGTCTCCCGACGCCTCGGCCGATGACGCGCTGCTGCACCTGCGGCTCAAGACGCTGGACGAGCAAGTGTTCGACGTGGAGGCGTCCGCGGCCATGTCGGTGGCCGACTTCCGGGCCAAAGTGGCCCAGGCCACCTCCGTGCCGGCCACGAGGCAGCGCCTCATCTACCGCGGCAAACTGCTCAAGGACGGCGCGGCGCTGGCCGCCTACGACCTGCAGGACGGCCACACGGTGCACCTGGTGGCCAAGCCGCCGGCCCAATCGGCCAGCAGCAGCAGCAGCAGCACGACGCAGACGGCCGAGCAGCCCGAACAAGACGCGGCCCGGGCCCGCGCGGCCGACCGCCGGCCCGGCGACGGCCCGGCCTGGAACTTGGCCAGCCTCCGCTCGGCCCTGCGCCGCTCGGCCTCGCCGCAGCCCCAGCCGCTGCCCATGCTGCGGGAGATTCTGGACGAGATGAGTGAGTCTCCCCAAGAAACGGCCGACGCCATGGGGCTTAGTACTAGCAGGAACGTAGCGGCCCAGAGACGACAAGAGGCCGTGGACTTGGAGCCCATCACCCAAGGCATTCTGACCATGAGGACAGTGCTGTCTACTGCAGCAGTAGAGCAGGAAACAGGTCGGGCCACGGAGCTCCAGGTTCAGACAGAGCAGGAGCAGGAGACGCAGCAGGAACAAGTGCAAACTGCGGCGGCGGTGCAGCGTGGCCCGCGTCAATTCTTTGTGGGCCAGTGGCTCGACGTCAAGGATACCGTGAACCAGTGGCTCGAGTCCACGGTCATGGCCATCGCCGACGGAAAAGTGCTGGTCCATTACCATGGCTGGCCCTCGCGCTGGGACGAGTGGATCGACTTTGACTCGGACCGCATCGCGGCCTTCCGTACTCGCACACTCCACACTCAGAACGCTCAGTGCATGTCGCCTACTCCGACGACACGAGTGCCGAGTGCACCGCGAGTAGGAGACAATGATGTTAGGCGTATGGTGGTCGATGTACGGAACTTGATGCGGGAAATGATGCCGCATATTGACCGCCTCGCCGAGTTGTGTGAAGAAGATCTGAGACGAGATCGGGAACGAGATCAGGAGCCGGAACCTGTTCGCGGGTTGTTTGAGGATTTTGCGGACGCGTCGACGGCGGAGGGAGGAGAAAATCGGGAGAGCGAGGTGTCGGAGGTCGCTCACTTGGTGGCGCCGCTCTTTGATCGATTTGGAAGGCTGCTAATGGATTCGGTACGGTACTTTGACCCGTTGCTGCGTCCAGAGCTCAGAGGCACGTCGCAGCGACAGCAAGAACGTCGATCGGCGGCGCTGCGTCATGGACATGGAGGCTCCGCGCAGCGGCAAGCGGCCAGTGTGTCGGCATCAATGGAAGCCCAGGACAATTCGCTGTCTATTCGTGATCTGATCACCACGTCTCCAAACACGCCAAACGATTCCAACCAGCCGAGACGCAGTATTGACGTACACATCCACGCGATCGTTGCGCCGGCTTCACTGTCGTCCTTTGCTGTATTGAATCGAGGCAATAACGAAACGGGTAACACTGCAGACACAGGCGCTACTCCGCGACGAGTGCAGGTGCCCTCTACGCCCCCGGCGCGACCTTCATTCGGCTTTAACGAGTCCAGAAATGCTGCTAGCCGCGAGCCGGATGACGATGGTGACCACAGTCGTGTGCCTCTGCTGAGCTCATACCGCCACCGCAGTCACTCGCAGGCAAGCGAGCCAAATCCTCATCAGCGCTCAGTGGCGCGGGAGCTGGATGCATTCCTCTCGGATGACTTTTTCGGGCCTTCGTTCGGCCATGATGGCGATGACGACGATGACAGTGATGATAATTCAAGCATCAGCTATACACATTCAGATGCCATGCAGGGGGGTCGGTCAGCGTATCGTCCTCCTTCCCCGTCCACGCAAATATCATCTCCACGTACACCTCGAAGCGAAGACAGCTCGCAATATTCGAGTAGTACGATTGGTGTCATCCCAGAAGTAGCTGAGGCTGAGGAGCGCATCCGAGCACGGGCACGTGATCAAGCGGCAAGTCAAGCCAATGCAACTAATCACAGTAACGAGGCTGAGCGAGCGTCGTCTGCATCAGCAGAGTCCTCTACATCCAATTCGTCGTCAGGATTCCCGACGTTTTTGGAGGTGATGCGGCGCACTCTCAGTGGCGTCCGCAACTTTGTACACAACGAAACAAACACCACTCCGTCGGAGGATCCGAGCCAACCCGTTGAGCTAGTTTCCGGCTTTTCGCTGCCGTCTTCCTTGTCGTCGTCTCCGTCCTCGTCAGCTTCGTCTTCGTCGTCGACACCAGCTCATTGGTCTCGAGGGAGCGCTACCACTCGTGCCCACAGCCCAAGCGAATCCAGCATCGAGGAGGACTTGGACTTGGACGAAGTCGACTGAGGCTTTTTGGTGTTACCGGTTGCCGTAGTTTCGCACTATGGCGCGAAATACTTCGCTGGGAAATGCTGCGAAGTTGTATATTGAATAACGGTTTGTTCGGTGCGACGTCTTATGCTGTGCGTTGATGTTTCTTTTGCATTCTTGCTTGCTCAGGGGGACAAGCAATCGCATTGCAGTTGTCAAGATGGTGATCAACGCTTGGGGTGTTTTTAGAGTTCTTGTTTTAGCGACTTGGTTCAGCTCACAGTGGCAGTCTCCTCTCAGTTGTTGTCTCTCGTGGTCAGACAAGGATGACGCGAACGCAAGTGGAAATTCGTCTCACGTCTCCAAGGAAATCTACGAAGAAGAATGGACCTCCGCCTTCATACCAGCAGGCTCAGAGCTTACCTACTGCAAAACTCAATTCTGCGGCGGTTGCACCGTTTCCAGCACTCATGAGGTCGCGACGCAGTGTTGATGGTTCATTTAGAGACGATGAGACCGAATCGTATGCAGACTCTTTCGAATCGGAGGACGGTGAAGACGAAAATGGTGATGAAGAGCACGAACCTGATGATGGAGAAGATGAAGACGAAGGTGAACCTGCAGACAATGAATCGGTGCTGGTTCCGAGTGAAGGATCGAATGCTGCACAATACGAAAGTGCGGACGTAAACGACGTTGTAGAAGATGCGAACGAATTCAGCAGCAACGAGCATGAAGAGCATGGCGGGCAGGACGCTTCACTTGACCATTTAAAGAAGCCGACCTCACGAGTCAAGACAACCAAGCGCGAGCGCGAGCGTCAAACTCTGATTTACTATGACCAGCATACGTACAGCGTTATCTCGCATCTGCGAGCAGTGAACAAGCGCCTCGGCCACCAACTCGAGCAGCAAAACAAGTTGGTGGATCATCTGACCGAAGAGAAGAAACAACACGTGCAGTTGATCGACAGTTTACGTACCGAGGTGCAGATACACAAGCAGACACTTCGAGCGCTCCATCCGTCAACTCCTAGTGGAGTTAAGAAATCACGAAGCATCGCTTCCTGTCATGCCACGGCCACCGCAGCAACCTACCAGCTCAAGAGACGAGAAAGATGAAGGGTCGAGAACAATGACACCACGATCTCCATTTCGACGGCCGCCACACTCACCTTCGAGTTGTGATAAACGGAAAAGTCCACGAGTACGAACTCCTATTCCAGAAACTCAAGCGTGCACTTGCGGTGGGAAATCTCAGTATGTACACTCCCTGGAAATCTATATGACAAAACTTGAGAAGGCGGAGGAGAACGCAAGGAGCTTCAGCAACGCCACGCACACCAGTTGGCAAATTATTCGCACGAACTGTCCCGACTCGAGCGGCTTCTGGAGAAAGCGCATATCGTGGTTCAAGAAAAAGACAATGAACTACGTCTGCAACGCACTCGGCAGCTCTATTGCAGCTCACCGGGTACTCCAACTAGCGGCACACCTGGCATGCATCGCAGAAACAGTATGAATCTGGCCGGAGGTGTGTCACCAAACAGTACTGCGGGTCGACGAGAGAGTTTACAAGTGAAGAATATTTTCTCGGACGACATTTGGAAGGGGTTGCTTCCTTTAGCTCCCGTTCCCAACACGAGCTCTTCCGATATCAGCAAAGACCGACTTGGTGACGCCAGCACAGCCCTCACTTCAACACTAGCCCCCGTGTCGTTTACGTCTCATGTGGGTCAAGCGTTTGAACAACTGCTTAGCCACCAGCTCATGGCTCTACATGACAACACGTTGGATCGTAGCACTCGAGACTGGCTCCGGGAGGTGCGGCAGTGCGGGGCACAGATTCTCACGCTGCATCACTCGTTCCAGGTGATGGCACGCTCGCTGCAGCACGTCGCGGAAAGTACCCACATGTATCAACTCGCTGAAATTTTGACGGAGGAATGCCGTGAACTGGTGCAAGCTGAGCAAGTGCTCGTGCTGGTTGTTGACAAGTCGGAGCAGGAGTTTTGGTGTCGAATGCCGTCACGTCTCGCAGCTGAGAACATTGATGAGAACAAGTCAACGGACTCCATCAAGCCTCTAATGAGCACTGTGCGTTCTGCATTACCCTCTCTCAGCTACGCAGCAGGCCAACCGAACACGATTTCTGCAGCAGTGCCGTGTGGCTTGGCAGCACTTGTTTACCACATGAAACGTGCTCTGTTGCTACCTGCAGGCCAAATGGCTCGACACCCGAACTACTCCGTAGCAACAGACAACGCTGATCGCCTTGTGCTGCATCCGTACGCCTCCACTCTTCTCGTTCCGATCTTGCATGAGAACCGCGTAATTGCCGTGGTTCAGCTGTGTGGGAAGCTGGCACAAGTGGAGGCTTTGGGTCTTTCGATTGCGTTGGAGAGATGTGATGCGTTCACTCCCGAGGATCAGGCGCTGCTTACACTGCTGTGCCATTTCTCAAGCGGACTTTTCCCCAAGGTCGCTTACTTTACGGACGTTGAAAGCAACAAGGTGAACGAGGAGACATTTATCCAGCTAGCTCCCGAGATATTCACGTGCCTCCATTTTGATGAGCTGGGTAAAGTTGTGATTGAGAACGCCAAGAGTATCCTGGATGCAGATCGCTGCTCGCTGTTTGTTGCCGATAGTGCCAATCGAACTCTCCACAACTGGCACAGCGATATCAGCGGCGCTGGAGTTGAGGTCTACCAGCGGTCCGCTCAAAAAGCAAACACAGGCATGACAATTCACTTTGGCCAAGGTATTGTCGGGCTGGTCGCTGAAACACTGCAGCCGATCAACATCCCGGATGCCTACGATGACCCGCGATTTAACTCTGCATGGGATCAGAAGACGCATTATCGCACCAAGAGCATGCTAACGGTGCCGATTATCTCGAATATGGGGTCGATAGAGAAACCTGGAGCAGCTACAAGCAAAAGCAAGACGGAGGATGACAAGGACCAAGAGAAGAAAACGCCTCAACGCCCTCCGAGAGAGCAAACGCTGCTTGGTGTCGTGCAGGTCATCAATAAATCCGGAGGAGCTCCATTCCGAGCAAAAGACGAGTTCTTGCTTCAAACGATATCGAAGCTCATTGCGTTGGCCATCGAGAACTCGCAGCTTTTCCAGAGAAACCAGGAGCTCTGCTGGAATGTGGGCAAACTGATCTCCGATGGAGATCTCGTGGAAGCCATTATAAGTCTAGGAACTGCGGCGGAGCAGATTATTGGAGTTGAAGGAGCTGCTGTCTATGTGGTAGACCCGGACACCCACGAACTCGTGACTTTCCACCACAAACGCCGCTATCGGATCGCTCTGTCTGAATCCGCCTATGCTGGGTCTCTGATGGAAGAGGCGGTTCGTTCACAACAACTTACCATTGTCAATGACATTGGAAAAGCTGGTTCGTTCAACGCGTTTGTTGACAGTCTCAGTGGCATTCCTGCACGGAATGTGCTCTTTGCCCCGTTGGTTGTGGACGACTCGGAAGGTTTACTATCAGGGATGAACAAATTCTCCAAAAGCGGCGATGAAGATGCTGTACCAACAGCAAGTGACTCTGGCCTGAAGCTCGTGGGCTTGCTCCAACTCGTGAACATCAAAGGACGCAAGAATGTTTTCGACCAGCACGATTTGTTCCTGTCCATCGTCCAGAGTCAGAGCTGCAGTGTGCTGGCTGCCATTCTAGAGAAGCAGCGGATGCTACGTCAGAAGGAGCAAATTGCGCTGCTGCTGGACGCATCCATGTCGTTTTTCAAGGAAATGAGTGTCATTGGCGTCATTAACGCAGTCTACAACGCGTGCGTGAGCATTTTCGACGCCGACACAACCGCTCATCTTTACTTGTGGGAGGAAAGCAAACACACTCGTGACAAAGAGCGCGAGCGTCACATGTGGTCGTCCAAGATATCTCCGCAAGCTGCAGCGTCACTTGCAGCCAGATCAACACCTCAAAGTTCCACCAAGAATGTGCATCACGTCGCTAGCGATGCTCGAGGAGCGACTGGAATGAGCTTCATCCCGTCGTTAGGTGCACAATCGCGAAAGCTTTCGGTTGTAACAGATCAAACCCTGCGTGCGCCGACAAGTGAAGGTCTCTTTCAACAAGTGCTGATGCGTGGCAGTGCCGTTATTGTCAAGAGCTGGATCGTCGACGAAGTTGACGAAGAAGATGCAGGAACTACAGTGAATAGCCAACACGAAGGTGGCGGCACGGCTTCAAAGCCAACTTCAGCAGGCCGACGTTCGAGACCTCGTGTCGATAAGTATACGATGAAAGCAACGCGCTCCGATGTCCGACTGGGGTTTATCCGACATGCAGTGGTGGCGTGTCCTGTGTGGAGCAGCTACGGACAGGAAATCGTCGGTGTTCTGGTACTTCTTTTCCCTCGTGATCATTCAGCCGTGGCTGCCGGAAGTCGAAGTGAACAGCTCAGCACGCTGCCGATTCTGACTCGACAGATTTCGGGTGCACTGGGCGTGTGCCACGACCTCATCACGGTGTCTGCACGAGCTCGAAAAATGCAAGGAATGCTGGAGCTCTCACGTCAGGCGCCGATCGTTGCTGTCTCTCTTACGCTTACGTCCCGAGGACACCTTGGGTCTTTTTCACAGCCCGTGAACCTCTGCTCTCGAGCATTCAGCGTTCGTTCATTGATCGCGGAGCTTCATCCGATTGCTGCGTCAAATCTGACAGTGCACTCGCTTTACATGGACGAAGATGGTCATCGCTGGGGCTTTCAACTCTCAGGTGCGACGGCGCATGAAATGAGTTGCGACCACTTTGCTCAATGGATTGGTAAGAACGTGGAGCTCTCTGCTGGCTGGATTGAAGCTGAAGTGTACGGGAAACTGCGAATGGACTTGCAAAACGTTTACACGAAGAAGGAAGTGATCACGGGTGTCATTGACACTCGCTCGAAGATCGAAATGGACGACGGCCCCGATTCGTCCGATGAGAACGAGCTGCGAGTCGAAGCAAAGCTGTCTCGACCGATACTTTTGAAGATGCGTCAGTTGCTGTGGGAGTTCACAGACGCAGCGTGGCAGGTGGATGTGACTCGCGCCAGTCACGCGTTGTTCGGGGCGTTTGCTAAGACTGACGGATCAAAAGGCAAGAAGATGCTAACTCGTCGAGAGATAGAGCAAGCACTTGGTACGGAAGGAGGTGCTGGTATCTCCTTGACAGTCCTGGAATGGGATCAACTGTACGATTGTTTTGCCGATGGAGAGACTGGGCTCGTGGATGTGGACGCGATGCTCACAGCACTGCGGCCACAACTCAAGAACTTCCCAGTGATAACCTACGAGCTTGCACCCGTGCTGGATACTGTTACGCAGGTCGTCGTCAGCGTACAGATACTGCTGTTTGCTTGACAACACTCAATAGACTACCATTACCAGCAACGATCTATGTATTTGAAATGACAGCACCCAGGAATGACTTGTGCCTATTACATACCTACAGCTCGTCCTTGACTTCGGGCTCATCGGCGAACTCGTCCACGACTTCCTCCTCGGAAGGTTTGTCAGTAGACTCCGTCGGGATGGTCTCCAAGTCGTCGACCACCTCAGCACGCGGCACAACGTTGGCATTGTACACGCCAGTGTACGACGGCAGCGTCAGCTTGGTCGGGTAGGCACCTCCGAAGTGAATCGTGAGCTTGGCAGCCTCCTTCTCGCCGGCCGAACCGAAGTCAGGCGGGCTGGCAACGCCAACAGACACGCGGATCTGGTGGTCACGCTTCACGACGTACGAAGTCGGCTCGAAGCGGAACACGGCCTCGTAGACTTGACCAGGGACGATCTCACGACCATCAGCACGCTTGAAAGAGTGCACGTGCGAGTCCGGACGCAGCGTCTGGTGCACTGGGTTTAGCAATGCCTCCGTGATGTACGTGACGCCGGGACGCTTGTTTTCGTTCGGGAACGGAGTCGTGTAGTCAACGTCCTCCAGGTAAGCAACTAGGTTGACATTCGGCTGGTCCACCGAGAAGAAGAGACGCAGCTCCGCTTCACCCGTGATCTCCGTCAATGGCAGCTCCGGGGTCAGGAACGTCTGGTACTGGTCAGCCAAAGGCGCGCGGTCGTGGTAGTACATCGGACGCAGACCAAAGAGGTGATCCAGCATATCCCAGCGTGAAACAGCGTCCAGCGTTGGCTTGGTCGATACATTCAGAGCCACCTCGCTCACTTCGGTCTCCGGTTCGGCCTGGAACTCCTGGTTAGCGCCAAGGTAGAACACCTCGTCGCTCAAGTAAACCGGCGGCCAGGAACTCGACTCTTTCCAGCGGTTGTGCGCCATAGTGAAGTAGTGCACGGGCAGCTCGTCCTCGATCTTGGTGATCTTGCGGCGGTTAGTGTACATGTGGTGGTCGAAGAAGCGGCTCACTTCGTCCAAGTGGTAGAAACACTTTTGCTTGGACTGGGCAAACGGATCGGCGTTGTCGACACCGGCGTGGCTCCATGGTCCAAGGGTGAGACGGTGGTGCGTCGCATCCTTTTCTACCGCCTCAAGAGCTTCCTTCGGAAGAGGAGGCAGCAGCGAAGCCGTGTCGGCGTCCAGCGTGTTGGTCAGATACTTGAAAAGCAAAATGCTGGAGCGCGCCACGCCCATGTCGAAGAAGCCAGCCGAGGTCTGCAGCGCAACACCAGAAGCAGCAATGGCACTCAGGTGACGGATCGCATCCAACTGCTCGGGCGTGACACCAATGGAGGCCAGCTTGTCATCACGGAAGTGCACGTCCTTGAGCTCCTTGGCCAGGTCCGGGTTCTTCGTGTGCTGGTAAATGTAGTTGTCGAACTTGGCGTCGTCGTCGTCCACGCGGTAGACGTTGCCACCGAAGTGCTTGAGCATAAGGCGCGGCTTGAACGTCGGGATACTGTCCCAGCGGATCTGGCGGTCCGTGGCGCCCGTGAACGACGCCCAGTCGTTCAACGCCTTCTCGTTCTTGACACCTCCAGGGAACAGCGCGTCCTGGAACACGTCCACCGGCGCACTGTTGACCGAGACGGCCTTGAGCGCCGGGTGGCCGCTCGCCGCCACCAGCAGCGCCCCGACGCCGTCGAGTCCCTGGCCGAACGCGGCCACTTGTCCATTGCTCCAAGGCTGCTGCGTGATCCACTCAATGACGTCGTACGCGTCCTGCACCTCTGCATCGGCAAAGTCGTGCGTCTTGGAGCCGGCCGACGCGCCCGTCCCGCGAACGTCCACCGAGACCCACGCGTAACCGTTGGTGACGAACCGCTGCACGTACGCGTTGACGCGCGGGTTGGTGAACTTGCGCTCGTAGCGCGTGAAGAGGTTGAAGGGGAAGTCGAGCGTGTAGCCGCGGCCGTGGCGCGTGGGGAAGAGCACGGTGGGCACCTTCTGCTGCTTGTCCCACAGGTAGTCGGCCAGGTACGCGTCCACGGCCAAGTCCACGCCGTCGCGCATGGCCACGTACTGCGTCTCGTGGTGCGTCTTCTTGGGGTCGAAGAAGCGCAGCGACTCGTAGCGCTTCTCGCCGAACCACGCGTGGTCGTTCACGTGGAGTTCGCACGCGATGGGGTCTTCCCGGTTCGAGATGTAGCCGGCGAATTGGTGGGCCAAATACAAGGAGACCATGGAGAAAACGGCGTTTTTCATGTAGTATTTCGTGTTGGCTGCAGCTTGGGGCTGCGCGCCCGTCGCGGGGGCCGCTTCCGTCATGAGCAGCGTGCGGTCTAGGAGAGGGACTTGGGCGCTACGACGAGACTTTGCGAATGACGTGGGGGGTCGGCGTGGGACCAATCAGAAGTGAGTATGGGTTATAGGAGGGATGAAGCATAGTGGAACGAAGAGGTAGGATAAGCGATACGGATTGAGTTGTAAAGGTATCGATTCATGCAGCAGTGTAGACGACGGGGACGGAGGACACTGGTGGTGGGGTCTTCTTGACTTGCATGGAGACGTCGGGATACAATTGCACGCCGGAAAGGGAGCGGCGTGATGTGACGTGTGGGCTGAACGTCATGACGAAGCGAGAGCGGGCGGCGGGACTGGAGTGCAGCCTCTGGAGGCACGCGCTCTGCACTTTGTCGGACGCTCTCTGTGCGGGACAGCAACATGCTTGCCAAGCAGAGACCGCCGACAGAAACACTTCAAGTGATATGGCTACATTCGTTGCATTCAGTTGATTCAGCTACATGTCCAGCTCGTGAGGGTGAGACCGAGGGCCGCCATGTCGCTCAGAAATTGCTGCATCAACAACAACAACCAAATGCGTGAGCCTCCGCTGCCAATCGTTGCAAGTTTAATACATTTACCAATTCGTACCTCCGCCTCTGCTTCGTAGCCAGCCACAGGCGACGAGCAGTCCGTCAGGATGATCAAGTCACCGAGTCGATCCGCCGGCCACGAGTCCACCAGATCCCTCACAGTGAAGTTGACGCAGTGCGAAAGCGCCTCACCCACAATCACGAGCTTGCTCGAGCGCTGCAGCGTCTTGATCAGTTCCGTGTTGAGACTACAAGGAAAACGTTGCACAGTTAAGTAAACTGAACAACATTACGAGTTGCTCCACATTACCTCGTGGATGGGTCGTACGGCAGCTCGTACTCCGCTCGGAGTGCTGAACAGTCCTCCGTGAACGGGTTACTACCCTTCATCACGTACTGAATCGGCTTCAGTGACTCCTTGGTCCACTCCAACGCCGCGTCCAATACGTTCGCGACGATGTTGTGTCCGGTCGAACCGATAAGGCAGTGCTCCGGCCAAATGGTGAGTGAGAACTTGCCACTAGCTTCAAGTGACTGCGTGTACGCCAGCACGTAGTTGTGCAAGCTCGCATCACGGGGTCGCCACACACCGTCCGAAATGTTCTGCGCGTAGATGGTAGTGTACGGCTCTGGCGAGTCACCCGTGGCGTTCTCCCAGAAGATGCCATGAGCGATGTGGTGTCGTTGGTGCGAGTCCATGGTGAGCACGACTTGATCCAGCTCGGACGTGTGATTCGAGATGCAAGAGGAGATGCGAGCGGCATCTTCGTTGGCGGTGGCAATGGCCAACGAGCCTCCAGGGTGGAAACTCACTTGCTGGTCAATGACCAAGAGACCAATGCCGCCTTGGTTGATTTTGTTGGCCAAACAAGCAGAAGTGTCCACGTCGTTCTCGTCGAACGAGCTGCAGTTGGTGGGTGGTGTGCTAATGTACACGGTGCTCGACGCACAGCCAAGCATGAACATGCGAACGCGAGTTTGGTGCCGAACATTGGGCAGATGAAGACTTGAGTGTTGAACTTAGAACTTGAAAGTGAGACTTTGCCTCGTGCATGCGTCAAAAATGCTAGTCGCGCATGAGCGATCATGCGCATCACGCCGACAAGGCCGACGTGGCGGTGACAGCGTGCGCGTGGCGGACCATTGTAATACATGTGCACACTCGCGTGCGGATCCATCACGAAAGTCGCTAGCTCACCATATCGATAAGTACATGTAATCCACCATAAGCTTGTATGCAGTGGAGCAGGTGCGACTCGCTATTTACTTTCTTGACGGGTCTCACCATTCCTAACACGTTGAACTCTATCTTCCAGAGGCAAACCTTTCGCTGCCATATCGCTCAGGAATTACTGAGTGCCAACTAACGGATATTCCCGATTATAAGACCTGCCCCGAGATAGTGCTCCTTCTGGCACAATGCCAGCAAATAGCAAATAGAAGCCCTCCCCGACCTCGTCGATTCGAAGCTTGAGTTTGCTTTCTCAAATTCGAGAATTCTGGCTGGTGTGTATGCTTGGGTCAATTCGGGACCCCTCAAGCAGTGATTCGACCTCCAATTTCCTCTTGTGGGTAGTGGAAACGGCAAGTTTCTGGTGTGGGACTCAATGAGAGCCCATATCTCGCCGGAACCAAGTGCGAAGCGCGGAGCGTCGGAAATGTTCGTCATCCAGGCAGTGGGATGGCTTATCTTCAGGCGGGTGACATCGCTATCTATCGGGCGTTTAAGAACAACCCGTGCGGCGAAACCAACGCGTGGAAGGAGAGCGCAGATGTCTTGTGCACCAAAGCAGGCAACCCACGACCACCCGCAGTCGAGGTTGTGTGTGGTTGGGTTCTGCGGTCGTGGGCAGCGACGGAGAGTGAGACTGTGGGCAACTCAATTACGGCGGCTGACTTTTCAGACAATCCGTACGACTGGTTTATTGCCCACACGACGTGTACGGGGAGTCATTCGTGAACAAGTGGAAGAGCAACGAGGAATATAACGCAGACGCGTTCAACATGACCGAGATCGACGATGCTCTGGACGATGTCACCCTACTTCACGAGGAGGACGAGGATTGAAAGGGCTCCCGAATAGAAGACCTGATCGTTGATTTTGCCAGCATCTAATAAATACAAGACCGGGCAGTGGGGATCAGTCCTGAGGATGATCAGTTTTCCGGTAGGCGGTAAGATCTCGAAGCCCAGTCCGGTAAGATCTCGAAGCCCAGAGAGAGCTATTGTTAGGTAGGACGGAAGGTAGGGGCCATTAGACCACACTTTGGTTTTTGCATTGAGGTGCACTCCCGCCTCACCACGCCCTCGACCTTGCACGAGGCAATAACGAACATTTTGCCCCCAAGCTGGTCATGATCTGTACGCGTGAGGAAATATTCGGGTAAATCCGTTAGAACGGTTTGGCCGGTCTGCCGCGACGCATCTCTCTCGATACCCTTCACATTTCCTTTTGCTCCACGGCGGTCAATCTTCCCCCCCCTCTTCCCAGACAACACCTTCACACTACCCCACACCATGCGCGTCTCCTGTTTCCTGCTCGTAGTTGCCACCGCGCTTCTCGCGACCTGCGATGCCGTATCGACGGACACTCAGACGGACGAGTCGACGGTGACGAAGTTGTCGTCGGTCCAGTCGGTTGGTGCTGGCAAAACGAACGGCATCGCCCCCAGACGCTTGCGCTACGACGAGACCACGACCACGACCGAGGCTGAGGACGACCTCGACAGCGACGACGAAGAGCGGGGCATCGTCTCGGCAAAGGCTCTGGAGCTTCTGAAGGAGAGGTACCCGCACTTGAAGACGACCTTCAGTGAGTTGCTGGGGAAGGGCTACGGCGTCGCCCAGGCGTCCACCGTGATCAAGAACCCCCACACTCTCCAGAGATACGAGAGCTTCCTTCAGAGGTTGCAGAACTAGGTTAGGACCACGACGGACCTACGTAACCGATAGCTGTGCGGCAACGACGTCGGCGGCGTTTGCTGTTGCTGTTGCTGTTGCTGTTGCTGTTGCAGTTGCAGTTGCAGTGCGATGTGCGTGGACTGTGGCCGCATCCTGATATGGGCGATCCATTGCCGAAGTTCGCACGGAGTTGTACTCGAACTGTTCAGCTACTGCAAAACATCAATACATATATAAAAAGGTAGACCGAGTTCATTCATTCTACTGTGTTGAACTCTGTGTGTGTGTGGGTGGGTGTCTGCTCTCTCTCGCCCTCTCTCCCTGTGTGTGTGTGGTGCCTACGCACACACGGTTAGTACTCTGCGTTGACGTCGCAGTCTGCAACCACGAGCTGGTCCAGTGGGTGCGAGCGGCTCGAGCGAACTGCTGAGCGAAGCTGCTTCATTTCGGGCCTCGGCTTCGGTCCTCAGATACAACATGCACCGATTCCCGTGTTATTACTAGTGCGCCGCCGCTTGAGGATGCCTATATCTTAACCTGAGACGCTGGTATTGTCTACCGTGGCGTGGAAGAGAATGACCCGCCAAGTTCGACAACTACCGTGATGTCTGGTCAGGTAGCTCAGGGCCGTACATCTCCGTGTCGATAACCCGGCCGTTATTGTTGCCACGCACGATGCGATTCATCCGTCACTCTGTACCGAGGCTGGTGGTGGAGCACAACAGAACTATGTTGGTCGCGTTGACATCGGCACGGAAGACTTCAGTCTGCTTTGCTACCAACAGTAGTAGTAGTAGTAGTAGTAGTAGCAGCAATAGTAGTAGTAGTAGTAGTAGTAGTAGTAGTAGTAGTTGTTGTTGTTGTTGCAGCTGTAGTAGTGCCTGAATGAATGAAGCACCGCGTTTGCTGCCTACCTAATAGAGGACGAGATATGTACCTACCGGTATGACCTGGAGCATGGTATCGTACTCTATCATGCATGCTTTCAGGTTGCAGATGGGAATCCATGTGTTGCGTTGCCAGCACCGGATACATGTATGATGATATAGTTCACCATACGGTTTCTAACAGCGCCGACAGTATGCTAGTGCACCAACTATACTGTACTACGCACAGTAGATAGTTCAGTTACTCAATCGGCGTCGGCCGTCGTACATGTAATACTGTACCCCATCATGCACATCTTCATTTGCAGGATGAGACAAGAGTAAACGCAAGTAATCACCCGAGCTGAACTGAGTGCAATCCAGTCACCTTGGCAAAATGTCCATCAACAACCAAACAACAAACGCAGCCTCCTCTCTGTGCCCCACCAACCTCCATCCACCTAGACTACCAGTCGGTCACACTGTTTGCCGGCGTTGGTGCAGCTCTCGACAGTGCTCCGCTCTCGATGCCCTTCACATTTCCTTTTGCTCCACGGCGGTCAATCTTCTCCCCCTCTTCCCCGACAACACCTTCACACTACCCCACACCATGCGCGTCTCCTGTTTCCTGCTCGTAGTTGCCACCGCGCTTCTCGCGACCTGCGATGCCGTATCGACGGACACTCAGACGGACGAGTCGACGGTGACGAAGTTGTCGTCGGTCCAGTCGGTTGGTGCTGGCAAAACGAACGGCATCGCCCCCAGACGCTTGCGCTACGACGAGACCACGACCACGACCGAGGCTGAGGACGACCTCGACAGCGACGACGAAGAGCGGGGCATCGTCTCGGCAAAGGCTCTGGAGCTTCTGAAGGAGAGGTACCCGCACTTGAAGACGACCTTCAGTGAGTTGCTGGGGAAGGGCTACGGCGTCGCCCAGGCGTCCACCGTGATCAAGAACCCCCACACTCTCCAGAAATACGAGAGCTTCCTTCAGAGGTTGCAGAACTAGGTTAGGACCACGACGGACCTACGTAACCGATAGCTGTGCGGCAACGACGTCGGCGGCGTTTGCTGTTGCTGTTGCTGTTGCTGTTGCTGTTGCTGTTGCAGTTGCAGTTGCAGTTGCAGTTGCAGTGCGATGTGCGTGGACTGTGGCCGCATCCTGATATGGGCGATCCATTGCCGAAGTTCGCACGGAGTTGTACTCGAACTGTTCAGCTACTGCAAAACATCAATACATATATAAAAAGGTAGACCGAGTTCATTCATTCTACTGTGTTGAACTCTGTGTGTGTGTGGGTGGGTGTCTGCTCTCTCTCGCCCTCTCTCCCTGTGTGTGTGGTGCCTACGCACACACGGTTAGTACTCTGCGTTGACGTCGCAGTCTGCAACCACGAGCTGGTCCAGTGGGTGCGAGCGGCTCGAGCGAACTGCTGAGCGAAGCTGCTTCATTTCGGGCCTCGGCTTCGGTCCTCAGATACAACATGCACCGATTCCCGTGTTATTACTAGTGCGCCGCCGCTTGAGGATGCCTATATCTCAACCTGAGACGCTGGTATTGTCTACCGTGGCGTGGAAGAGAATGACCCGCCAAGTTCGACAACTACCGTGATGTCTGGTCAGGTAGCTCAGGGCCGTACATCTCCGTGTCGATAACCCGGCCGTTATTGTTGCCACGCACGATGCGATTCATCCGTCACTCTGTACCGAGGCTGGTGGTGGAGCACAACAGAACTATGTTGGTCGCGTTGACATCGGCACGGAAGACTTCAGTCTGCTTGCTACCAACAGTAGTAGTAGTAGTAGTAGTAGTAGTAGTAGTAGTAGTAGTAGTAGTAGTAGTAGTAGTTGTTGTTGTTGTTGTTGTTGTTGTTGTTGTTGTTGCAGCTGTAGTAGTGCCTGAATGAATGAAGCACCGCGTTTGCTGCCTAATAGAGGACGAGATATGTACCTACCGGTATGACCTGGAGCATGGTATCGTACTCTATCATGCATGCTTTCAGGTTGCAGATGGGAATCCATGTGTTGCGTTGCCAGCACCGGATACATGTATGATGACATAGTTCACCATACGGTTTCTAACAGCGCCGACAGTATGCTAGTGCACCAACTATACTGTACTACGCACAGTAGATAGTTCAGTTACTCAATCGGCGTCGGCCGTCGTACATGTAATACTGTACCCCATCATGCACATCTTCATTTGCAGGATGAGACAAGAGTAAACGCAAGTAATCACCCGAGCTGAACTGAGTGCAATCCAGTCACCTTGGCAAAATGTCCATCAACAACCAAACAACAAACGCAGCCTCCTCTCTGTGCCCCACCAACCTCCATCCACCTAGACTACCAGTCGGTCACACTGTTTGCCGGCGTTGGTGCAGCTCTCGACAGTGCTCCGCTCTCGATGCCCTTCACATTTCCTTTTGCTCCACGGCGGTCAATCTTCCCCCCTCTTCCCCGACAACACCTTCACACTACCCCACACCATGCGCGTCTCCTGTTTCCTGCTCGTAGTTGCCACCGCGCTTCTCGCGACCTGCGATGCCGTATCGACGGACACTCAGACGGACGAGTCGACGGTGACGAAGTTGTCGTCGGTCCAGTCGGTTGGTGCTGGCAAAACGAACGGCATCGCCCCCAGACGCTTGCGCTACGACGAGACCACGACCACGACCGAGGCTGAGGACGACCTCGACAGCGACGACGAAGAGCGGGGCATCGTCTCGGCAAAGGCTCTGGAGCTTCTGAAGGAGAGGTACCCGCACTTGAAGACGACCTTCAGTGAGTTGCTGGGGAAGGGCTACGGCGTCGCCCAGGCGTCCACCGTGATCAAGAACCCCCACACTCTCCAGAAATACGAGAGCTTCCTTCAGAGGTTGCAGAACTAGGTTAGGACCACGACGGACCTACGTAACCGATAGCTGTGCGGCAACGACGTCGGCGGCGTTTGCTGTTGCTGTTGCTGTTGCTGTTGCTGTTGCTGTTGCAGTTGCAGTGCGATGTGCGTGGACTGTGGCCGCATCCTGATATGGGCGATCCATTGCCGAAGTTCGCACGGAGTTGTACTCGAACTGTTCAGCTACTGCAAAACATCAATACATATATAAAAAGGTAGACCGAGTTCATTCATTCTACTGTGTTGAACTCTGTGTGTGTGTGTGGGTGTCTGCTCTCTCTCGCCCTCTCTCCCTGTGTGTGTGTGGTGCCTACGCACACACGGTTAGTACTCTGCGTTGACGTCGCAGTCTGCAACCACGAGCTGGTCCAGTGGGTGCGAGCGGCTCGAGCGAACTGCTGAGCGAAGCTGCTTCATTTCGGGCCTCGGCTTCGGTCCTCAGATACAACATGCACCGATTCCCGTGTTATTACTAGTGCGCCGCCGCTTGAGGATGCCTATATCTCAACCTGAGACGCTGGTATTGTCTACCGTGGCGTGGAAGAGAATGACCCGCCAAGTTCGACAACTACCGTGATGTCTGGTCAGGTAGCTCAGGGCCGTACATCTCCGTGTCGATAACCCGGCCGTTATTGTTGCCACGCACGATGCGATTCATCCGTCACTCTGTACCGAGGCTGGTGGTGGAGCACAACAGAACTATGTTGGTCGCGTTGACATCGGCACGGAAGACTTCAGTCTGCTTTGCTACCAACAGTAGTAGTAGTAGTAGTAGTAGTAGTAGTAGTAGTAGTAGTAGTAGTAGTAGTAGTAGTAGTAGTTGTTGTTGTTGTTGTTGTTGTTGTTGTTGCAGCTGTAGTAGTGCCTGAATGAATGAAGCACCGCGTTTGCTGCCTAATAGAGGACGAGATATGTACCTACCGGTATGACCTGGAGCATGGTATCGTACTCTATCATGCATGCTTTCAGGTTGCAGATGGGAATCCATGTGTTGCGTTGCCAGCACCGGATACATGTATGATGATATAGTTCACCATACGGTTTCTAACAGCGCCGACAGTATGCTAGTGCACCAACTATACTGTACTACGCACAGTAGATAGTTCAGTTACTCAATCGGCGTCGGCCGTCGTACATGTAATACTGTACCCCATCATGCACATCTTCATTTGCAGGATGAGACAAGAGTAAACGCAAGTAATCACCCGAGCTGAACTGAGTGCAATCCAGTCACCTTGGCAAAATGTCCATCAACAACCAAACAACAAACGCAGCCTCCTCTCTGTGCCCCACCAACCTCCATCCACCTAGACTACCAGTCGGTCACACTGTTTGCCGGCGTTGGTGCAGCTCTCGACAGTGCTCCGCTCTCGATGCCCTTCACATTTCCTTTTGCTCCACGGCGGTCAATCTTCCCCCCCCCCCCTCTTCCCCGACAACACCTTCACACTACCCCACACCATGCGCGTCTCCTGTTTCCTGCTCGTAGTTGCCACCGCGCTTCTCGCGACCTGCGATGCCGTATCGACGGACACTCAGACGGACGAGTCGACGGTGACGAAGTTGTCGTCGGTCCAGTCGGTTGGTGCTGGCAAAACGAACGGCATCGCCCCCAGACGCTTGCGCTACGACGAGACCACGACCACGACCGAGGCTGAGGACGACCTCGACAGCGACGACGAAGAGCGGGGCATCGTCTCGGCAAAGGCTCTGGAGCTTCTGAAGGAGAGGTACCCGCACTTGAAGACGACCTTCAGTGAGTTGCTGGGGAAGGGCTACGGCGTCGCCCAGGCGTCCACCGTGATCAAGAACCCCCACACTCTCCAGAAATACGAGAGCTTCCTTCAGAGGTTGCAGAACTAGGTTAGGACCACGACGGACCTACGTAACCGATAGCTGTGCGGCAACGACGTCGGCGGCGTTTGCTGTTGCTGTTGCTGTTGCTGTTGCTGTTGCTGTTGCTGTTGCAGTTGCAGTGCGATGTGCGTGGACTGTGGCCGCATCCTGATATGGGCGATCCATTGCCGAAGTTCGCACGGAGTTGTACTCGAACTGTTCAGCTACTGCAAAACATCAATACATATATAAAAAGGTAGACCGAGTTCATTCATTCTACTGTGTTGAACTCTGTGTGTGTGTGGGTGGGTGTCTGCTCTCTCTCGCCCTCTCTCCCTGTGTGTGTGTGGTGCCTACGCACACACGGTTAGTACTCTGCGTTGACGTCGCAGTCTGCAACCACGAGCTGGTCCAGTGGGTGCGAGCGGCTCGAGCGAACTGCTGAGCGAAGCTGCTTCATTTCGGGCCTCGGCTTCGGTCCTCAGATACAACATGCACCGATTCCCGTGTTATTACTAGTGCGCCGCCGCTTGAGGATGCCTATATCTCAACCTGAGACGCTGGTATTGTCTACCGTGGCGTGGAAGAGAATGACCCGCCAAGTTCGACAACTACCGTGATGTCTGGTCAGGTAGCTCAGGGCCGTACATCTCCGTGTCGATAACCCGGCCGTTATTGTTGCCACGCACGATGCGATTCATCCGTCACTCTGTACCGAGGCTGGTGGTGGAGCACAACAGAACTATGTTGGTCGCGTTGACATCGGCACGGAAGACTTCAGTCTGCTTGCTACCAACAGTAGTAGTAGTAGTAGTAGTAGTAGTAGTAGTAGTAGTAGTAGTAGTAGTAGTAGTTGTTGTTGTTGTTGTTGTTGTTGTTGTTGTTGTTGTTGTTGTTGTTGCAGCTGTAGTAGTGCCTGAATGAATGAAGCACCGCGTTTGCTGCCTACCTAATAGAGGACGAGATATGTACCTACCGGTATGACCTGGAGCATGGTATCGTACTCTATCATGCATGCTTTCAGGTTGCAGATGGGAATCCATGTGTTGCGTTGCCAGCACCGGATACATGTATGATGATATAGTTCACCATACGGTTTCTAACAGCGCCGACAGTATGCTAGTGCACCAACTATACTGTACTACGCACAGTAGATAGTTCAGTTACTCAATCGGCGTCGGCCGTCGTACATGTAATACTGTACCCCATCATGCACATCTTCATTTGCAGGATGAGACAAGAGTAAACGCAAGTAATCACCCGAGCTGAACTGAGTGCAATCCAGTCACCTTGGCAAAATGTCCATCAACAACCAAACAACAAACGCAGCCTCCTCTCTGTGCCCCACCAACCTCCATCCACCTAGACTACCAGTCGGTCACACTGTTTGCCGGCGTTGGTGCAGCTCTCGACAGTGCTCCGCTCTCGATGCCCTTCACATTTCCTTTTGCTCCACGGCGGTCAATCTTCTCCCCCTCTTCCCCGACAACACCTTCACACTACCCCACACCATGCGCGTCTCCTGTTTCCTGCTCGTAGTTGCCACCGCGCTTCTCGCGACCTGCGATGCCGTATCGACGGACACTCAGACGGACGAGTCGACGGTGACGAAGTTGTCGTCGGTCCAGTCGGTTGGTGCTGGCAAAACGAACGGCATCGCCCCCAGACGCTTGCGCTACGACGAGACCACGACCACGACCGAGGCTGAGGACGACCTCGACAGCGACGACGAAGAGCGGGGCATCGTCTCGGCAAAGGCTCTGGAGCTTCTGAAGGAGAGGTACCCGCACTTGAAGACGACCTTCAGTGAGTTGCTGGGGAAGGGCTACGGCGTCGCCCAGGCGTCCACCGTGATCAAGAACCCCCACACTCTCCAGAAATACGAGAGCTTCCTTCAGAGGTTGCAGAACTAGGTTAGGACCACGACGGACCTACGTAACCGATAGCTGTGCGGCAACGACGTCGGCGGCGTTTGCTGTTGCTGTTGCTGTTGCTGTTGCTGTTGCTGTTGCAGTTGCAGTGCGATGTGCGTGGACTGTGGCCGCATCCTGATATGGGCGATCCATTGCCGAAGTTCGCACGGAGTTGTACTCGAACTGTTCAGCTACTGCAAAACATCAATACATATATAAAAAGGTAGACCGAGTTCATTCATTCTACTGTGTTGAACTCTGTGTGTGTGTGTGGGTGTCTGCTCTCTCTCGCCCTCTCTCCCTGTGTGTGTGTGGTGCCTACGCACACACGGTTAGTACTCTGCGTTGACGTCGCAGTCTGCAACCACGAGCTGGTCCAGTGGGTGCGAGCGGCTCGAGCGAACTGCTGAGCGAAGCTGCTTCATTTCGGGCCTCGGCTTCGGTCCTCAGATACAACATGCACCGATTCCCGTGTTATTACTAGTGCGCCGCCGCTTGAGGATGCCTATATCTCAACCTGAGACGCTGGTATTGTCTACCGTGGCGTGGAAGAGAATGACCCGCCAAGTTCGACAACTACCGTGATGTCTGGTCAGGTAGCTCAGGGCCGTACATCTCCGTGTCGATAACCCGGCCGTTATTGTTGCCACGCACGATGCGATTCATCCGTCACTCTGTACCGAGGCTGGTGGTGGAGCACAACAGAACTATGTTGGTCGCGTTGACATCGGCACGGAAGACTTCAGTCTGCTTGCTACCAACAGTAGTAGTAGTAGTAGTAGTAGTAGTAGTAGTAGTAGTAGTAGTAGTTGTTGTTGTTGTTGTTGTTGTTGTTGTTGTTGTTGTTGTTGTTGTTGCAGCTGTAGTAGTGCCTGAATGAATGAAGCACCGCGTTTGCTGCCTACCTAATAGAGGACGAGATATGTACCTACCGGTATGACCTGGAGCATGGTATCGTACTCTATCATGCATGCTTTCAGGTTGCAGATGGGAATCCATGTGTTGCGTTGCCAGCACCGGATACATGTATGATGATATAGTTCACCATACGGTTTCTAACAGCGCCGACAGTATGCTAGTGCACCAACTATACTGTACTACGCACAGTAGATAGTTCAGTTACTCAATCGGCGTCGGCCGTCGTACATGTAATACTGTACCCCATCATGCACATCTTCATTTGCAGGATGAGACAAGAGTAAACGCAAGTAATCACCCGAGCTGAACTGAGTGCAATCCAGTCACCTTGGCAAAATGTCCATCAACAACCAAACAACAAACGCAGCCTCCTCTCTGTGCCCCACCAACCTCCATCCACCTAGACTACCAGTCGGTCACACTGTTTGCCGGCGTTGGTGCAGCTCTCGACAGTGCTCCGCTCTCGATGCCCTTCACATTTCCTTTTGCTCCACGGCGGTCAATCTTCTCCCCCTCTTCCCCGACAACACCTTCACACTACCCCACACCATGCGCGTCTCCTGTTTCCTGCTCGTAGTTGCCACCGCGCTTCTTGCGACCTGCGATGCCGTATCGACGGACACTCAGACGGACGAGTCGACGGTGACGAAGTTGTCGTCGGTCCAGTCGGTTGGTGCTGGCAAAACGAACGGCATCGCCCCCAGACGCTTGCGCTACGACGAGACCACGACCACGACCGAGGCTGAGGACGACCTCGACAGCGACGACGAAGAGCGGGGCATCGTCTCGGCAAAGGCTCTGGAGCTTCTGAAGGAGAGGTACCCGCACTTGAAGACGACCTTCAGTGAGTTGCTGGGGAAGGGCTACGGCGTCGCCCAGGCGTCCACCGTGATCAAGAACCCCCACACTCTCCAGAAATACGAGAGCTTCCTTCAGAGGTTGCAGAACTAGGTTAGGACCACGACGGACCTACGTAACCGATAGCTGTGCGGCAACGACGTCGGCGGCGTTTGCTGTTGCTGTTGCTGTTGCTGTTGCAGTTGCAGTTGCAGTGCGATGTGCGTGGACTGTGGCCGCATCCTGATATGGGCGATCCATT
The DNA here is from genome assembly GCA_032158285.1 of Phytophthora sansomeana. NCBI lineage: Eukaryota > Oomycota > Peronosporomycetes > Peronosporales > Peronosporaceae > Phytophthora > Phytophthora sansomeana. The sequence goes on along the minus strand of JAPDHH010000278.1, from coordinate 137,946 downwards.
GCCGAAGTTCGCACGGAGTTGTACTCGAACTGTTCAGCTACTGCAAAACATCAATACATATATAAAAAGGTAGACCGAGTTCATTCATTCTACTGTGTTGAACTCTGTGTGTGTGTGGGTGGGTGTCTGCTCTCTCTCGCCCTCTCTCCCTGTGTGTGTGGTGCCTACGTGTAGTGCTTCCAGATTCATTGCGTTATACCATCATTCGTTACTTACGGGTACGATCTAGTTAACCTTATCACTCTGCTGAAAAGCACTCGTTCTGGCAACCAGACACGACTCTTTTAGCAACGAATATGAGGGCTTATAGATTCAAATTTGCGTCCACAACTGCGGAAGGATTTTTTCGGGTCACCGAGCGGTCTGGTCTCGTGTTTGGGTCACGTGACCCGATTGGTGACCCACACTGGACATCGTAAAGGATATTGCTTTGGGTCTCGAATAAAATACGCATTTGCAAAAACAAAACGGAAATAACAAATTCACAACAGATGTTTTCCTACACATCTGGTGGTTTTGGCAAAATCTCCCGTACTTTTGGGAAACCTCCGGTCGCTTTGCACGGTCTTTGGTAGCTATCCCAACAATACGTGCAATTACTGTCTGATATCTCGCAGCATCACCTACGACCTAACGCAAGTACCTCGACATTCAAACCCTGTCACGCCAAGGAGCTGGTGGCGTTATCCATGCCTGAGTTTGGTGGAGTTATCAACACCCGCAGACAGCGCAGGAGATGTGCGTTTGTCGTCTTCATTGTAGAGTACCGTTAACAACTGTATCCTAGCCACTGCTAGTTAGTTTGTGAACTTTTGAAGGTGGCAGTCTTAACCGGATGACATTGAAACATGACATTGATAACATTGATTTTGCTCTAGTGCTTTTGCTATGCCAGCCTTCGCGTAGCCCTAGTTTTCCCATATTAAACACAAAACGTCAGAAGCGTGGGAAATCCCTTTTAAATGAGGTATGGCGATATACTTTTCATATTTTTCATTCGGCCATCACTGACATCAGGGTAACTTCAATAATAAATTCCTTTTTTACATGTATTTTACCATCACCATTATTTACGGATGACCCATTTCGGTCTGATCTGGTCCCCAACGTCGAGGGGACCCAAACACGAGACCAGACCGCTCGGTGACCCGAAAAAAGTCTACCACAACTGCATCGTATCGATGCAAAGGGGTAATACGAGCAAGAACACTTGCTGGGATTATCTTCCCGAATCCAGAGTTCGAGGTACTTCGTCTCCAACAAAGCCGTACTACATGAATGAAGTCGTGATTGCATTACGTTTTAAAATTTCAGAGCTCACCTGAAAACTCGCGCGCGACCTTAATAGCGCGGCAACTACAAGTGTAAAGATGGCGCTACTTCTTGACAAGTCTCACCGTTCATTACAATTTGAACTCAGATGACGTTGTCAGAGTCAAACCCTTCGCTGCCATGTCGCTAAGAAATTGCTGTATGTCAAAAATTAAAACAAACTTTAGCGAAAAGTTCTAGGCAACTCAACATACAACAAACAAAACGAGTTCGTACCTGCGCCTCCGCTTCAAACCCAGCTACCGGCGACGAGCAGTCCGTCAGAATTACCAGATCACGGAGTCTTTCAGTTGGCCACGATGCCACAAGATCACGCACAGTGAAGTTTACGCAGTGTGAGAGTGCTTCGCCCACAATGACGAGTTTGCCGACACGTTGAAGAGACTTGATCAAAGCTGTGTTTAAGCTGCAACGGATATACACAACAGCCTTAGAACCAGTAAAACAGAGTGATAGCAGTCTCGGTCTCCTCTCGTACCTTGTTGACGGGTCGTACGGCAGCTCGTACTCTGCCTTCAAAGCCGAATAGTGCTCCGTCAACGGGTTACTGCCCTTCATCACGTACTGAATCGGCTTCAGCGACTGTTTTGTCCATTCAAGCGCAGCCTCAAGCACATCAGGGACGATGTTGTGACCAGGCGATCCGATGAGGCAGTGCTCCGGCCAAATGGTGAGTGAAAACTTGCCCTTTGCCTCTAGCGACTGCGTGTACGCCAGAACATATTCATTCAAACTCGAGTCACGCGGTTTCCAGACACCGTCCGTGATGTTTTGAGCGTAAATGGTCGTGAAGGGATCCGGCGATTCACCAGCGTCGTTCTCCCAAAAAATGCCATGCGCAATGTGGTATCGTTGGTGCGAGTCCATGGTCAACACCACCTGCGATAACTTGGACGTGCGCTTGGTTATGAAAGCGGCGATACGAGCTGCGTCTTCGTTGGCACTGTCGATTGCCAAGGAACCTCCCGAGTGGAAACTCACTTGCTGGTCGATGACGAGAATGCCCAGTCCACCTTCAGGGATTTCGTTCGCCTCACGAGCAGCTCTTTCGACGTCGCTTTCGAATCCGGTAGCGCAATCCTTCTGGTCGGGACTCAGACTTGTCGTGTTTGCGATTGTTAACGAAGTCAACAACAGCGTAGCCCATGAAGCGATCAACGCAAATCTGGAGCCGAGCATAGTGCGAGTGCAATGGAGTTCACGGTGGAGGTTGAAAGTTGTTGGTGGGGAACCGGAAAAGCGGAAATGAGCTCTCGAACAGCCAACGAGCATTTGGTCGGAGGGAAAGCACAATGCAGGCACGCACACTAACTCCCCAACCGGATCTGAACAGAGGACTCATGGGACTTGAAAACACGAGGCTGGATTCCATTTCAAAGGACTCAATTGATTGACCATCGTCAGCAAAGTACAGCAAATCTTCCGTAGCTCGTAGAAATGAGGTGTTACTGCGAGTAACTTACTGCGAAGTACTAGAGGAAAAGCCGAGAGCCGCACAGCACCCGATCTCGCAACGCCAGTCTAACGGCATCTCGTTGCGTTTCGTTTGTCCTCGGTGGCCTGTCCTCATTTTCAGCACTCGTAGTATCCGTGTCGGAGTGGTAACGTAAGCACACCGTACCATGGTGTTTTACACTGTCAGGGCCCACAGCATCCGGTCGCCCCCAACCAGGCGGTGGCAACACGTTCACGTTGTCAACACCCTCGGAATCTCCTCCGGCCGATGCGAAACTAGAGCGATAGGAAGCATTTTTCCAGCAGGATGTCTACCACGAAGAAAAAAACATTAGATGAGTACGAAACCACTGCATCGAAGAAAGGCAACAACGTACGCCTTCTTCCAACGCGAGTTGTGCGAGGATCTGCACTAATTCACGTTCATCGTGAATACTCAAATCCAACGGCGGGTACTGTCGATCTGGTTGCAACGGGTCCAGTATATTAAGCCATCCTAGGCGCCAAACACACTCTTCTTGGTCTTCAGAAGACAAACCATCGTAAATCTGCAGGATAGCAAGTTAGAAGGAGGAACGCAATGAGTTGTAGACCCGTGAAAACCCACCCGAATGAAGTTCTCGAGATCTACGATGCGAGAAAACGTCAGACACGCAGCTCTAGCACGAGCTTTGACAGCATTCGGGAACGAGTGGATGAGCTCCTGAGCTTGGTCACTGCTAAGCCACCGGTCGGCTACCAAGATTTCCAGTAACAACAATCTCTGGTGGAGCCCTTCAACGGTGTTCGTGATTCGAGTCAACGTATCTCCTGCGATGATGCTCCTCCTGTGTTTTGTTCTCTTTTGAGCTGCCTGCGCCATTACTGAGCGACGCAAAGTCTCCCAATGCAGCAATGCCTGCATACGCTTCTTGCTTTCTGTGTTAGTACGATGATCCAGCTCTGCGTCACCGCGACGGTCTTCACAAAGTGCGGATAATTCATTTTCATCTGGTGGCTGCGCTAAGACCGCTAGAAGCTGCTCAAAGCGACGTTGGCTTAGGCATTTCGTGCCTCGAGGAGGTCGAGTCGTGCTGACATAGTAGAAAACGAGTTTCGACGGTGGTGTAAGAATTGACGAGCGCTCTCGATTCGGGGCTAGCAACTTGTTCAGGATGAAAGTACTGGAGAGCAACACTGGCTCACCATCCAGAGTCGCCCACCGGAAGTTCTCCCAGTTCCCACTTTGTGAGGTATCCGCTCTTCCCGAACGCCAGCGACTAAACTGCTTCTCTTCTTGTGCAATCAATGCCAGTCGGTGCAAAGCGTCTCGATGATCGTCGCGTGTTAGATCAAAAGAGTACGCGTTCGTAAGTGACCCCAGCAATACACTGAAAAGTTGCGTTCCAAGCCAACGACGCAGTGCAAGGCGTTCTAACCACTGGTTGTGAATATCCACGACACGAGTCACTAGACTAGCAGCTTTACGGTGATCGATAATTCGAGGCAGCAATTTCGCCAGCGCTGCCAATCTGCGTCCCGGCCGAACAGCAGACGAAGAAACACCCTGCCGCGTTAGCAGTTGCTCTCCTTGGGAAGCAGACAAATACATCCCCGACTCGGACAGAACCGTATTGAGGAACTCCGTCTGCTCCGTAATGTTTCGGCTTACACTAGAAGCGTTGATCAAGAAGCGAGATAACGTTGCGTCAGGCATGAGAACTACGTCTGAAGGGCGATGCGTTTCTCCAGCGTAGCCACCATTATCCTTTCCAGCCTGCTGCTGGTTTACAGTATCACTTTCATCAGAACCACCGCCACTGTGAACCAAGTCAGCGGTAAGCTGTCCCGCGTTCGGGATCTGCCACGTCGCTCCAGAACCAACGTCACATAGTTCAAGCCTCATTAGCTTGGCCTCCTCATTATCTTTAATCGTCTGGGGATCGTCAGGAACAGTGAGCACTTCCGACGTCATAAACTCAAGAAACTCGTACGCGTCGATTTCGCCCGAGCCGTCCAGATCATACTTCGCTATCATGCGGGCAATTGCGTCGTTGATTTCTACTTCTTCGTTCACGCCGAGGAGTTGAAATACGCGGCGAAGTTCGTCTACATCCAGGGACCCGGAACTATCTCCATCCACGAATGCAAAGCCAACACGTGCAAAGAGATCGGCGAATTCGCGTTTGTGTAGTGCTCCACTTTTGTCGTAGTCGTACTTCTGTAGCAATCCAGCAAGTTGTTCATCTGAAACACTGAGCCCACAGCTCCGTAGAGCATTTACAAGTTCACTCAGCTCCACAGCACCTGATCCATCTTCGTCCAAACGCCGAAACAGAACTGCTACTGGATTGAGAGACTGACCTCCGCTAGTACCGACGTTGTTATCGGTCGCAGCATCTTCTTGTGATGAAGAAGGTTGAATACGTCGCTTGACCATCTCAAGCTTGGTTACCTGTCCTCGAGTTTGAGTCGACGAAAGGTACTCCAGTTTTGTGAAAAAGTAGCGTCCTGGGTGCGATACTGCTAGTCGAACGAGCTCATGTGCTACCATGTGCTCGTAGGTATCACTGAGATCGAGGACGTAGCTACCTGCTGGGCCCACTGGGTTAAACACATGCAGTTGCTCGTCGCCGGTTGCAGACATTGTTGGCGCAGACACATTCAAGCTGCAGTCCAAAAGCGATAGTTGACAGACGCTCGACGCAGCGCCTGAACTCGGTCGTGGAGCACAACTCGCGTGCATGAGAGCTTTACCGCCTTGGGCTCCTAAAGGATTTCCATCGAGAACAAGCATCGACAATGACGTATTCACTGCCAAACCACCAGCTAGACCCACTCCTCCACGAGGAGAAATACCGTTGTAGCTCAATACGAGTTTTCGCAATCGTGCACCAGCTCGTAAGGAGTGAGCAAGTGATAGCGCGCCCTTGTTACCGAGAGAGTTGTAGCTCAGATCGAGCTCTCGTAGCTGATAATTCATCGGAAGTGCCGCAGCAATGAAAGTTGCACCAACCGCACGTAGTTGGTTCCAGGACAAATCCAAAGTTTGTAGTGTCATATTCGCAGTGAGCATAGCGCCCATAGCCTGGCCTCCAGTTAAAAGCTTCATGGGCTTCTCATCGTCGTCTTCGTCGTCTTCTTCAACCGGTTGCTTCGTATTTGCCGCAAGAACTTGCAGTCCAATTTGATTCCCTCGAAGCAAAAGTCGCTCGATAGATTTGTTGTGCTCCAAGGCTTTGGCGAGTTGTGCACACTCGTGATCACTCAGTGCAACTTCATTCAGTGCTAGCACTCGCAAGGTGCACAGCGTGGAGCGTATGTAGCCTCGGAGTACATTAGCAGCATTGATACCCATCGGATTGGACGACACATCCAGCGAGGTCAAGTGAGGCTTGTTCTCGAGTGCACGTAGTAGACAGCTAATCCCCGCGTCTGTCAATCGGTTGTCACTTACATTGATGCACTCCACGAGTGGCAACTCGGGCAAACAAGCAGCGAAGCGGACAATTGAGTTGTCGCTAAGTCCTTGGTGGCTGAAGTCGAAAGAGCGTTTGTTGTGTTCCTTACGAAGGAGCAGTGTCGGGGCAGCTTCGCCTCCCGCCAGACACGCTCCAAGGAAAAGCGCGCGAGGTGAGCGCGGCACGGACGATATCACATTCATTTCACCACCACCCACAGACATCTGAGCTTGCTCCAAAGTGGGCAGAGATCGCCTCATTCCCGTCGGGCGTCTTAGACCGGAGACGTTCGAGTTGCTGCGCAGAGTATGGAGGTCATTCACATGCATGTCGCGGTCCACAAAGAGCTGAGGCTTGCTGTGTAGCTCCCTGTAAGTCCGGTAGTATGAAGTGCGCGCCTCCGGGACAAAGTACTTGAGCCGCGTCGACCCGCCGACGTCGCGCTCGATGTCCATGTCTGCATCACTCTTTGAGAATCCTTCGCGTGCATCGGCTACTTCTTGCGAGACAATCTCCGACAGCATTCGTGGGTCCTCTAAAGGTGCGAAGACAAACGTACGACGCGGCAGCGAGACTGCTCACTGAGCGGCGTTAGTGTCTCCACTCGACGAGGTCGCGATTCCTTCCGTTGGCTCATGTGTTCCGCCAGCATCTTTTCCACTTCGTCGAGCGATTCCTCCATCGTCATCGGCCGTGACCCCGCTCTCGTCTGTTTCTTCAGAGTCGTAGATGACGGATGCAAAGCCCCTGGCGTCTTCATTGAAGTCGTCGTCTGGTATTTCGTCGGTGACGGCACGAGCTCCGCTGACGGAGCGACAGTGGATGGCACCGCGGGCGGTCGAGTGTCCCTGCCATTGCGAGCGGTTGCATTGTCGAGCATTCCTTTCTCCCAGCTCATGCGACCAAGAAAGCGCGTGGGAGATGCAGCAGCGACGCTATTCTACGCTGGTGCCAAGCAGCAGTTAGTACTTTGTCAAGATACTTTTTTCAGATTCACAGGTCGTACATGGAGCGGCACTGCCGGGAGCTGCGTGGATTGGCCCCAATCGACGCCGCGCTTGGACGCCATGCCACCAAACGCCCATCAAGTAGCTGAGACCAAGTCGCAGCATGAAAATAGGCAACTTGCCATGCGTGTCAGCCGTTACAGCACTGACGTGGCGGGGTGTAGCCATGTTGGTTGGGACGCATACTGAACGCCAGTCCCACATACAAAAAACAAGTGGTCCTTTTTGGTACATGGGTACATCCGGCGCAGCCAGCCATTCGTACGTCGGCAGGGCAGGGAGCACTTTTTCTCCCTCTTCTTCGACGTCATATCCCGTCCGTCGGCCTTCCCCTTTAGACCGAGAGATCACCCTTTAGACCACCCTTTAGACCACCCTTTAGACCACGGAAGATGGTGCGCGGCAAGAAGATCGGACTGGGCGAGTTCCTGGGCGACCAAGCGGCCGCTTATATCCCCGAGGCAGCGCTGCCCTCGGGCCCGCGCGCGCGCGCCGACGACGACGACGGAAACTACCGCGGCGGCCGGCGGGACGACCGCTTCGGCGGCGGCGACCGCTATGGAGACCGCGAGCCGTCGCGCAGTGAGGCGTCCGACCAGTGGCGCGGAGACCGCAGCGGCCCGCGCGGCGGCCGCGACGACCGCTTCGGAGGCCGCGAGGACGGCGGCAACTGGCGCGGCGGCGGCGGCGGCGGCGGCGGCGGCGACCGCTTCGGAGGCCCTCGCGCTACGACCGGCCGGCGCGCGACGAGTTCCAGGCCGAGGAGCGGCCGGCGCACATGCGTCTGAACCTGGCGCGCCGCGGAGAAGGCGCCAGCGGAGACGCGCGCAACAGCAGCGGCGGCGACAAGTGGTCGGGCGCCTTCGGAGGCAACAGCGGCGGCGGACGCTTCGGAGACCGCGGCGGCCGCGACGACCGCTTCGGAGGAGACCGCTTTGAGGGCGGCGGCCGCGCGGCCGGACGCTTCGCGCGCGGCGGAGATGACGTGTCGTCGTCCTTCTCCAACATGCGCGTGAGCGCGCGACAGGAGCCGACGCCCGCGCCGGAGGTGGACAAGAAGACGCGCGCGCAGCAGAAGCGCGAGGAGCGCAAGAAGAAGGCGGAGGAGGAGCGTCTCGCTGCGGAGGAGGCCAAGCGCGTGGCCGCCGAGGAGAAGAAGAAGGCCGAGGAGGCGGCGGCCAAGAAGGCCGACGTGGACCGCGAGACCATGAAGCAGGTGCTGGCCAGCGGCAAGAAAGGCGAGGAGCTCGCGGCCGTGGCCAAGGACGTGTTCGCCAAGAACGGACGTCCCAGCGGCGCTGTGCTCTTTGAAGCCGTGACGAACGCAGCCGAGGACGTAGCCAAATCCAGCGCTAACTGGATCGCCATGCCCGTCTACGGTGAGCTGCTCAAGTTCGCCATGGAGGACGCGGACAAGAAGGATCAGATGGAGGCGCTGTACGCCCTGCAGGTTTTCCTCAACAAGTACGACTTCCCCAAGGGGCTCATGGAGAAGTGCTTCATGGCCCTGTACACGCTCGACATTATCGACGAGACGGGCTTCTTCGAGTACAAGTACGACGTGGACGGTGAGGTGCCCGGGCGTATGAAGGCTATTATCCAGACGTCGACGTGGCTCACGTGGCTCGAGACGCCCGAGGAGGAGAGCGAGGAGGACGACGACGAATAGATTTCATGTGCGTGTTGAGAAGGTTTGCTTACGTACGAGTGCGCAGGGGGCATCAAAGCTCTGGCTGTTGTTAGCATAGTTAGTTGTGGCGGCCACAGTTGTCGCCCACCTGCTGCGCGTCTAAGTTACAGCTTCGAATGAAAATGTGCATCAATCATACACTCGCTGGGCAAGTTGCAGCTAATCAGAACAAATGGAGTCTAGGAATCACGCGCTGTGACCGACGTCACCATGTCTTGGATCGTCGACATGGGCGGGCGATAAATCTCCGGCAGCAACTTGCGTTGAAGCGAGTTGAAGGAGTATTTGAAGCGGCCGACGTTCTTCTTGGCGATGTGAATGCGAACGCCGAACTCGCGCATCGTGTTGGCAACATCTTTCACTTCTTCGAGCGGACCGTACTCCGTTGCGCCTCCCGACTCAATTTCTTGAAGTACATGGCGTTTGCGCTGGACAAGAAGTCTCGCCTGCTCGAGTGTCGTGCTCATTGCAGTCCTGTCCTTGCCTGACTTGCAGTAGGTCACTCGGCCGCCGTTCAAGCTCCGCACTGCGTCTGCAGCATGCAACAAAATGCACGTGTTCTTGGAAGCCGAGTTCTCGCTCTCCACGCTCAATCGTAAGTTGCGCAAGATTTCGTCAGGGTGTGACCCCACACTAACCTCCGACATGCCGATACCGCAAACCTCCGTGAAGCGATTGTAGTACTCCGAGATGGTGCGGAAGCTGGTACTGTTGATTTTACGTTGAATCGATACACCTGAGTGGCCCACCATATTCGCCAAGCTCTGCATTTCGTTAATACCCTGCGTAAAAAGCACCGCCGTGACGCTAATCAAACTGCCACCTTGCATACTCTCGGGAAGAATCGCGAATTGAGCCGGAGGTACTGGTACTTTGATGATGTATCCCGCTTCCTCGTGCTTTTCCACCACCAACTCCATACCTGTCCCCTCGCACAGCTTAAATGAAAATGTTTCTAGGCATTTAATGGCAACCCAAGCGTCGGAGATCATATACAGCTCCTTCCCGTGAGATGAAATGAGGCTCTCCCACCCAATTAGAAATCCAACTTTCGCCATTTGATCGAGCACCTTGGCGTTATTTTCTTGTAAACACAGATCTAGCTCCGCCATGAAGCAGGTAACAAGGCTGCTCACAGATTGAGATACAGCGACGCTTTTTCTCAAGTAATACTCGAAACGGAGCATTTCCAGACGGCACATCATCCTTACAGCATAATTGATAGACGTTGTTGGGTCTACACCCTCCTCCGGCTCAGTGCGAAGAGAGGGGTATTTAGCGTAAACCGCGGTCTTCGCTTCACTACTTTTCCGATCAAGCTGCCGAGAACTCTTCTTTTTTACAAATCGCCTTCTCGATAACGCCTTTGCTCTCGCTGCAGCAGCCTTGCGGGCCATCATCGAGTACTTCGATGCTTTCTTTTTAGGTTCAGGGTCTGCTTGTGTTGCAGAAGTAGCCGTGGCCGCAGTTGGACTGCTCGGGTTACTGGAAGCGACCGCATCTGAAGAGAAGCCGCTATCCGTGCTACACACATCATCGTCAACTTCCGCCTCAGTTTCATCTTCTATCGGCGGATAGAAAAAGTCGGTAGAATCTTCCGGGATAAAGCAATTGCTATCACTTACTGGGCTTCCAGTTAGACGTGGGGAACTCTTCTCCAGAACATCTTGGAAGTTTTGCATCTCCAGCTCCATTTCACGCAACCCGCAGTTGCTTAGCCCCATCGCGTGTGCAGTTGGTGCACCACAAGTCACCGTTGTATGGGTCTCTGGTATCATCATTCGTTCCTGTATTGATAGAGATTCGTGTGAAATAGGCACTCCAAGATGCGCATTAGCATCCTCCAAGCCGAGTAAGTCTTCCGTTGATGCCTGAGTATCCATTGGGGGGCGGTGTAGAGATTGGGATCCAAAGTGACGGAATATGCGAAAATAAGACACATGCAGGTTGGTCGGTATGCCTTGAATGTCAGCACGTTTCTTGTGAAGACTTGATTTGAACGTCTTCTTTTCCTCCACTAAATGTTCACACAGTCGAATCATATCCGTAACTTCAGTCACCTGCTTGTGAATGTTTAGCACATGAGGATACAAAAAGGTTAAAGGTATTTCGCTTTCAATAATACCATCTGCGGGTGGCGGTGAACAGTCAGCAACGCGTCTGTAGCGTCGCGGCAAAGCTGGAGATGGCTCCGCCGCATGATCAGCCAACAGATCATCACTAGCTGGGGCCAGCGGGTTAGCCATCAGAATATTAATACGAAGTTGGATTTGGCCAAAAATCTCGTCAGTGGAAGGCGAACGAACGTCAAACCAATCCACAAGCGTGAGAGACGTAACAATTTGGCGCGATTTTGTTTCATGATTCGCATCCGTATTGCCCTCAGTTCCATCATCGTCGTCAAAAACAGTTTTTTCTTCAACAGTCATAGCATCCCGGACACTCTGCAACGGAATCATCACCTCCCCGATCAATTCGTTCTCAACACCACTCATGTAGCCGTAGAGCTCGTTATAAACCTGAAAACGCAACCAACCTCCAAGTTCTTCGTCACTCGATCCTTGAACGCTAGGTCGATAAAATACAAATTGCTTCAGTGCATTCACTGGGGACACCACCACCCGACTGCGCAGTAATCTTGACGCATGATACTTCGTGTTCGGTTTACCGTGAGGACATTTCGTGCTCGCCGATTTATTCGTCGACCAAACCGGATCGGGTGCGTCATACTCCGTGTTGGTTTTCCCCACCGTATACTCATGGTTCCCAATCACACCGTCTTCAAACTTGACCACAACAAAGGGATGAATACCCGTACCTGTGTCCGCCCCCACATCAGCAGTATCAGGGTCATTACCGCTAAACGACGAAGATCCGCTACTACCGCTTCCTCCCCATTTTCCAGCCTTAATCCGATTCACAAACCCGCCTCGTCCACTAACCATCCCCATCGAAAACCCGGACGGACGCGACGGCCTCGCCTCCAATTCCGTACTCATCTCCGTGTCAACCCCCGCCGTGGAAATGGCTCTGGATCTCGTCTTCAAGTCCCGCCCACTAACCACCTGCACGCGGAACACGTCATGGCCAAAGTTCAACGCCTCCGCGTCGTTATCAAAGTACCGGTTTTTCTTGCGGTTGTAATTGTACCGCAGCTTCCACTCGTCGTACATCTGCAGCAGCTCCAGCTGACACACGCGCAGCAATTGCAGCGGGATTTTCACACTGAAATCCACTTCGGCCGCTTCTTCCACTGCCAATTTGGCGTTGGCCGCTTGCAACTCGGCGTGTTCCTCCCTCATCAACGGATAAAATAAAAAGCTACGAAACAAATTATGTTGCGCCTGAAAAAGAAGCGGATGGGGTTGGGGGTGGACGTCTGCGAATTGCAGCTCCACGGTGGCCCCCTCGAGCACGGACGAGTGCACGGGCAGCGTCATTTTCTGCTTGAAGTTGCCGCTCGTGGCCACCGTAAACATTTCCTGGAACGACGTCAACGCGTAGCCGAACACTTGACTGTTGCGGTTGGACGTCGAGCCTTCGTCTGGGATCATGACCATAATCTGGACGTGGCGATCGTACTCAGTCGGGCTCCTGCATTTCACACTGAAGCCGACTGAGAAGTTAGGGTTGCGGCTCTTGTGACGTTCACTCCAGTAGCTCTCGCTGTCCAATAGGCCGTCAGCAGGCAGCGCCGCCCTGTCTTCGAAGTTGAAGTCGCCAAAACTGTCCATCTCAACAGAGAGCGGGCCACTATTGGGAGGAATGGTGTGTGTCGGAATGTCTGCGCCAAAGCCGACCAGCGGCGTCTCGCGAGCCACGCGCACCTCGACGTTCACTTCGGTCGGCGCCTTCGTCCGCGGCGACTTGGAGCTGCTGCTGTTCATAGCCGCGGCGCTGCTCAGCATGTTGAAGGCCCCGCGCACGAGCGTCTGCGCCGAGCGCGCGGGGGACACGAGCGAGTTGCCGTCTACGCCCCTGCAGGCCACGAAAAAGTGCAGCGTCTGGCGCTCTGGCGACGTCTCCATGGGGGATGGGGCGGCCGCGGAGAGAGAGGGGGGCGCGTCGTCGAAGCTCATGAGGTTGGGACTCGCAGGGGCCGCCGCCATGGCGACGAAGTGAGTGCGGAATGGATTAGGGAAACGGACGACGAGCGTTGTATGCTGTTGGAGAGGCTGATCTATGCGGTAGGGAAGGTTTGGGAATGTACTGATATATGAAGAACATCCATCTGCATAATCATTTCCAACGCGTAATACGGAGTGGAATAGGCAGCAGTTGGAACTCGTCACTCTTAGAGAAGCAACCGACCTCACAGCAATGGAACGTCGGGAATTCGAGTCATTTTCGGAGCTTCTGATGCAGCTGAGCCCCATATTCACCGATGAATACGTGGGAAACGCTTCCACTCCGTTCGACCATGAAGGAGGCAACATTCATCAAGAACAACACCAGCCAAAGTCTCAGTCTGCCAAGCCAACCGACCGCTTGAAGAAGAAAAAGCTGGTGCCTTACTCGATGGACCTCCAACGCCGTCGAAAAGCGGAACTACTGGCTTTACGCTTGGAAGCGCGTGAGTTGAGCGACCAACCTGTTAGCCCCTACCAAACCTGCTCTACACAAAGTTGGAGCCCCTGAAAAGCTACCGGAAGGCCAGAGACAGTGGTGCAGACAAGCAATAGCTAACTGTGAAGCGAGGGCACGTGCCGAGTGCACGAACCGAGAACTGAAAACAATTTGGGCTCAACAATCCAGACTGTTCAAAGCCAATCGAAGGCTGCTCCGACAGAGTGGCAAACTCGAGGTGAGTTTATATATTCTTGCATTGCCACCGTTCGGCCTAACGCATTTTCCGACCTCCAAGTTTCAGGGTCTGAATCATGTTTCACTGCCCCAGCCAACGACGGATCGGCAGCTCGTTCAGTTTGACGTCCGTGAACCGATTTTCGCGGAATTGTCAAGTAAGTTGGATCACCTGTATCTGCAAACGGACACTATGTTGTCGCCCCCCAGCGTGGATATTGCCGTGTCCATACGCACTCAACGTAGCCTCGACGCACACGGATACTTTGAGACAACAGTGTCCACGCCTTTGGCATGCACGGCAAAGGAAGCCGAAGAGATGTTTTGGGAGGACGTCACCAGTGAGGAGTTCAAGAAGTTTTTCTTTTTCCGTACGTTATGCAACATCGTCAATGTATCTCGTGCGTGAACGTTAACATATTACCAAAATGAAATCGTGCTGCAGACATCCGACAGAGTTTTGAATTCCAGGAGTACGAGGTCTAGAATTAAGTTCGTATCGACAATCTTCGCCCGCGACCACGAAAGAAACGCTCTTTTGCGTATCGACTCAACGAGCATTTTTCAACGATATCAAGAAAACAACCGAATGGTGTGGTCGGTAGTACTCGGTGGCTAGTACCCTCTCACGGCGTTCAACTCGAAGATGAATTCTGGATTGTGGTTGCGCCATCAGTGGTGGACCCTGTGCACTCCTCCGTTATTCAATCCAAGTACCTGTTGCGTGGGAAAGCCTCTAGCTGTACAACATTTCAGCCGCTGAAGGGCGCTTCTGCGCATGAGGTTGCATTAAATATTGTCGGCACAAAGTTGAGCATGTACCACCAACTGCAGCAAAACAGTTTTTTGGACAAGTGTTCTAACTCCACGCCCGAGGACAGCAGTGAGACCGAGGTGAGAACGAAAGGAGGATCTATTCCGTGGCGAATTCCGAACTGACTACTAAACTACTTCTAGCCTAAAGATCTTCGATACTGCAAGTTCATGGTAAATAAGGATGATACCGGTCTGAAACCGGTTCACCCAGAACAACAAGGTAAATTGGCACGGCTACCGTATGTAAGCTACAACCTACTTCAGAAGTATTAGACAATTTTGCTTTTGGCGTATTACGACTCTCTATCGGTGCTTCTTGCTCTACCGTTTACTAGAAATTCACGCGTTTTTGGTTTCATACCCGGGTAGATAGAACATATACTTCGAAGTAAATATATTCACACCGCACAACTCATCCTGCAAAAATCATGCCACTCGCGTTCGCATAAACGCATCGTGGGGGAAATCGCCATTGACGCTTCGCAACATTTTTTAATCACACGTCAAGAGCGTTGTTTCGCCCTCGTTGGCTTTTTTAAATCAAGATCAGCCTTTTTAACATTGTGGGGAAGCATGATTAATCCAAACAAACGAATGCAAAAGTACGGCATCGAACAGTAAATAGTTTGCTATACCCGTCGATTCGAGTCTCCTTCTTATAGTATAATTATCTATCGTTGCCAGGTCTTGGTTTTATTAATCATGCGTTTGATGAATGGGCCGATGCTCAAAGACAGCAGGTCAATCGTTTGACGACACGGCAATGCCGTGACGGCATCGCAACTTCATTGGAAATGAACACATTTTTTGTTACTGTCTTCATACTACACTCGTAAGAAAACAAACTAAACTCATGACAATACGAACGAGCTACAACTGAGCCACTTCTACATAGAAGTATAGTCGTAGTAGTTGTGGGCAACTAAACATGTATGGTACGCTCGTTCACTCCGAGCGAAGTCGGCGATATGTCTGCTTTCCCGTGCCAATAGTAGGCGTTGTCCCAGTAGTGCCAATAGTGCCCGTCGTCCCCGCCGTTCCTGCCGTGCCTGCTCCAGTACCCACACCAGCTCCGCCGGTGCCCGTGCCGGCGCTAAGATCAGGTGCATGGACCGAGCCCGGCCCGCTCAAGCCGGCTCCGGCGCCGGCAGTAGTTTTGGCGGATCCTCCGCTCACGCCGCCACCCATCCCGGGAAAACCACCAGTCACACCAGAGGCGCCACCCATGCCAGGAATCATGTTCGTCAAGCTGGAGAGACCGCCAGAAGCGCCACCGCCGCCCATGCCACCCATGCCTGGGATCATCTTAGTGAGACTGGAGAGCCCACCGCTCATTCCCAGATATGCCACCGGCACCCATGCTGGGAAGCCCACCCATGGCCCCGCCTCCACTCATGCCAGGGATCATATTGGTGAGGCTGGATATGCCACCGCCCATGCCCGGAAGGCCACCCATGCCTCCACCCATACCAGGCAGTCCGCCGCCGAACATGCCGAACGTCTGAGCTGCTTCTTGTTCAGCGTGCACTCTACCCGATAGCGCCACGATGGCGACGAGTAGCGCGAGAATGTTGTTACTGCTGATCATTGGTGTAGTGCCGATTGGCGTGAGGATACACGAGGAGCTTGATGCGATGGAACTTGATCAAGCAGATTCGGAAATGAGCTTTGGACGGGAGGAAGACTTCGATGTCGACTCACAGATATGCATTGATTGTGTTACACTAAGAGGGGACTTGGAGGACACTGCATATGCAGAAAGAAGGCCGTTTTGCGGTGGAAAGGCATGCGCATATAGAGCACTGACAGCTAATTGCTGCGATCGTCACCGCGATGAGAGCGGATCACACAGACAGCGAAATTTGCCAGTTCGATCTGCAGGACGTAAAGCTCACGGCAGCTGCTGACGCGCGACGCTTCTTGGCGCGTAGTATCACCTCCGAATGGATGGACCGTTGAGCGGCTCCTGCATGAAGCCCACAAATTAATAGCATCCGACTGGGAGAGCAAATCGTGCTGTCATTTCACACAGGTATCTTGCCCGATGTAAGAACTTCAACTTGGGGCATACAATTCTCAGTATGTTTCAACCGTTGGATAAGATTATACCATGTGCCGCTTCAAGACAAGGTGTTGGTGACAAGAAGCGCACGACCACGAGATGCAAGACAAACGCGCGTATTATTAAAAAGTTACCTCATAAGAGAGGGACCAGGTGGTGCCCGCCATCATGCTAGACAGACTCGTCGTCCCCGCTCAACAGGGAGACGAGAGGCCGTGCAGACAGCGGCAACCAGCTGGCTCAGGGTCAATTCGTCACACTGTTCGACGATTGCGCCGCACGTCGCGTGTCGGGACCGTGCATGCAAACTGTTATGAGTCTTCACACCAGCCACACACCATGTACACGTGGTGTTCAAAACCCATGACAATCTGTCTGCATCTAACTGCTACGCCATGAACGCTATCCCGTCAGTGCTCTCCCATTGCCGTTGCTTTCTGTTCGCCGTCCGACACCTCTGCAGCTCGAAGTTCCAAGCTCATTTCCAAACGTACTCGCTCGGCGAACCACCAAACGGATAGAAGTTACTCTTCGCCCGCGATGCTTGCCAAGAACGTGTTTGCTCTCCTCGTCGCTGTCGTCGCAGTTTCAAGCGGTGTCCATGCTGATCAAGAAGCCACTGAGACCTACAGTGGAGGCGGCCTTCCAGGCGTGAGTGGAGGCCTCCCTGGTATGAGTGGTGGGCTCCCTGGCATGAGTGGTGGGCTTTCCGACATGACCAAAATGATCCCTGGTATGGGCAGCACTGGAACAAGTGGTGGCCTTCCTGGCAGGCGGCGGTCTCTCGAGCCTCACCAAGATGATGCCTAACTACAACTCCGAAGACGTACCGCAATCTTCGCTCGGAATGAGCTGTGTAAATCATCCTGTCTCTTGAATGTTGCTAGCAAATAGCTGTTGTCGTCGTCGCGATGCGAAAATATAAATGTGTGGCGTGCCTGCCAGTTTCCTTGTGTACTCTTTGCGTTGTTGCGTTTGTGTGTGCCCCGCCGCGCGTCCTAAGGATTCGGTCATAGTGTGTGAGAGCTTCTCAACAGCGTACATATTGTTGCATGTGTTAATTAATGAGCGCAAACGACTTTGGCGATCGCGTACTAACGACTATCGCAAAAAGTGGCGCAGTAGGTGAATCACATCTAGATGAATCGCATACCAATGTAGTAGAAGTTAGCAGAAATGGGTGCTTTGGTGAACTTGCACATGCAGCTGTGTAGTCGGCAAAGATACAACGTGTATTTTTGAAGTACAGCAAGGATCTACGAAACATCGACCGAGCACGCTACGATTGTACTGACGCACAAGATAACCTAGAAGTTGCCTAGGCTGACATTGACACGTTCACTGGACCGAACGAAGTTTGCGGTACGCCTTCTGAGAAGTAGCCCCCGCACCGGCCTTCGCCGCAGCGTTGGCATTCGTATTGGCGTTCGCAGACGCAGAAGCCGTCGCAGAAGCACCCGCCGATGCGCCGCCCGTCTTCGCAGTAGCGGTGCCGTCGCCGTTCGTGACGGTGACCGTCTTGCTCGAGTAGCCGTCGCCATTGACGCCTGTTCCGACGCCGACGTCAACATCGTGGACTCCGACGACGGGCGCGCCAACACCCACGCCCAGGCCGTTGACACCCACGCTGGCAACGCCCGGCACACCCACGTCGACACTAGCAACGCCAGGGACGCCAACACTCACGCCCACGCCGTTCACGCCGACGGCCGCGGGCACACCGACACCGACGCTGGCAACGCCCGGCACACCCACACTGACGCCTGGGCCGACAACGCCCGGACCGCCGACGCCGACACCAGCGATACCTGGGACCCCCACGCCGACACCGGGGACGCCTAGTAGGCCGAAAGTCTCGGCGATCTGTTTCTCCGCGCGAGCGCCGTTGGAGAGGGCCGTGAAGGCGATGCACAGGGCGACGATCTTGTAGCTGTTGAACATGGCTGAGGTTGGTCGGTCTGAGGTTCTTTGTGGTGTTGGATGGGCTTGAGTGGTAAGAGCTGGAGTGGTAGGAGCTCGAGTGAGTGATTTGAGAATGAGGTAGGAGCGACAGTGCGCTGGGTAGACCTCATTCACTACAGCAAGACATACAACATGGATTTGGACACTCACTGGGACTTCTGACAGGATATATGGTGTAACATATGAAATGGTAAGCTTTGCTGTGGATGGCTCAAGTCTGCCTGTCATTTCAACCGGAACTTACATGCTGGTTTCTTGTCGGCGCTCCATATCGGACAGTGGTACGATTGACTTCAACTTGACGCATACAAATATCGGCATAAATGGACTGAATAAGAAACGGTTCAAGCTAACCACACGATCGTTTGGTCGACTATCCTTTGCTACATGTACTACACATCGATCGACGTGTGTTGTTTTGACTGCTAGTTGCTATCTACTGAATGTAGCAGGTCACCCGAGTTCATGAGCAACTAATAACGTGAACGGGTATCTAAGGTCCGTTTCAAGTCGAGCACACACAGTGTCACTATCGGCGACGCTTGTTGCAAACGTGCACGGCACGGGTACTCACATGTCAACGTCATTGCATACGCTTGTGAATAGCTATTGCCAGCTACTTCCTCGCAACGATTGTTCTCGCAAGCACAAAATAACTAACCGGGTGGTATTCGAGTTAATGGAGACAGAGGCATGTAGATAAGAAGATGTAGAGACTTCTGCTCTGGTGGTTGGCCAAACTGTCCGTGGTGACCGTAAACCGGCGTATGTCGGATCGCATGTCAAAATGGTCAATGCTGCGCACTGGTCCACTGATTAACGACACATGGAGCTCCGTATCCTTTAATGATGGAAACGCCAGACAAGCACCTAGGGTCAACAGCACTACACCCGTCCGGCACCAGCTGCACCCTAAAGTCCTTCGTACGATGTGGTTTTACCACTTCTCACCCGCGCACTGCCACTCCAACCTCATTCTCAAAATCACTCACTCGAGCTCCTACCACTCCAGCTCTTACTTCACCCCACCCTACCAAGAACCTCAATCAAACCAACCTCAGCCATGTTCAACAGCTACAAGATCGTCGCCCTGTGCATCGCCTTCACGGCCCTCTCCAACGGCGCTCGCGCGGAGAAACAGATCGCCGAGACTTTCGGCCTACTAGGCGTCCCCCGGTGTCGGCGTGGGGGTCCCAGGTATCGCTAGTGTCGGCGTCGGCGGTCCGGGCGTTGTCGGCCCAGGCGTCAGTGTGGGTGTGCCGGGCGTTGACAGCGTCGGTGTCGGTGTGCCCGCAGCCGTCGGCGTGAACGGCGTGGGCGTGAGTGTTGGCGTCCCTGGCGTTGCTAGTGTCGACGTGGGTGTCCCGGGCGTTGCCAGCGTGGGTGTCAACGGCGTGGGTGTCGGTGTTGGCGCGCCCGTCGTCGGAGTCCACGATGTTGACGTCGGCGTCGGAACCGGCGTCAATGGCGACGGCTACTCGAGCAAGACGGTCACTGTCACGAACGGCGACGGCACCGCTACTGCGAAGACGGGCGGCGCATCGGCGGGTGCTTCTGCGACGGCTTCTGCGTCTGCGAACGCCAATGCGAATGCCAACGCTGCGGCGAAGGCCGGTGCGGGGGCTACTTCTCAGAAGGCGTACCGCAAACTTCGTTCGGTCCAGTGAACGTGTCAATGTCAGCCTAGGCAACTTCTAGGTTATCTTGTGCGTCAGTACAATCGTAGCGTGCTCGGTTGATGTTTCGTAGATCGTTGCTGTAATTCAAAAATACACGTTGTATCTTTGCCGACTACACAGCTGCATGTGCAAGTTCACCAAAGCACCCATTTCTGCTAACTTCTACTACATTGGTATGCGATTCATCTAGATGTGATTCACCTACTGCGCCACTTTTTGCGATAGTCGTTAGTACGCGATCGCCAAAGTCGTTTGCGCTCATTAATTAACACATGCAACAATATGTACGCTGTTGAGAAGCTCTCACACACTATGACCGAATCCTTAGGACGCGCGGCGGGGCACACACAAACGCAACGACGCAAAGAGTACACAAGGAAATCGGCAGGCACGGCACACATTTATATTTTCGCATCGCGACGACGACAACAGCTATTTGCTAGCAACATTCAAGAGACAGGATGATTTACACAGCTCATTCCGAGCGAAGATTGCGGTACGTCTTCGGAGTCGTAGCGCTTTCCCCAGAAGTACCAGCGCCAGTGGCTCCAGTCCCACCGGTCGTCGTCCCGGTCGTAGAGCTGCTCGTTTGCGCGCCCCCGCCCGAGACGTTGTCCGTCGCTGCAGCCGTCTTGCCAGACGCTCCAGTGCCACCAGTGGCACTGACCGTACTGGTTCCGGTGCTCGAAGCACCTGTTCCGGGTGCGTGAACTGTGCCTGGGCCGTACTGCCCCGTGCCTGGAATTATCTTGGTAAGACCAGAGAGACCACCCGTCATGTCGGAGAGACCGCCGCTGGTTCCTGCTCCGCCCATTCCGGGGATCATG
Source organism: Phytophthora sansomeana (assembly GCA_032158285.1). Classification (NCBI taxonomy): domain Eukaryota; phylum Oomycota; class Peronosporomycetes; order Peronosporales; family Peronosporaceae; genus Phytophthora; species Phytophthora sansomeana. The sequence continues at coordinate 116,873 of JAPDHH010000278.1, read as the reverse complement.
TTGCTGAAGCTTGAAAGACCACCTCCAGTGCTGCTGACGCCTGGAATCATTTTACTGAGCCCAGAAAGCCCTCCGCTCATTCCGGAGAGACCACCGCTAGTCCGGTGCCACCCATGCCAGGCATAATCTTGGTGAGGCTCGAGAGACCGCCGCCCATGCCAGGAAGGCCACCACTTGTTCCAGTGCTGCCCATACCAGGGATCATTTTGGTCATGTCGGAAAGCCCACCACTCATGCCAGGGAGCCCACCACTCATACCTGGAAGTCCACCACTCATACCAGGGAGGCCTCCACTCACGCCTGGAAGGCCGCCTACACTGTAGGTCTCAGCGGCTTCTTGATCAGCATGGACACTGCTTGAAACAGCGACGACTGCGACGAGGAGAGCAAACACGTTCTTGGCAAGCATCGCGGGCGAAGTGTAACTTCTATCCGTTGGTGGTTCGCCGAGCGAGTACGTTTGGAAATGAGCTTGGAACTTCGAGCTGCAGAGGTGTCGGACGGCGAACAGAAAGCAACGGCAATGGGAGAGCACTGACGGAATAGCGTTCATGGCGTAGCAGTTCGGTTGTGTGGGAGCAGACAGATTGTCATGGCTTTTGAACACCACGTGTACATGGTGTGTGGCTGGTGTGAAGACTCATAACAGTTTGCATGCACGGTCCCGACACGCGACGTACGGCGCAATCGTCGAACAGTGTGACGAATTGACCCTGAGCCAGCTGGTTGCCGCTGTCTGCACGGCCTCTCGTCTCCCTGTTGAGCGGGGACGACGAGTCTGTCTAGCATGATGGCGGGCACCACCTGGTCCCTCTCTTATGAGGTAACTTTTTAATAATACGCGCGTTTGTCTTGTATCTCGTGGTCGTGCGCTTCTTGTCACCAACACCTTGTCTTGAAGCGGCACATGGTATAATCTTATCCAACGGTTGAAACATACTGAGAATTGTATGCCCCAAGTTGAAGTTCTTACATCGGGCAAGATACCTGTGTGAAATGACAGCACGATTTGCTCTCCCAGTCGGATGCTATTAATTTGTGGGCTTCATGCAGGAGCCGCTCAACGGTCACATCCATTCGGAGGTGATACTACGCGCCAAGAAGCGTCGCGCGTCAGCAGCTGCCGTGAGCTTTACGTCCTGCAGATCGAACTGGCAAATTTCGCGTGATCCGCTCTCATCGCGGTGACGATCGCAGCAATTAGCTGTCAGTGCTCTATATGCGCATGCCTTTCCACCGCAAAACGGCCTTCTTTCTGCATATGCAGTGTCCTCCAAGTCCCCTCTTAGTGTAACACAATCAATGCATATCTGTGAGTCGACATCGAAGTCTTCCTCCCGTCCAAAGCTCATTTCCGAATCTGCTTGATCAAGTTCCATTGCATCAAGCTCCTCGTGTATCCTCACGCCAATCGGCACTACACCAATGATCAGCAGTAACAACATTCTCGCGCTACTCGTCGCCATCGTGGCGCTATCGGGTAGAGTGCACGCTGAACAAGAAGCAGCTCAGACGTTCGGCATGTTCGGCGGCGGACTGCCTGGTATGGGTGGAGGCATGGGTGGCCTTCCGGGCATGGGCGGTGGCATGTCCAGCCTCACCAATATGATCCCTGGCATGAGTGGAGGCGGGGCCATGGGTGGGCTTCCCAGCATGGGCGGCGGTGGCATATCTGGGATGAGCGGTGGGCTCTCCAGTCTCACTAAGATGATCCCAGGCATGGGTGGCATGGGCGGCGGTGGCGCTTCTGGCGGTCTCTCCAGCTTGACGAACATGATTCCTGGCATGGGTGGTGCCTCTGGCATGACTTCACGATAAATTGATTTAGTTTCTCGCCAAAGTAATACTGGATCATTTCGCCTTGCGAAGTAGTTGTTCAATGTTTCCTACTTGCTGGCAACACATTCAATGCATTTGAGGTTTCCGGGCTGGGAACGCAAATGGCGTGAAAGTACCAGATCACGATGAACAAGAAATGCAACAACCGTAGTATATCGACCTCCTTAGACGCAGAACCATATATTGGATAGATCGTTGGCATCGAGCTCAGACAACATGAGCTCTGAATACGATGCGTCTCATTGCCTTCATACCACCACGCCCACCCATCCATGGATCCTGTTACAGAATGAAAAGTACTTGGCCTCATTCAGCAAAAGTGGATAGCACCTCGTCATTTCTTGCAAATGTTACGCTAACGACTCCAGTCGGTGCTCATCCCGTTGCACTCTGCACACTTTGAATGGATGCATCTACTCCTCCTCGACAAAGACGTCAGCAGCCAGCTCTCCGCTGTCAGTGATGGAAACCTTCTTGCTTGGGGTGCCACTGGGGGAGCCCACCGCCTCGATGGCGTCCAGCACGTCCATGCCCTGAATCACGCGGCCGAAGACCACGTGGCGGCCGTCCAGCCACGACGTTTTGACCGTGCAGATGAAGAACTGGCTGCCGTTCGTGTTGGCGCCCGAGTTGGCCATGCTGAGCGTTCCCTTGCCGGCATGTTTCCTGGATAAAAAAGTATCCACACAAATCCCATTAGTATCCTAAAAACCACAAGGATAATATCCTGGATATTTCAACTTACAGCTTAAAGTTCTCGTCCGGGAACTTGGTGCCATAGATGCTCTCGCCGCCCATGCCGTTAAAGTGCGTAAAGTCTCCGCCCTGCACCATAAAGTTGGGGATGATGCGGTGGAAGATGCTGTCCTTGTAGTGCAGAGGCTTGCCACTGGTGCCCTCGCCCTTCTCGCCCGTGCACAGCGCACGGAAGTTCTCCACCGTCTTGGGGACCGTCTTGCCGTAAAGCCCCATGACGATGCGACCCGCGGGTTCTCCGTCGATGCTCACGTCAAAGAAGACCTGATTCGTAATCTTCGGGCCCTTGCCGGCCTGCACCGCCAGCACAAGCGCCGTGAGGCACAGCGCCAAAAGGGAGAACGTCCACTTGGCCATCGTTTCGTCAAAGAGGGATAATAATGGCTGGGGGGGGGGGGGCGTAAGATTCGGGTGGTGTGGCGCACACCATATCAAAAGCTGGGTACACACGTGGTACATGGCTACACAAGGTCAAGTTGAAACTGCATCAAATGAGCATCAACGCGAAGCATAGCAGTTCTCGCTGTTGCTGCTGCTATCCTAGGTCGAGTTGCCACGCAAAAGAGTCTAAGGTCGAGTTGCCGCACACACGAGCTGCTATTTTCAGGCGAGGCGGGCGGTTTCTCGCTGTGCCATTGCGGCGTTGAACGGACTCGTGTGCAGTTTGTTAGCGAACGAAAGACGAGGTGCACTAGTACTACAGCGCGTGACGTGGTTCTCCGCCGCCTTTGCCATGGACGACAAGATCCAGGACCCCGTTGTGCGTGCGCTCGCTGAGTACATCAAGACGACGCAGTTCCAGCGCCAGTTCGAGCAGTTCTTCTTGGACCACGCGCTCACCTTCACGGACGACTTGGAGCACCAACTCGCGTACATGACCATCTACGTCGAGTTCCAGCACATGTTCAACGAGCACATGAAGAGTGAGTTGCTTTTAGTTGTGAGAGCTTTTGCGGACACTAATGTTGCATCCTTTCGTGGCTAGCTTTTCTAGCGCAGCAAGGTGTGACGGAGGAAGAGTTCGCAGACCATTGTCAAAAAGCAATCAAGATGGACCCCGAGGCCGAGCAGTACCTCGAGATCGTGACCGCGTCCATGGACTACGACGCATTTTACGGCCTCATGAAGGCGATGCGAGCGCGAGCTTCGGTCGAGAACCGCCGTGCTGACGCCAAAGACTGCGACGAGACTGCGAAAACTTGCGGTAAGCGCAAGAGCTCGGAAGGGAAGCTCAGCAAGGATGAAGAGGGACCCGAAGACGTCGAGGACGATGGAGCGGCAAAAGGAGCGAAGGCCACTAACAATGAGGAAAAGGAAGTCGTTTACGTGGATAGCAAGGAGAGCAAGTAGAAGGCTAGTAGACGGCACTGCAATTTCATTATGATACCCCTCTGTCAAGGAGGGGTTCGACTTGTTCTGAATAAAAAGAGGAAATTAAGGCAAAGACGACCTTCACCGGATCGGGCAGCTTAGACGGAGAACTTGATAATCACTGCGATGATGGCGAGCACCGCAGCAATCCCCAGAGTCTTGAGTAGGCGCATGTGCAAGCGCGTGAACGGGTACATGGCAATACTCAGCACGAACTTCTTCGCCGGTGTGTACGGCGCATAACGTTGTGGTAGATCCAGTAGTCCGTTCTTGTAGATCACAGTCTTCTTGTGCGAAAAGGCCTCGAAGCCGTAGTGGCCGTGGTAAGCTCCACTGCCCGAGTTGCCCACACCACCAAAAGGCACGTTCGCATTCGACAATTGCATCAGCACGTCGTTGATGACCATGCTGCCAGCCGAAGTTTCACTCACCATACGTTCCTTGTTCTTGCCGTTGCTGCTGAAGTGGTAGAGCGAAAGCGGCTTCTCACGGCCAGTAATGAAGGTAATGGGCTCGTCCAAATCACCAGCGGAGTAGTAGTAGATTGGGAGCAATGGGCCAAAGATCTCTTCACCCATCGAAGCGCTGGAGACGAATGACTCAAAGTCGGTGCGAAAGTTAAGCAGCGTAGGGGAAATGAAGCGCTGCTTGTCGTCGTTCTCACCGCCGTAGGTCACGTGCTTGCGGTCCTTGTCAAGGATACGCGCGAGTCGTGCGTACATGCGCTGGTTGATCACACGGCCGTAGCTGTCTGAGTCCTTCACATTAGCGCCGTATTGCGCTGCCAGCTCTTCTTCCAGCAACTTGATGAACTTGTCACCCACACTGGCGTCCACGAGCAGGTAGTCCGGACGAACACACGTCTGACCACCATTGACGAAAGCTCCCCACGCGATACGTTTCGCAGCCAACTTGACATCAGCCGTGGCGTCAATAATGCACGGAGACTTGCCTCCCAGCTCCAGCACCGTCGGCGTCAAGTGTTGCGCAGCCGCTTGGGCCACGATCTTCCCCAGAAAGCTGCCCCCGGTGGCGAAAATGAGGTCGTACCGTTCCTGCAGCATCTTCTTGGTCTCGTCCACTCCTCCGTACACACAGCGCACGTAGCTCTTGTCCATGTACTTGTCAAAGAGCTGGATCAGGACGTTGTTCAGGTAGCGGGTGGTGTCGTCTCCCGGGAGCCTCACAATGGCACAATTGCCAGCTCCCAGCGCCGCCACGAGCGGCATCAGGAGCAAGTTAATAGGGTAATTCCACGTGCCAATGATGCACACGACGCCCAGAGGCTCGGGTCTCACATAGGAAAGGCCCGGGAGGTTGACGATGTTAGTGGGTTTGAGTTGGGGCTTGGCCCAGTCGTCCACGTAGTCGATGAAGTCCTGGATCTCGGCCTTAAGCAGCGAAACTTCCGTGGCGAAGAGCTCCAGTGGGTGTTTGTGTAGGTCCTTCCACACCGCTTCATTGATGAGCGTTTCGTTCTCGTTTACGAGTCGCTGGAGGGATTTCAGCAGCTTTTTACGCGTCTCCAGGTCCTTCAGAGCGCCGGAAGCGAAGCCTGCGCGAAGAGCGACCACGTCTGCGTGTGTGTCCTGCTTGGACACGTCTGGGAGCGGCGGGACGTCTGTGGTGGAGCCGTACATGTCCAGAACCGTGGGCGCCACGTCTGAGACGGCGACGTAGCTCGAGGTCTGCGGGGTTTGGGGCGGATCGGAGACTGACATGGAGAAAGTGGAAATGATCACGGTACGGCCGTTTGACGTCGATGTACGCTTTTGCGTAATGTTTGGACTGCGCTGCGATTGGCTGAAATGACCGTGATTAGTGCTTTTGGTTGACCTAAACGGCAGCGACGGCAACTTCACGCCAACGGCAACTCGTGGAACCAGAAAGTCAACGAGATCTGGGTCATTGCCGAGGAATAATCAACGACGAAGATACAATTGGCCGCAACTTGTCCTGGCTGAAGCTATTATTTGGCGCGGTTTCTCATCGGTTTGAAGACTATGATTAATTGACTAACAACGGATCGGCAGGGAAAATAAGAGGCCGCAGACATCTACACTAGATAATTAGTTGCTACCGACGTTCCAGTAGCGCTGCATGAAGTCGCCGATACCTGGCCGAATGCGCTGTTCCTGGTCGAGCACTGTGTCTACTTGTGCAGTGATCAGCGTCACGTCTGCAGTTGCTCACAACAAAATCAAACAAAGAGTTAGCTCTGCAAAGAGTACTTCAAGGCTGGTAAAACTCACCTGGGAAGGTCCGATGCACATTCTGGAGACCCTCGAAGGAGCTGATGACACTCACGAAATAAATGTTCCTCGGAGACACTTGCCGGTTCTTCGCGAGGTGATTCAGCACGGTACACGCCTCCTCTCCGGTGGTGCACTGCGTATCAAGCAGCAACACGACTTGTTGAGGACCTATAGGCGGTAGCTGGGCGTGCACATACGGCGAGGGAGGTTTGATGGAGATGAAACCTGTGGGTGACGTCGGACTAATGTCCGAGAAAGCGCGGAGCAATACCATCCCCTTCTCTTCCATCGAGACGGCGCACACGTGCTGATTCTTGATCTCCACGTTCTCATGAGGCAAACATGCCAGCACTTCTTCCAGAAGTAATCGGATCAAACGGGTCAATCGTTGTTGAAAGACGGGCGTGCTGATGTTCTCATCTCGCAGCATCGCAACCAAGTTCTTACAGGGGTACGAATACGCAGACGCCTCATGTACATTGTACATTCCTTGTACATTGTACAAGGAATGGCGTGGACGCAATTGGGTTGGCTGCTCGTGTATCAGACATAACGAGCGGAGCGTGAGAGACTTCACCTCGCTGAAAACTAGGGCTAGTCGGTTGAATGGGCTCTTGCTGAGTAGAATCCACATGAACGTCTGTCCAAGACAAGTGTTCTTCTTGGTACGCAGCGTGAGTTCTTGGTAATACTGAATATTCGCCAGCGCTGCAGCAATTCGGGTTCTCGTTTGGCTTGACCAGTTTTGTCGGTGTATCCGTGTAAACTGTGGATGCGACAGGCACAGCCTCGCTCTTCTGGTCACTTTTCGCTGCCTGGTTGGTCCTAGTCGTGGACTAGCCTTCCGACTCCGTGACTTCTTCGGGTGCTTGGCTTGGGGGTCTCGACTCCCTCTCGTTAGCACTTCCCAGCGGTTCTTGTAGAGATTGCAAATTGCTGCGCGGCTGACGCTGAACTCCCTGGCAAGTGATACTTGCTTTTCACCGTTGTCGATCCGTGTGATGATTTCTCGACGGTCGCCCTCGCTCAGGTATCGCGATGTGCGCTCACGACGAGGTGTTATCACTCTAGGCAACTCGCCTGCAATATAAACCGTAGTCTCGATGTCTGATGACGTACTCCCAGATTGAATGGATAACCTCGAAGTCATCGAAAACTTCTCCGATGTGGTTAACGGGCGACCGCGCCGGTCTTGGTCCAAGTAGAGTCTGCTGAGCCGTAAAGTTGTCGTGCCTTCACTGTTGTCGTCTGAATCCTGATAAGAAGATTGTTTCCTCTTGCGAAGCGCGCTCTCAAAAAAACCGAGGTGTGATGGTCGGGGTCACTGCGATTTCGATGGCTTGGCAGTCCTTCGTCACCGAAAAGCTACTGCTGATGGTGGTCTCGGTGGTGGCGAAGCTGGGGGTATTGGTGTCAAAAGAGATCGGCGGAAGGTAGGACGACAGTTGAGGCAGCGCTGGCGTTGTCTGGTTCATGGAGGTGTGCGTCATTGGTGTAGAGGTGGTTTCGGAAACCAAAATGTCAAGCCACCGCTCTCCTCTCTCTCCTCTTTTTCACTAGTGAGACTGTGAGGGGCGCCGTCTTCAATGCGTCCCCCTCTCTGCTCTGATCGAAAGAGGCGCAATCGGATACGCGGCACGTTCTTGTATCTCGAGTTGACTGAGCGACGGAGGGACCTCAACGCTGTCGGTCGGTGCGTACATGTAGTCCATTGTGTTTACTTCAGTCGCCTTCTGGTGCTTGATTTTTCACTCTGCTAGCTTTGATGCGTGCGTGCGGTAGTGCTCTAGACATCCAGTCCGTCGCCGCCATTTTCACGTCTGCCATCGCCAAGACTTGAATTAAGCTTCCCGAAGTCCGTTCCTACCGAAATGGTCGTCCGGAAATTCACGTCTATGGAGAGCGGAGCTAACTTGAGCCCATGGGATTGGATGGAAGGCAAAGACTGGCCGCGTTCATCACTTTTCGCTAGCAACGCCCCGGCCTGCCTTAGCTGTGGGGACAGAGACAGCGAACACCTTGAAGTTATGTCGGCACTGGTTGTGTCGTCCAGTATGGGAAACAACACTACACAACCACTGGACCATCTTTTCCCCACTGGATTTAAGCTCGGCGGGAGTGGTTCCTGCAACTTTATCCTAAAGTTGATTTAACGATTATGAGACATGTATGGTTGCTCTATGAAGGTTTCAAAATTTTCAAGGGAATATATTTCTCTAAATTACCATCATAGATTAAATACGTATTTCGTATCGTACTAACCCTGTTAAATACGATTAGATTAAGTACGATGCTTGAGAGCCGTTCATTTCTGAAATCGCTCGACGGGAGAGAATCAAGTCGGCCGGCGGAGCTCGGAGGCGTACGGCGGGGAGGTGATTTGGAAACCCCCAAATTTACTCGGGACACCCCCTTTAGAAATGCGTTTCTAAGTTGCAGCTGTTGGCATAAGACAGCTGTTGGATCCCGTGCAAGAATGAACCGGTGCATGTTGACTTTACCTGCAGCAATCTTCGCGTTAAGGTGTCAACTTGAAGACCAACTAGATGGACACTTCACAATTTTTTCTCAACCATTACAATATGATGAACATAATTCATAGGAGACGACAAGCTGCTAACGACGTTAGGGGTTTAATGCTTGCTACTTATCATAGCTGACTTGGTACGTGTCCTGGACCGAATGGCACGCCGTCTAAGGTGACGATCTACATCACTCCCTTCGCTAACGACAAAAATAACTCCACCGCATTGCTGATGTACGCGTTCTCAACTGCCTACATGATCCTGGCAATTTCATACACTGTTGTGGAGGCATACGTGTCCACCGCCACGTATGGGTTGGCTGGCAATTAACCTGATCCCCACCGCCTACGACAAACCTGACTCCACAACATTGCTGATGTACGAGATCACAATCGTGGCTCCAGCGATGTGATTCACATTTGCGGGGGCATACGTGTCCACCACCACATATGGGTCTTACGAGTTCGGAAACAAATCCTGAAAGGATGGTAGGAGCGGTGGGAGTGGTGATCTTCGATGTGACCCACTTGTTGAGGATAATGCTGCTGCACCAACATCAATCTCAGAGACTTCCCATGCAGACATCTCTCGTCGATTACCCGTTGGACCTGTTCCGGCCTGATTCCTTGAGCGTGTTGATCTTGTTTTTTTTCGGTTTGGTGGTTGCCGTTTGATTCGCCGTTACCTTCTTCTGTGCTTTAGCGGAAGCCTTCTTTGGTTTGGCAGTAGCTGGTTGGCGTGCGATCGTCTTCTTCTGTTTTTTTGCGGAGGCGATGGCCATTCTTGAACGGGATCCAACAGTTGTCTTATGCCAACAGCTGCAACTTAGAAACGCATTTCTAAAGGGGGGTGTCCCGAGTAAATTTGGGGAATGTCCAAATCACCTCCCGTACGGCGCGGAGAGTGAGAGAACAGCGGTGTAAACGTGTCGTACACACGGTGCGCGCACGGGAGGGACTCATGGCTGAAGCAGAGAGTGTCACGTCGGACGGTAAGACTACCACCGCTGATTATGTAAATGTGTGGTTTGTTTGACTGTGTTTTAAAATGTATTAAAGGACGGCGCACACCAAAACGGAAGCAGACCAAGCTAAACTACATGTATGCCACGCTTGGCATCGAACAGGACGACAGCAGCGACGACGACTTCACTCCCGATGATGCGGAAGAGTCTGAAGACGACGAGCAAGGTTCTGATGGCGCCGAAAAAGCTACGAATATGGGTATGATTATTTTTCTTCTTGAATTGGAGGTGACAAGGCACTAACTCCATGTGTTCGTTTGTTAGGGCACAACGGAAAGATGCGGGCGGTCAAAGCCAGCAAGTCTCGCAGAAAATCGCCAGGTAGGGGTTTAATGTTGCTTTATCTGATATAGTTGCTATACAAACTTGATCTCTTACATTACTGGTATTATTTCTTTTGGCAGCGTACAAGACCAAGAAACGGCATTATTCTCCACACGTGCCGTTGCTCTCGAAGAAGCGCAAAGTGGTGTTGGATGACAAACAAGATAGCGCCGATACACGTGATGAAACTGGAGATGATGATCCCGACGAAACTGGAGATGACTATCACGGCTCTGCTTCAGCACTTTCGAAGAACCCGGAATATATTCCACGTAAACGTACCAGCAAGCACCTTGAAGAGATGAAGACCATGCTTGCGGACCGCGATGAGATCAGAAACGTTGTCCCCGCGTTTCCATCTCGTCCTATGGCGAACTGGGAAGAGTTTAATGAAGTTCTCGAGAAGTACAAGAGGCGCAACAATCTCGTGTTCCGGGTCCGAAGCTCTCAAACGACAACGCTGTACAACAGGTGTGTACATTCTGCTGTCGTTATTTATGTTGCTTAACAATTATGCGGAGCCGTCTGGAGATGGTCAGGATGTATTAGTATCTTCAAATCATTTTATTACTTTATATTTAGCTGTACCATGTAAATAAATTTTTAATTTTTTAATTTTCTTTAACAACTATGCTTATGAATGTGTTGTTTGCTGTTTCGTAGCACTCATGACAGCCAAATACCGAAGCAGTTTCGATGGGCTTACAAAATTTTCCGCTGCACTCATGGCGTTTCTCAAACTTCTCGCTCGAAAGGCCACCGTAACCGAAAGACACGTTTCTGAGGTTGCAGCGCTCGATTTACAGCATTTGTAAGTCCGACTGATGACGATGATTTTGCTATCGAGATTTCCAACGAGGTACGCTAACGGTAAGGTTGCGTGCGTTTCGCATGATGTTCTAATTTTCGATGTTATGACTAGAATCATACACACTCGCACCCAACAACTGCATCCCAAGCCTCGTCATATCTAACAACTAGTACACTACCACTGGACGAACAAGACCGTGAAGATGTGAAGACGCTGGCAGATGCACGCGTTTCTTCCCAGCATATCGCAAATTTCCTGAATGAGCGAATTGGTATGTGAAGTGATCTTTTTATTGCTGGTGATATTTTATTTAATACATTTCTTTGCTTTCATTTCCTTGCTATATTTTCTTTACTTCAATTTCTAACATTAGGATGCAAGATTACCCCGCAAAAGACTCGCAACCTCATTCGCGACATCATGGGCAAGGATTCCGCAGAAGATCGATTGAAGGACATGCTGCATGCACTTCGGCAATTGGATGGAAGCGATGTTCTTGTGCTACAAGACCAAATCGGCGTGACAACCGGAATTGTGATGCAGACAAAAGTGCAGAAAATGATGTTCGACGGGTGGGGCGAGACACTGGCAATGGACTTCCCTCACGGCACTAACAATCTCGGCTATCACTTGGGTGCGTACGAAGAATGGCAACTTTATCTTAATCATATAACAACTTTATCTACTGTATAGCAACTTTAGAATTAACTCAGTTTCGAATTACTGCTGTGTTATTCAGGGAGTTTGATTGTCACTACGGCTACCGGCAGAGAGTTCCCAATTCTTGACTTCATTTGTCTGAATGAGCAGGCTGTGACAATTTCGAGCATACTGGAGTACTTCCAACAGAAGAATCCGGGTTGGAAGCATATTCAGTCTGTGGTGATTGATAAGGATTTTGTGGAGTGGGCCGTGCTAAGGGAGATGTTTCCGAGAGCCAAAATACTATTGTGCCAGTTTCACGCGATTAACTACTGGAAGAAGGTACTGAGGCGCCCTGCATTTCGCCTCAAGGTGTCGCAAAGTGAGGAACTGCTTGCGCTGATGACAAAGATGCTTTACAGGTATGTAGCTTTCTGTGATGAGATCAAATGTACTCGAAAGCTAACCGATTCATGTGTCCTTAAACCAGCACATCTCGTCTCAAATACAATTTTTACTACGACGCACTGCATCAATACTGCAAGGACCAGAAGCGCCAAACCTTTTTTGCATACTTCGAAAAGAATTGGGATTCTTGTCGTGACATGTGGGCCAACTTCGCTAGAGGGAAAGTGTTCACTGCTGGTAATACCACCACAAACAGGATCGAGTCAAACTGGAACCAAGTCAAGATGTTGCTCGGACATAAGACAAGAATTGACAAGACTATTGCAGGTCTATTACAGCATCAAATGACGATAACGCAGAAAATTGTTTTCACCATTGGGCAACAGCACTCAACATCACGTGTACTTAAGACAATCCCAAAGTTCTTGAGAGCAATCGCATGCAGGCTGTCTGCGGATATTTTGTGAAAGTGAAAAAGGAATGGGAGCGGTTCGTCAATTTTATGAGTGGTGCATCGAGTAAGCGGGTTGCTGGAAGTGTTTCGTGTTGGAAAGTTTACCGCAACCACGAAGTGTTTGTGTGCGATGACATTGATGGGACGTGCTCCTGCCTATTTTACAGTAGCCACCACCTTCCATGCCAACACATCATGCATTTGGCAGAATCATGTCGTGCTCCCAGCTATCACGCTTCATGACCGCTGGAGTACGAGTGTGGCGTTGGATATGAAAGATGATCTCGCTGCAGCGGCAGATTTATTAAAGCCCATTGTGCAGATGTCAAAGTTAAAGTTGCCGAAAGCAAAGTTGCCGGAAGATGAACAGACCGATGATCGAACCGATGACCATGAAGCAACACAAACTGCCCCAAAGATGTGTAAGGAGGTTGCCTACGTCCGCCTCTACCGGAAAGAACGCGCCAACCAAGTTGTTTTGTCGTCGTCCGAAAAGTATTCATACGCAAAAGCTATGCTAGAACCTCTCTTCGACCATCTATCCTGTCTATCAAGTGCAGAGTTTTACCAAGAGTTGGCAGCTTGGAAGGAAACGGTAGATGTTGGTCTTAACCGCTCGACATCCGGTCGAAGCCAGCGTAATGCTAATGAAATTGATGTCTGCGGCGATGGCGAGAGTGACCTTGACAGTTTTTCTGTCATTGATCCTGCGGACGCAATGGAAACCGTGAAACTCATGAATGAGCTAGAGAATGTCATGCATGTCACGGATGGGAGCGCGGATAGTGGTAATGAATCTGAATAAGAAGATGAGACGCCGCCGACGCAACGCACAAAACTGCAAGCTATGCTTCTGACACGAAGTGCTCTCGAAAATTTGGCTGTGACACACTGCCGTCATAAACGATGACCGAACATTTACTATGGAGATTTTGGATGTTGTGGATGCAGTGGCCTGGCTGTACCCGTGCGACATGGAGTGACGTGTGGGATAGGGGTTGATTCCTGGAAGGAAATCCCGCCTGAATGCAGATGGGCCCAAACTGGCCAGAAATACGGATCCTGGATGTGCATATCCAGGATTCCATGAAGTATTACGTCTGCCTATGGACTTTCACTTACGATAAGTGCCTAAAGCCTGGCGGAAAGTGCCTCTGGAGAACGTATCCCAGGGTGCACCTCATCTTGCTGTATTTCAGAGCGACTTACGACTTTGAATCCAGAATAACACCACCCCCACTACCCATGATCGTGCGCTGGAGGCCCATTAGCCACTACACACCGATTATTATGGAGATTTGATCACGACTACGAAGTGTGCGAAGTGGAATCCAGAATACAAGTGCAGAAAACCAGAATTACAAGACATGTCGTCAGGATACCAAAACCTGTCGTCAGAATTTACATGTTCCTGGATTACACCTGTGAAAACTGTGGAGCCCACAAGCATTTCGCCACTTCCAATAGTGAACTCAAGTGTCTACAACACCAAGTCACCTGAAACTGCTCAAGTGTCCTGAATATCAAGTGAAACGCAACGTCGTCATCAAGTGAAACGCAAGTTGAAACTACAGCCAAAGCGTCGACTCAACATGTTGAGTCGACACTTTTGGAGAGATTTCGAATGAAGCTGTACCCAGTATCAAGACCATACTCAAGAGAAGACATTTGCACCAAGACATAGTGAAACCAAGATATTTTGACCTGATTTGTACCCAGAAGGCAAGAGAGATAGTCTAGCCTTTAAACTGATAACAGAGTTTGTTTTTCCCCGTAGCGCGCAAGTGGAATCAGCCTAGCTTGCCGAAGATACGATCCGGGAGTCCCGAGACGGCGACCGCGACACACTAAGGGCACTTCGACCAGGACGGGTCGTCTGTGGCAACTCCACCTTACTCAAGTCCAAATTAGGTGGTGACCAGAGGTGCTCCGAGCGGACTGGGTTGACCCACCTATTCCATATCCTAGTTGGTTCGCTGGTTTACTGGTGTTTTGCCCATTTCATATTATGATTAAGGTTCTGGGTGACTGATTAGCGTTGTCCCCTGAAACTTGTAGTACTAACTGCTGTGTGGATCGATTGACTACGAATTCTGATTGTTTCCCCTGAATTCAGGGGTGGTGCGCGTATTGTACGAGTATTCAGGTTGGCTAGGCGCCTGAATTCAAGACTCGGTTGAGCCTAGATTAGCGACCCACCGTCCGAGGGTCGAAAAGAATAAGTGACGGCTAGTTGTAGTGTATATACTCTGTATTTGTTGGTTTATTTTGGGTTCTCAAGTACATATTGGGAAAGTGTATTTCTGGGACCCGAATTCTGAGTACCGAATTCTGGAGCACTGACATTCTGGATTTGTGATATCCAGAAGTGTTGGTAATTTGGGAGTCGGTATTCAAAGGGGTTACATTCAGGTTGATTTCAACTTGGATTCGCTAACCTGTCTTGTGTCGTTCTGGTTACATCCTGTGGTGGACGTATATCCAGTACTACTTCTGAGGCAACACAGTTCAAGAACACCGGTGAAGTGCCATTCCGTCGAAGATAAACGAGCCGATAGGAATACACAAGGTACTCACGCCACCAAGAATCCAGGAATCTCTCGCTTTGCGGTGGATATTTCTGGTGGACTTGTCGACCCTCAGTCTTACACTCTATTCCATAGTGTAATTCTGGGCCACGCTATACACCCCTGAGCGGTAAAAGTTCAACCGACTTCGCCACACTTCCACCCCCACGCCCACCTTGTGGCGTTCCACGGAACAAGAAAAACGTGTCATCACCAATTGCAGCGAGGAAAAAGTCCGCCCTGAACAGCAAGGTGCAACCACCCCAGTCCGCGCAGTTGACATTATAAACGTCCCTAAACCGAAACGTCGAGGAAACCAAAGAGTGGCAACAAAGCAACTCCGGCAAACTAAACTAAATCCTGGTCAATACCGTCTGGCTGTTCACAAATATCCAAGTGGACTCACTGTGACTTTAGATCAGCTACTCGTGTGGGCAAGGAACACGTCGAATTTAAAATTTGTGGTGGAGATGCTAGAGCGATATCCAGTTCAACCTGAGGACGCTTACCTGAGACCACGCAACATCGAGTGTCAGTGGGAAGCAATGCGACCAGAAGACTACATGCACAACTTCGTAATTCCGGTTGATCTCACACGATCATTTCAGGCAGCGATCGCAACTGCGAGGAAGAAGCAGATCCAACCAAAGGAACTCGATGACACTGTGAAGAAGCAAGGGTTCGTCCTCGATGTTGTCGTTACGATCGATCCGAAGTTGTGGAAGTTCAGCGGGTAAGGTTGCGCTATATCTAAGGTTGCTTTGTTATGGTTGCTATAAATGTTGCTTTAACTATAACTCTGTGTAGCCAATTTGTGGGTGCCTTGACAGGATTCTACAGTGTCAAGACCAAGGGACGCATGTGGTATGAAGACCGGAAGTGGCTGGAGCAAGACTGGAAGACGGTTAGTTCAAATGTGAGCCTCTTTGCCGTAGAGACAAAGACTCAAGGCTTGTCCTCAGATGCTGTCTGGAATCGACATCGCGTCTTAGCCAACGAAGTGATTGCGAAGTTTGCATCAAGCAGATTACGCACGGAGTTCGTGACGCTATCTGGAAAAGGATCGATCACGTTTGAGAACATTTTGGGTGGCCTTTGTCGGGGATGGCTCAACGACAGCCACGTCGACTTCGGCTTGAGAACACTTGCTAGAGTGACGGGGAATTGCTACGTGATCTCGTCGCTGATGTGGAGTCTTCGATGGCCAAGTATTCCGAAGATACCACTTGCACGCATCAACTTTGTCCTTCATGCAGTGAACCTGGACGGAAACCATTGGGGAATCATTATACTCGCCTTCAAATGTCTAGTGCGGGTTTGCGAGTGCATGTTTACATGTACGAACCTCTAGTCGATGAATGCTATCACGATGGAATGCGGACAGTTTGGGAGGGGATACCAAAAGACAAGAATATTCCCGACAGCGTAGCAAAAGAGGGACTCTGTGAGTACCTGCAGCGGTGGCACACAGCTTCCATGCCAGGAGCGAAACTTTCCTTTTGCAAAATCGAGTGGGTGCTTACCCCCCAACAAACCGGATGCAGCAAGTTGCGGCGTCTTAGTCGTAACCCAAGCCCATAATTTCGTTGCAGGACTCGTCGGACAACAGAACTGCAACATCTCCAAGAACGATGTCAAAGTGTTGCGCTTGCGCATCGGATGCTGCCGAGATAAGTGCAATCCTTGAACAGCTACAAAAAGAACTCGAGTAAGTAGTTTGCCTGTATTAACCCTTCAATACACACCGTGTCCTTTGCGTTAACCATTTAGCTTGTTTACGGCAAGCTCCAGCAACAACCCGAACGGAAGGTCTTCCCCGTGATTAGCACCTTCTTCAGACAAACTCTCTTCCAACGCATAAGTTCGCTCTTCTTCCTCTTCGAAGTGGTCTTGTAGCGCAAGCAGAACTTGCATGGCTTGCCCCAAGCTGGCTTGAAGCTTGTCCAGCATATCTCTCATCTTCTCCAGCTCGTTGAGTCTCGCGCGCACTAGCTCGCGTGCCAGCTTCCGTTGATCCATTGCGATTCAGGCTTTTCTTGGGAAGCAGAAAAATCACTAAGTCTGAAATCGGTGTTTCGCACGTATATCGTGTTTTATACACATAATGATGTGGTTCACGTCAGTAGATTATCTCTAAATTTAGACGTGGCTAGTGACGGAGGCCACGTGGCCTTCGTTATTTAAAATAAAATACAAGGCGCCATCTGCTGTATGGTCGCGTTAAGCTCTAAAGTTGCCACAATTCCTGTCGTCATGTCGTACTTGTGGTTGCTGTAACGCCATTCAAGCTCGGCGAAGTTTGTCAGGCAAACCTACAGACCTATAGTCGTCGACTTGGCTGTCAGTGACAGCCCAATTGAGCTCAGCGCATCAAGACCGCCACTTCGGAACGAGCGCTGCAACGATTTCTGCAGTCCATCTCACGCCAGGCATTTTGTTGTTGGTCATTCCTGCTGTTGCAGCATAAACTTGTGCATCTGCCCAAGGCATCGCACGAAAGTTTACGTTCCATTAGTGCACGCATGCAGCTTTCCTCTTGGGTCAAAGCGCCACACGTGGATCCTTGACCTATTAACCTGTAAGATCTGCAAGTTTCAATCGCTTTGAAGCTGGGTGTCACTGACCTAACCTGTTGGTCATTGACTATGGTGTGGGCTTAGATTGTGTGTTCTGCCGCGACAATTTTCAGAATTGAATCCGTGCATCCGACTTGCTATTAATAATGCGTTGTCGCCGCGATATCAGCAACAAAGGAAACTGAAGTAGCGTCAGGAAGATATCCACATGGACCGTTCTCACTCATGGATCAAGACCAAAACGAATCCTGTGAGGACCACTGTTCCTCTATTCAGATTGCAAAAAGCAAATTCTTACTTTGGCAGGAAGATTATCGCGTTCAAGTCACCGCTCGCCTGAACTACATGCACCCGATTTGTTCGCTGCCATATCACCAAAACCCGCTCACTTTCGTCCGTGAGAACCTTGATCTGGCACCGAGAATATGCAACTCCTACCGTCCAGCTTAGTCACGCCTAGAACGATCTGGCAACGAGGCCAGAAGCGAGATCCCGGAAAACAATCGCCACGACCTCCCCACCCGCGGCAGCGAGGCCACACACGCGAACCTGGGAAACAACCATCACCTCTTCCTCCATGCCAGGGTGCGTGGATTCTCGTCGTTTTCCGTCTGAAGCTCATCATCACTCAACGGTTCTTCCTCGAGATGGCGGTAACTCTTGCAGCGAGGCCAGAAGCGTGAGCCGGGAGAACAACCGCCGCCGCCGCCGCCGTGCCACCCACCTCCATCTCCTCGGTGCCACCAGGCATGGTTCTCGCATCGCTTTCCTCCACAGCAGCCTCTGGTAGTCCGTCCTCTCTGGAAGCTCTTTCGCAGATTGCTCTTCCGAAAGGCGACGAATATGAGTTCCTATTGTACGCATACAATATGGTTAGTTGTAGCTGGTTTTCGAAAGCACATTCTGTGCGGTACATACCAGCCAGTTACTCTACCTTGTTCCTCAGTCAGAGCAGCACTATTCTCCAATGCGTACGTCGTTAAAGAAAAATGGCGATGAAAGCACTCATCGCCACACTGAGTAGCACCACGAGCGAAGACGCCTTCATTGACCCTCGGAACACAAGGACGTTCGGTAGTTGTAGCTCCTTGTCTTAACTTGACACCCTGGAAGCAGATCGCAGAATGAGACGAAGATTCGTTGCGGATAGACACCATGGCCTTACTCGTTAGGCGCTTAGGCGCTTAATCGACTTTCCCAGCAAAACTCCAAGTACGTGGGTAGACTTTTCTGGTCACAATCGGGAACAATCTTTACCAACCAAAACAAACGGTTAAAGGTGACAACAATTTTGGATTTGTGCGAAAATGAACGTAGACTACGATCAACGAATGATACGACATACACTGGTTCAAGCTGCAAGTTGTACGCTGCGTGGAAGAACGCGATACCGTCGTGAGCTGATTCTAAAAGCGTACGCCACCCACTTTACTCCACCGGAACGAAGCTTGCGGTATACCTTCTGGAGAAATAGCCCCCCGCACCGGCCTTCGCCCCGGCATTGGCATTGGCGTTCGCAGACGCAGAAGCCGTCGCTGAAGCACCCGCCGATGCACCGCCCGTCTTCGCAGTAGCGGTGCCGTCGCCGTTCGCGACAGTGACCGTCTTGCTCGAGTAGCCGTCGCCATTGACGCCGGTTCCGACGCCGACGTCAACATCGTGGACTCCGGACGACGGGCGCGCCAGCACCGACACCCACGCCCAGGCCGTTGACACCCACGCTGGCAACGCCCGGCACACCCACGCCGACACTAGCAACGCCAGGGACACCGACACCCACGCCCACGCCGTTCACGCCGACGGCTGCGGGCACACCGACACCGACGCTGGCAACGCCCGGCACACCCACACTGACGCCTGGGCCGACAACGCCCGGGACCGCCGACGCCGACACTAGCGATACCTGGGACCCCCACGCCGACACTGGGGACGCCTAGTAGGCCGAAAGTCTCGGCGATCTGTTTCTCCGCGCGAGCGCCGTTGGAGAGGGCCGTGAAGGCGATGCACAGGGCGACGATCTTGTAGCTGTTGAACATGGCTGAGGTTGGTTTGATTGAGGTTCTTGGTAGGGTGGGGTGAAGTAAGAGCTGGAGTGGTAGGAGCTCGAGTGAGTGAATTTGAGAATGAGGTTGGAGCGACAGTGCGCCAGACCTCATTCACTACAGCAAGATATACAACATGGATTTGGACGCTTGCTTGGACTTCGGACAGGATATATAATGTAACATATGAAATGGTAAGCTTTGCTGTGGATGGCTCAAGTCTGCCTGTCATTTCAACCGGAACTTACATGCTGGTTTCTTGTCATATCGGACAGTGGTACGATTGACTTTACGGACTTGACGCATACAAACATCAGCATAAACGGACTGAATAAGAAACGGTCAAGCGGAACCAGCCATCGATCGTTTGGTCGACTATCCTTTGCTACTACACATCGATCGACGTGTTGTTTTGACTGCTAGTTGCTATCTACTGAATGTAGCAGGTCACCCGGGAAGTCTATGAGCAACTAATAACGTGAACGGGTATCTAAGGTCCGTTTCAAGTACGAGCACACACAGTGCGTCACTATCGGTGACGCGCTTGTTGCAAACGTGCACCGTGGTGCACGGGTACTCACACATTAAGTCAACGTCTATTGCATACGCTTGTGAATAGCTATTGCCAGCTACTTACCTCTCGCAACGATTGTTCTCGCAAGCACAAAATAACTAACCGGGTGGTATTCGATGTTAATGGAGACAGAGCGCAGGCTGTAGATAAGAAGATGTAGAGGGACTCTCTGCTCTGGGTGGTTGGCCAAACTGTCCGTGGTGACCGTAAACCGGCGTATGTCGGATCGCATGTCAAAATGGTCAATGCTGCGCACTGGTCCACTGATTAACGACACATGGAGCTCCGTATCCTTTAATCGATGGAAACTGCCAGACAAGCACCTAGGGTCAACAGCACTACACCCGTCCGGCACCATGCTGCACCCTAAAGTCCTTCGTACGATGTGGTTTTACCACTTCTCACCCGCGCACTGCCACTCCAACCCTCATTCTCAAAATCACTCACTTCGAGCTCCTACCACTCCAGCCTCTTACTTCACCCCACCCTACCAAGAACCTCAATCAAACCAACCTCAGCCATGTTCAACAGCTACAAGATCGTCGCCCTGCGTGCATCGCCTTTTCACGGCCCTCTCCAACGGCGTGCCTCGCGCGGAGAAACAGATCGCGCCGAGACTTTCGGCCTACTAGGCGTCCCCAGGTGTCAGGCGTGGGGGTCCCAGGTATCGCTAGTGTCGGCGTCGGCGGTCCGGGCGTTGTCGGCCCAGGCGTCAGTGTGGGTGTGCCGGGCGTTGCCAGCGCGTCGGTGTCGGTGTGCCCGCAGCCGTCGGCGTGAACGGCGTGGGCGTGGGTGTCGGTGTCCCTGGCGTTGCTAGTGTCGGCGTGGGTGCCCGGGCGTTGCCAGCGTGGGTGTCAACGGCCTGGGCGTGGGTGTCGGTGTTGGCGCGCCCGTCGTCGGAGTCCACGATGTTGACGTCGGCGTCGGAACCGGTTGGTCAATGGCGACGGCTACTCGAGCAAGACGGTCACTGTCACGAACGGCGACGGCACCGCTACTGCGTGAAGACGGGCGGTGCATCGGCGGGTGCTTCAGCGACGGCTTCTGCATCTGCGAACGCCAATGCGAATGCCAACGCTGGGGCGAAGGCCGGCGTTGGGGCTACTTCTCAGAAGGTATACCGCAAGCTTCGTTCGGTGGAGTAAAGTGGGCTACGGTACCTAAGCACGTTTTTCCTTGTTGTTAGGACAGGTGCGATGATTGTCTCCAGGCAGCGACACTCTCTTGTAAAGCCGAGTCAGAAGCGTTTAAACCGAATTTGTAGTTTGCATTCACTTTGAAACGCAAACCGGAAAGTTGTCGTCGTTTGCATTTACCACTACTACTACAAGCGAGTTTTTGCTGTGCAAGTGAAAATAGTGGTTGGTGCCTTCAGCTCTGATGAAATTATTGGACTGAAATTGGGGGGTCCTATCTCAATCTCATCACGCTTTCTACCCTTCTTATGCGAGTTGCTCAACCTCCAGCGCTTGCTGTGGGATGAATGCACCTTCTCCAAGAGCATGGTTGTGGACGATCGGCCTTCCGGACATAGTACTCGTACGTAGCTGTCGAGTTGAGACTGCAACACTGCAACGGTGCTGTTCCAACTCCAGCGTGCCGTTTCCGTAGTCGAGGAGGAAAGCGCCACTGGTCACGGTGTAGTTGTAGGCCTTCATCGCAGCAGTCTGCAGCTCGTGAGAAGAAGCGCCGTCGTCGTTGAGTAGACCGAGCCGAAGACCTTTCAGAATGGCAAAGGTGTACAGCATCGTGGAAGAGCTCTCAAGAAAGTTTCCTTGCTTGCCACCGAATGTTGGGAGCTGCCACCACGCCCCTGTGTTCGCATCCGCGTAGGTGACGATTCTTTTGCATAACTGAGTGGCCTGGAGCTTGATTGCTGACGCCAGGCGCGTACAATCGATGTCGGTCCCGCCGTGGCAATCTCCGATCTGCTCCCAGGCATTGACGAGTCCGGCGAGGTACCAGCCAAGTGATCTACCCCAAACGTAAGGACTGGCGCCAGTGATCTTGTTAGCCCACACGGCCGTCTTGGAGGCATCGTAGCCGTGAACAACCAGCGTGGTGCTGCTGTCGTACGTGTTGGTGTAAAGCAGCTCAATCTGGAGCAGCATGTCCTCGTACGACCAGCCTGATGCGGTGGCCATGTAGGGGAGAAAGGATACGGTGCCATCGAGGTACGACCAGTAAGGGTAGACGTAGTACCAGAAGCCGTTGTACTGGTTACGGTTTTGCAGCCCCAGAGAGCTGTTGAGCGTCGTCAAGGTATCTGTTTCGGCTGTGGTGAGTGGTCCCTGGGTAGCATTAATTTTCAGCAGGGCCTGACCAATCGTGAGTCTGTCCAAAGGCATCTTTGCCGCAGCCGAGGGGTTCTTGAAAGTCGGCGAAATGGACGTAACGATGGAGTCAGCATACGTCGTGAAGTTGGCGACCCGCTCCGAGTCACCGTCCTTGCCGTAGGTACCGACCCAGGATTGAATTGCGAGGGTGAGGATGCCAGACTCGAGAGTGCTTGTCACGGCCCCTGATGAGACGACGCCCTGCTTGCGGTTGATAACGCTCTCGATCATTTTTGTCGAGTACGGGAGGTCGGGTGTTGCGGCGGTTACGGCGGCTGCAAACAGCGGGAGTAACAGGAAGCCCCTCATCGTGGCGATGGCTCTGCTGCTGAAGGAGGAGATTGATTTATGACCCAGTCAATGGCTCTGACTCACTCGCTACCGTAGCGTATTCAGCGTACTGTACAGTATTCAACCCGGCTTGTCCCAATCTGAAGGAAACGTTGTCGTGTCCTTGTAGGAGCGTGAGCGAGATGTGTTGTCAAGGAGAATGTGGATAAAGAGAGAGGAGGTCCTCCTCAGGAGGATACCGTAGCTCGTCCGTACGTTATCGTGTGGTTTGCAGCCCGAAACGGTTGAGTTATACACCTGCAGAATGTTCCTCACGTTGCTCCTGTTCGGTGGCCAAGAATGCCAACCTAAGCTGAAAGCATGTTGCAAACGAGCTTACGCCGTGACTGTCATGGCACATGGATCCTTTTTCAAAACTCTCAACCCCGTCTCACACCTAATCCCAACAGATGACAGCAACAATAACATTTTTGCATTTGGGCAGAGTAAACGAAGACTGCTGTACAGTACTGTAGCAACCTGCGAACCGAGAGAAAAACTACAATACATGTACGCCAGTGGTTTGCCTAGTGTTGAAGTAGCAAAATAGCACTACTGTAACTCCAATGGCCAGTCCCTTTAAGCTCGGACGGTCAAGACCACTGTTCAATACCTAGACAACATCTGCCGCTTCGTCGAAGAATGAGACGAATCCCATGGAACAGATAAAAGGCGTAGAGCTGTTCAAGCAGCACGCGACCCGCTTCATTCCACCGAACGAAGCTTGCGGTATACCTTCTGAGAAGTAGCCTCCGCGCCGGCCTTCGCCCCGGCATTGGCATTGGCATTGGCATTGGCGTTCGCAGACGCAGAAGCCGTCGCTGAAGCACCCGCCGATGCACCGCCCGTCTTCGCAGTAGCGGTGCCGTCGCCGTTCGCGACAGTGACCGTCTTGCTCGAGTAGCCGTCGCCATTGACGCCGGTTCCGACGCCGACGTCAACATCGTGGACTCCGACGACGGGCGCGCCAACACCGACACCCACGCCCAGGCCGTTGACACCCACGCTGGCAACGCCCGGCACACCCACGCCGACACTAGCAACGCCAGGGACACCGACACCCACGCCCACGCCGTTCACGCCGACGGCTGCGGGCACACCGACACCGACGCTGGCAACGCCCGGCACACCCACACTGACGCCTGGGCCGACAACGCCCGGACCGCCGACGCCGACACTAGCGATACCTGGGACCCCCACGCCGACACTGGGGACGCCTAGTAGGCCGAAAGTCTCGGCGATCTGTTTCTCCGCGCGAGCGCCGTTGGAGAGGGCCGTGAAGGCGATGCACAGGGCGACGATCTTGTAGCTGTTGAACATGGCTGAGGTTGGTTTGATTGAGGTTCTTGGTAGGGTGGGGTGAAGTAAGAGCTGGAGTGGTAGGAGCTCGAGTGAGTGATTTTGAGAATGAGGTTGGAGTGGCAGTGCGCGGGTGAGAAGTGGTAAAACCACATCGTACGAAGGACTTTAGGGTGCAGCTGGTGCCGGACGGGTGTAGTGCTGTTGACCCTAGGTGCTTGTCTGGCGTTTCCATCATTAAAGGATACGGAGCTCCATGTGTCGTTAATCAGTGGACCAGTGCGCAGCATTGACCATTTTGACATGCGATCCGACATACGCCGGTTTACGGTCACCACGGACAGTTTGGCCAACCACCAGAGCAGAAGTCTCTACATCTTCTTATCTACATGCCTCTGTCTCCATTAACTCGAATACCACCCGGTTAGTTATTTTGTGCTTGCGAGAACAATCGTTGCGAGGAAGTAGCTGGCAATAGCTATTCACAAGCGTATGCAATGACGTTGACATGTGAGTACCCGTGCGGTGCACGTTTGCAACAAGCGTCACCGATAGTGACACTGTGTGTGCTCGACTTGAAACGGACCTTAGATACCCGTTCACGTTATTAGTTGCTCATAGACTCGGGTGACCTGCTACATTCAGTAGATAGCAACTAGCAGTCAAAACAACACACGTCGATCGATGTGTAGTAGCAAAGGATAGTCGACCAAACGATCGTGTGGTTCCGCTCTGACCGTGTCTTATTCAGTCCGTTTATGCTGATGTTTGTATGCGTCAAGTCAAAGTCAATCGTACCACTGTCCGATATGACAAGAAACATGGAGCATGTAAGTTCCGGTTGAAATGACAGGCAGACTTGAGCCATCCACAGCAAAGCTTACCATTTCATATGTTACATTATATATCCTGTCCGAAGTCCAAGCAAGCGTCCAAATCCATGTTGTATATCTTGCTGTAGTGAATGAGGTCTACCCAGCGCACTGTCGCTCCAACCTCATTCTCAAATTCACTCACTCGAGCTCCTACCACTCCAGCTCTTACTTCACCCCACCCTACCAAGAACCTCAATCAAACCAACCTCAGCCATGTTCAACAGCTACAAGATCGTCGCCCTGTGCATCGCCTTCACGGCCCTCTCCAACGGCGCTCGCGCGGAGAAACAGATCGCCGAGACTTTCGGCCTACTAGGCGTTCCCCCAGTGTCGGCGTGGGGGTCCCAGGTATCGCTAGTGTCGGCGTCGGCGGTCCGGGCGTTGTCGGCCCAGGCGTCAGTGTGGGTGTGCCGGGCGTTGCCAGCGTCGGTGTCGGTGTGCCCGCAGCCGTCGGCGTGAACGGCGTGGGCGTGGGTGTCGGTGTCCCTGGCGTTGCTAGTGTCGGCGTGGGTGTGCCGGGCGTTGCCAGCGTGGGTGTCAACGGCCTGGGCGTGGGTGTCGGTGCTGGCGCGCCCGTCGTCGGAGTCCACGATGTTGACGTCGGCGTCGGAACCGGCGTCAATGGCGACGGCTACTCGAGCAAGACGGTCACTGTCGCGAACGGCGACGGCACCGCTACTGCGAAGACGGGCGGTGCATCGGCGGGTGCTTCAGCGACGGCTTCTGCGTCTGCGAACGCCAATGCCAATGCCGGGGCGAAGGCCGGTGCGGGGGCTATTTCTCAGAAGGTATACCGCAAGCTTCGTTCGGTGGAGTAAAGTGGGTGGCGTACGCTTTGATCAGCTCACGACGGTATCGCGTTCTTCCACGCAGCGTACAACTTGCAGCTTGAACCAGTGTATGTCGTATCATTCGTTGATCGTAGTCTACGTTCATTTCGCACAAATCCAAAATTGTTGTCACCTTTAACCGTTTGTTTTGGTTGGTAAAGATTGTTCCCGTTGACCAGAAAAGTCTACCCACGTACTTGGAGTTTGCTGGGAAAGTCGATTAAGCGCCTAAGCGCCTAACAGTAAGGCCATGGTGTCTATCCGCAACGAATCTTCGTCTCATTCTGCGATCTGCTTCCAGGGTGTCAAGTTAAGACAAGGAGCTACAACTACCGAACGTCCTTGTGTTCCGAGGGTCAATGAAGGCGTCTTCGCTCGTGGTGCTACTCAGTGTGGCGATGAGTGCTGTCGCCATTTTTCCAACGACGTACGCATTGGAGAATAGTGCTGCTCTGACTGAGGAACAAGGTGAGTAACTGGCTGGTATGTACCGCACAGAATGTGCTTTCGAAAACCAGCTACAACTAACCATATTGTATGCGTACAATAGGAACTCATATTCGTCGCCTTTCGGAAGAGCAATCTGCAGAGCTTCCAGAGAGGACGGTACCAGAGGCTGCTGTGGAGGAAAGCGATGAGAACCATGCCTGGTGGCACCGAGGAGATGGAGGTGGGTGGCACGGCGGCGGCGGCGGCGGTTGTTCTCCCGGCTCACGCTTCTGGCCTCGCTGCAAGAGTTACCGCCATCTCGAGGAAGAACCGTTGAGTGATGATGAGCTTCAGACGGAAAACGACGAGAATCACGCACCCTGGCATGGAGGAAGAGGTGGTGGTTGTTTCCCAGGTTCGCGTGTGTGGCCTCGCTGCCGCGGGTGGGGAGGTCGTGGCGATTGTTTTCCGGGATCTCGCTTCTGGCCTCGTTGCAGATCGTTCTAGGCGTGACTAAGCTGGACGGTAGGAGTTGCATATTCTCGGTGCCAGATCAAGGTTCTCACGGACGAAAGTGAGCGGGTTTTGGTGATACGGCAGCGAACGAATCGGGTGCATGTAGTTCAGGCGAGCGGTGACTTGAACGCGATAATCTTCCTGCCAAAGTAAGAATTTGCTTTTGCAATCTGAATAGAGGAACGAGTGGTCCTCACATTTTACAAGAGAAGGCTTTATCAAGCAATGCGCTCAATTATCGTCCTATTGCCCTACTGAATACGGATTATAAGCTTTTCACAAGAATCTTGGCGAGCCGAGTCAGTGCCACCTTACCAGACCTTATCCACCCAAATCAAAACGGATTCGTTCCAGGACGGACCATTCACGAAACTCTGGACCTATTTGAAGCAGCACAGAGTATGATCCTGGCCGATTCTAGTCAAAGGGAAGCCACAGCACTGTTGCTAGACTTCAAAAAAGCATACGACTCACTCGACAGAGAATTCTTGATTACCGTACTCCGGAAGCAGAAGTTCCCTGAAAAGTTCGTGAAAGCGGTTGAAAACATGCATCATGGGACAACAGTCGAGTTTTTGGCTAATGGAAGCAAGTCACGCAAAGTCCTCGTCACAAGTGGAATCAGACAAGGATGTCCGTTGGCTCCCATGCTTTTCATCCTAGCCCTGGATCCCCTATACAGAAAGCTCGATGGGGTCCTAAGCTCACGAGGGGTGATAATCCAATCCGACGCTGGCCGCATGGAACTGAGAGTGGCGGGATACGCGGACGACACGGCTGCTTTTGTGCGAGCCCCAGAGGATATCCCGTGGCTTTTACAGACTGTCGCGAAGTTTGGTACCGCGTCGGGCCTTCAAATTAACACGGACAAAACTGTCGTGATCGCGCTTCACCCGGACGGGCCTACGTCGACCATGACGTTACCCTCTCAACTGACATATCTATCACCTGACGCATATTGCAGATACCTGGGAATTCAGGTGGGCAGCCAAGTCCAAGCATCCCGTACATGGACAGTAGCCCACCGCCAATTGCAGGTTCGGCTCACGCGGCAATTCAAAAAGTCACCACGGTCGATCAACGCAGCCTCATTTGCTGGGTCCATTATAGTCCCCAAGCTACTCTATATTGCTCGCCACGCTTGGCCCACAACGCTAGAGATCAATGACATGGATGCGTGCATCCGAAACTACGTATGGCACGGATGTTTCGAACCGGAGGTGCATGGACAGAAGGCATGGCTGGATGCTGACCTTGCTGCATTACCTAGGACTCAAGGAGGCCTTGCCGTACCGAATCTGAGGGCGGAACTTTATGCAATGGCAGCAGCAGCAGTGTGCAACTGGGCGGAGTACGGCACCAGAGCGACCCATATCGTTGGAGATGTGCTCTTTAATCGCGGCTTGGATCGACCTCCGCGCACACTTACCACTCCTGGATTCGTGGACTACTTCCCTGGCAGTGCTCGACGGCGTCCAACATTGTGGGGCACAGGGAGGCTTCTTTTGACCCTCACAGGAGCGCCACTTGTTGCAGAAAAAATGAAGGACTGGACAGAGGCCTTCACCAAACTTAGTTACGAACTGGACAACATCGACGTGGAGTGGGAACACCGTGACATGACTGCAAATTGCCAAGAATTTTTTACGCGCTACGGGCAACGCACGCAGAGCACTGGAAACTAGCACTAACGGGCAACCGCATCTTGAATGGCTGCCTTACGCAGACATTGGCACGATCCGGGTCTGGACCAAAGAGGGGAACTGGGCGTCACTGAAAGAAGCCTGTCAGATCAGGTGCAACAGAGCCACACAGATTAAGCAGATCGTATCCTGGCAACGTACGCGGCAGGGCTCCGTCAAGTTCCGATTTTCCGACTACTTTGCAGACCCTCAACGCCACGAGCAAGCCGAACAACTTGCGTACACACTGGTGGTGAATTTTCCTCGCATCGCCGTAGTAGAAGCCTACCCCAATGAAGTGCGCTTCACGGCGGAACCTGCAGATCACCCTGTGACTGTGACGCTGTCAACAGGGGAGGGAACGGAAGCTATAGAACAGACCGATAGTACGGCCAACGCGCGCTTACGAGGCTCATAACAGAGGTGGCAGGCTCGGCCTTCGCAGTCACTTCGGTCCGACCTCACCCATGTTTAAGCAGGTTGGTATGCCTATGGGCGGGCGGCAGGCGCTGGACGCGAACACGAAGAGACTTCAAACACCGGGTCATGGAGGCGGCACAGCGACGCGGAGCGGCTAAATCCGATGAACGAACAGCCAAATGGGGGAATTGAGCACACAAGCGGCCAAAGGTCTTGCTCAACTGGAATGGAAACGTATACGAAGGGTGGTGGGCATGGGTCCTTGGGGAGAGCAACTTCTCCTACGAATCAAATGGCATGCATTCTCACTCTACGATATCACCCAGAATAAAATGGGATGCCCGCATGCAAGATGTGTCCATCTTCAGGATACAAACTTATATCATGTCTTCTGGGAATGTCGTGCAGCGGCGGCACTAAGGAAACAATTGATCCAACCATGGAGAAGACTGGGGATGAAGGCAAACGGAGTAGAAAAGGCGATCTTCAGCATGACCCTCTGTCGGGGTTTTGGGACTTGGCCGACTCAATGTTTGCCAAAGAAACTTCGACGCACACGCAGTTTATCGAAGCGGTCTCCGACCTGGTGGATGGATGCTGGAGGATCGGTGTGGCGGTGTACTTGCATTCGGTTTGGAGGTGGAGAGTTAACCACTTCGATGAGAATAACACTGTCACCGAAAGCTTCCACAAGAGGTCCTTGAACGCAAAACTAAGGCACGGGTACAACACAGTGCACCTTCACATGAAGGCCCAGCTACCGAGACGTTTCCAGCAAGCATCAACGGAGCTACTACGCAGAGCAATGGTGGCGGATTCCACAACGGTATCATGGGACTCCCCATTAGGAGGAACACCAGTCTTCCTTCTCTTCTTTGACGGAGGATCCAGAGGGAACCCAGGACAGGCGGCAGTGGGGCCATCGTCATACGGACAGGAACATCAGCTGCTGGACCGATGGCAGTCTGGATAGGCTCGATGTCCTTCGCAAGTAAAACGACGACGAACAATGTGGCCGAAAATATGGGACTTCTCATCGGACTCAAAGCGTGTGCGGCCAGGCGGTATGAACCGCTGCACGTCATAGGGGATAGCGCGATGATCATCCGCCAACAGAGCAGTCGAAAGCCCCCAAAAGCGGCTCATCTCAAGCAACTTTATTGGAAAAGCAGACGCACTGCACCAATGCTCAACATCATTCAATGGCACCACCATCTTCGCGGCTTCAACAAGATGGCAGACAAGCTCGCGA
The DNA here is from genome assembly GCA_032158285.1 of Phytophthora sansomeana. NCBI lineage: Eukaryota > Oomycota > Peronosporomycetes > Peronosporales > Peronosporaceae > Phytophthora > Phytophthora sansomeana. The sequence continues at coordinate 86,736 of JAPDHH010000278.1, read as the reverse complement.
ACATGGCAATAGACAGCCGCAGAAGTGTACAGGTACACACGGACGGCAATCCTACGGAACTACAAAAATGGGAACCAGTACTCCGGCATATGGAAGGGGACCTCCATCACTGGCAATCAACGCAAGAAGGGGCGATGCAAGATGGCATCGTTGACAACTCTCCATAAGGGAGGCGGGGAAGCTTCTAAAGCTTGGACCGGGATACATATAGCTAGTGGGCGACGTAGGGGCGAGCACTAGAACGGACATAGGAAGTCGTTAGCAAAGTCTAAGTGACACCAATGTACCTCACTGAGAAACAAGAGAAGGCTTTATCGAGATTCCATCTTAACTCCGTATTGGTTCAGGACTCCTGTCTACAGGAGTGAACACGGGTAGCCTCAATAGGGCACTTTTTCAAGTTATGTGACTCGTACTTCAATAATTCTGAACATCTAATCCAGAAAGAGTCTGTCCGTCTAGCATTTCAAACGTGCAATTTTAAGATGCGAGTCCGTGATCGCAAATGTCAGGTCACACCGCCAGTTGTTGGTTCGCACGGTCAACCCACGGATTGTCAACAAAACTTATCACTTCGTGCGCTTACCTGTTTTGTAGGCTGGGCATCACAGCATTATAAGGTCGACTCAAAGAGTTATAAGAGCTTCGTATGCTCGAAACTGTTATTCAAACAAAGCTATCGATCTGGGTTGCCTATTCGAACTGCAAATGAACGAACCTTTACTAATTCGCTACCTTGCCGATGCACTTGCCAAGAATCAACTACAGGATCACACATATCACACCACGGATTTAGCTACCAGGGGAAAAAACCAACATCAAAAACACGACTCACCTTATCTCCAGGCTTGATAGTGAACTCGAACGACTCGGGCGCCTCAAAAACTAGCACCACCGTGGAGCCCAACTACACCCACCAGCAACAAAAATTAGTGAGCAATTGCAACTTACTCACGGAAGGAAAAGAACCAAATACCTTAAATTGAGCCATTTCTTCACCACGCGCCGCGTCCATCTTGCCACCATAGTTTCTCGTGACACACTGACCCACAAGCAAGTCCTGCGCAGCCGTGTTGGTGCGAAAATCCGGCTCTTTCGAGAGGACAATAGAGCCCACGTTGGTTGCACCAACCGCCGTCAGGGAAAAGAAGCCATGCTTCCATTCACCAAGCAGAGCGACGCGTTCATTTTCCACAAACAAACTCGGGATCAACCGCGCAGCAGTTTTGTTGACCGGAAAGAGGTTTCCTGGGAAATGGCGACGCTCCTCAACCTGCCAATCGACAGGAGCGTGGATGCGGTGGTAGTCTCCAGGTGCGAGGTACAGCACGCAGTGGAACATTTTCTTGCCCTTGGAAGCTGCTGCCTTTTTAGTGAAGAACGAAGGCAGGCCTCCAAGGAACTCATCGAGTCGATACCGCGCACCCTTGATCTGCTCCAGAGTCGGCACGTCACCCGCGCCGTTCACCACGCCAATCGACGCCACAGTGCCATCCACGGGGCTGGCAAGATGGCCAGGAACCGTATCAAACGGACGAGCACCTTCCTTCAGCGGTCTCGAGAAGAACTCGCCCAGGTTGGCGTAGTCTTGCAACGGGTACTTCATCTCGTCGAGCTTGCAGTCGAACACGGCGGTCCAGACCTTGTACACTGGTTCCCGCAGCCAGGAAGGTCTGCAGAGCGTCACAACGCAGCAAAATGGATGAGAATTTCACGGATTATAACCGAAAATATCACAGTATCTCGTCGTACAGTTCCTTGTCGTGCACTTGGCCCCAGAGTCTCGAGGCGGCTCGGTACGGAAAGAGCTTGAGCGACTGCAGCTGACGTTCCGTGGCCATGGAGTCCTCGAAGGCCGTGTGACTCCCAGGAAGCCGTTGCAAAGCTGCTGCTGGATGCGTCTTGCGTTCCTCGTCCGATGGGTGGTTGAGATGATACCATTGGAGGAATCCGATGAGGGTGAAGCCCATTGTGGCTGGGATCTTCCAGCTGCCGGAGAAGAGGGAGCTGCTGCTGCTGCTGTTGGCATTGGACTGTTGCTGGGAGAAGAGGCGACGCTGCTGCAGCTGGAGGAGAGCGGGGCGGCGGCGGCCCAGGAACATGGCGACGCACGTTTGAGATTGACAGGTGTACCACGTAGCATACGGTCACATAGTATGATTTTTGGTAGGAAGTACCATATATGTGGTACGCGGAGGTGATCCACAGCAAAGTGTTGTCATTGGCGCTTGCAACCTCCTTCTTGTGGAGATGGAAGACACGCGTTAAGTTAAAGTATCACTGCTCGTACGGAAGTTGTGAGGGTTGGGAATCGGTGAGACGGGGTTAGAGGAGTCATCAGTTTCCTTATGTAAACTCAAAGCGATCATGAAGATCACAATTTTCAGACAAAACGAAAACGTGTATTTGCTCTCAGCAGACACTACCAAAATCTGATGACGATAAAAAAACGAGGAAAAAAAACTCACACAGATTCACTTTTTACTCCACCGAACGAAGCTTGCGGTATACCTTCTGAGAAATAGCCCCCGCACCGGCCTTCGCCCCGGCATTGGCATTGGCGTTCGCAGACGCAGAAGCCGTCGCTGAAGCACCCGCCGATGCACCGCCCGTCTTCGCAGTAGCGGTGCCGTCGCCGTTCGCGACAGTGACCGTCTTGCTCGAGTAGCCGTCGCCATTGACGCCGGTTCCGACGCCGACGTCAACATCGTGGACTCCGACGACGGGCGCGCCAGCACCGACACCCACGCCCAGGCCGTTGACACCCACACTGGCAACGCCCGGCACACCCACGCCGACACTAGCAACGCCAGGGACACCGACACCCACGCCCACGCCGTTCACGCCGACGGCTGCGGGCACACCGACACCGACGCTGGCAACGCCCGGCACACCCACACTGACGCCTGGGCCGACAACGCCCGGACCGCCGACGCCGACACTAGCGATACCTGGGACCCCCACGCCGACACTGGGGACGCCTAGTAGGCCGAAAGTCTCGGCGATCTGTTTCTCCGCGCGAGCGCCGTTGGAGAGGGCCGTGAAGGCGATGCACAGGGCGACGATCTTGTAGCTGTTGAACATGGCTGAGGTTGGTTTGATTGAGGTTCTTGATAGGGTGGGGTGAAGTAAGAGCTGGAGTGGTAGGAGCTCGAGTGAGTGAATTTGAGAATGAGGTTGGAGCGACAGTGCGCTGGGTAGACCTCATTCACTACAGCAAGATATACAACATGGATTTGGACGCTTGCTTGGACTTCTGACAGGATATATAATGTAACATATGAAATGGTAAGCTTTGCTGTGGATGGCTCAAGTCTGCCTGTCATTTCAACCGGAACTTACATGCTGGTTTCTTGTCATATCGGACAGTGGTACGATTGACTTTAACTTGACGCATACAAACATCAGCATAAACGGACTGAATAAGAAACGGTCAAGCGGAACCACACGATCGTTTGGTCGACTATCCTTTGCTACTACACATCGATCGACGTGTGTTGTTTTGACTGCTAGTTGCTATCTACTGAATGTAGCAGGTCACCCGAGTCTATGAGCAACTAATAACGTGAACGGGTATCTAAGGTCCGTTTCAAGTCGAGCACACACAGTGTCACTATCGGTGACGCTTGTTGCAAACGTGCACCGCACGGGTACTCACATGTCAACGTCATTGCATACGCTTGTGAATAGCTATTGCCAGCTACTTCCTCGCAACGATTGTTCTCGCAAGCACAAAATAACTAACCGGGTGGTATTCGAGTTAATGGAGACAGAGGCATGTAGATAAGAAGATGTAGAGACTTCTGCTCTGGTGGTTGGCCAAACTGTCCGTGGTGACCGTAAACCGGCGTATGTCGGATCGCATGTCAAAATGGTCAATGCTGCGCACTGGTCCACTGATTAACGACACATGGAGCTCCGTATCCTTTAATGATGGAAACGCCAGACAAGCACCTAGGGTCAACAGCACTACACCCGTCCGGCACCAGCTGCACCCTAAAGTCCTTCGTACGATGTGGTTTTACCACTTCTCACCCGCGCACTGCCACTCCAACCTCATTCTCAAAATCACTCACTCGAGCTCCTACCACTCCAGCTCTTACTTCACCCCACCCTACCAAGAACCTCAATCAAACCAACCTCAGCCATGTTCAACAGCTACAAGATCGTCGCCCTGTGCATCGCCTTCACGGCCCTCTCCAACGGCGCTCGCGCGGAGAAACAGATCGCCGAGACTTTCGGCCTACTAGGCGTCCCCAGTGTCGGCGTGGGGGTCCCAGGTATCGCTAGTGTCGGCGTCGGCGGTCCGGGCGTTGTCGGCCCAGGCGTCAGTGTGGGTGTGCCGGGCGTTGCCAGCGTCGGTGTCGGTGTGCCCGCAGCCGTCGGCGTGAACGGCGTGGGCGTGGGTGTCGGTGTCCCTGGCGTTGCTAGTGTCGGCGTGGGTGTGCCGGGCGTTGCCAGCGTGGGTGTCAACGGCCTGGGCGTGGGTGCTGGCGCGCCCGTCGTCGGAGTCCACGATGTTGACGTCGGCGTCGGAACCGGCGTCAATGGCGACGGCTACTCGAGCAAGACGGTCACTGTCACGAACGGCGACGGCACCGCTACTGCGAAGACGGGCGGTGCATCGGCGGGTGCTTCAGCGACGGCTTCTGCATCTGCGAACGCCAATGCGAATGCCAACGCTGGGGCGAAGGCCGGCGTTGGGGCTACTTCTCAGAAGGTATACCGCAAGCTTCGTTCGGTTGTGTAAAGCACCTACGGTCCTTTTCCAATGTGGGTTGCTTACCGTTTTTGAGATTGTCCAGTACATGTAGTTTTCGTAGGTTATCTTTTGTTTTTCGCCTTACGACCACCAAAATATATTGCATTTTGTATGCAGCAATTATTCTCAAATCAGGGAAAACAAGATGAAGGAGCTCGAGGTTCGTCGTCGCAGCTTCCTCGTGTGCCCTTAGCCCCTTCTAACTCTCCATCCACCTTGCTCTCCATTGCATTAGGACTATCAGCGCCCTGCGATCGTGGCGGACTTCCTGGCGGAGGTGGGCGTGGACCCGTCCCTCGGTCTCTTGCGGGACGACGCCATGACGCGACGCGCGCTGTACGGCGCCAACCGCGTGACTCCACCCGTCAACTGTCCGTCCTGGGTCTGTTGTCTACTCCCGTGTCTCCTTCGTACCTCCTCCATGCAGGCCTACCAGGAAGCGCTGCCTCGTGAAGCGACGGTGCGTCGTCGAGTACAGGGCCAACCGACCCCTCGACGCATCAGGATGGACGCCATGAGTCTCGTGTACGGAGACGTGGTGGAACTCCAAGCGGGAGACGTGGCGGGCGCCGATCTGCGTGTCGTCGAGTGCTCGGACGACTGTGTGGTGGACCAGTCGACACTCGTGGGCGACGACGGACTGGAAGAAGGTGAAGGAGGCAGCAGGAAACACGTGACGAGGGATGATCCTCCGTTGCATCTCCAGCAGGACCCTTTGCGTTGCAACAACATCATCCCGATGACTGCGAGTGTGGTGCAAGGCTCCGCTTTGGCGGTGGTGGTGTCGACCGGAGACCACACGCTCTGGGGACGAATGGTTTCGCAACACGAGTGGCCGCCAGCTCTAGGTTCTGGGCTGAGAAAGAAAGAGAAAGGAGACCAAGAGGAGAAAACGAACTTGATCGTATAGAAGAGGGGGTTCAACTTGGGCTTAGATGGTGTTCTACTGCAAATACTGCAAATCAAAGGAGCAGCAGCTCCAACTTGAAACAGCATTGCACTTTCAGCACTACCCCCAGTCCAGCCCTCTACCGTCGTCTCCCACTGGCGGCAGGAGCAGCAGGAGCACCACCAGCCGGAGCAGCACCGCCATCGCCACCGAACAGGCTCATGACGACGATGGGCAGAATGATGTACCACTGCAATCAACAAACAGATTAATGGTAATGTAAGCACATCTAGCAAACATCACAACAACTACATCAAGCGACGTACGTATTTGCGGAGGAAAGATTGGCTCTCCTCTTCAGGCTCATCGTTGCCGTCCTCGCTCTTAACAGGCTTCACACCCTGAGGAGCGCGGTCGCGCTTAACCATAATGTTCTTGGGAGGGCTGCATCAATCATCAAAAGTCAATACATGTACCATCATCCACCACCAAGTCATGACAACACTGCAACGTACGAAGGACCAGTCTGCGCCTTCAAGACCGTTCCGAACGGCCCGAAGCGCACGTCCTTGAGACTGCGCGACTGGTACTCCGCACAGGCCTCCTCAGTCAAGTACGGCGTGAGGTACTCGATCGCCACGAGCTTCCCATTGTCCGACACGTGGAAGGCAAAGTCCTCACGCAGTCGCATGGCCGCCAGCATGCACGTGGGCACGGACGTCATGACGTAGGGCGAGTCCGGGTCGGTCGGGTCCGCCTTGGCGCGCACCGTGTAGTGACGTCCGTGACGCAGCAGCGTCTCGAGTTTCTCCACGTCGTCGTCACTGAGCGTGGGCAGCGCCGAGAAGGAGATTTTGGGCTTGGGGGACGACGCGCTGGCCACGATCTCCACGACGCCACGGGACGTGAAGGACGCACCTGGCGCCAATTGATGCTCCAGTTCGAACTTGAGATGGTGCTCTAACTCTCCGAGGGCAGGGATGGCGCGTTCGTCCTCAAAATCGTCACCGAATTCCTCTTTGAGTCTGCAGACACGTGGATAGTGAGGAGACGATGAGATCTACGGCTACAGAGACGCTAACAACACGGGAAAGACACGTCTATGCTGCACGTACTCGGCGTTCTCCACTTCGCGCGGGTCGGCGGACGCACAGGTCGCCAGCAGCGCCGTCGCGGCCAGCACAAACAGCAGCGTGCACACTCTGGACGGCGTCATCTTAGTGTGGGGGCCAAAATGCCCCCTCCCTCGCTATAGGGACGTTGTCGTTAAAGCGGGAGAGCGAACGAGAAAAAGGGCGCGACCCCAATTTGAAAACTCGAGTTTTGAATTTTGTCGCCCTGAAGCCGCGCACTTTCTCGGCCAAAGAAATGGCGGCCCGACAGGACGTCGCTCGGGCCATTCGCGAGCGCAACGGCAGCCCACGCGCCAGTGAGACGCCGTCCCTCAGTGCAGAGGAAGTGAGCGCAATCGTGCGTCGCCTCAGTTTCAGTGGCGCCGCAATGGACGAGCAGGAGCCGGAGGACGAACCGCAGCAGGAACAGGACGATACGCAGCAGCAGGACGAGGCGCAGACCCTCAATACGCAGCAGGACGACACGCAGGACGCTGCTAAAGTGCAGATCGTCATCCGGTTGCGGCCGCTGGAGCCCGCAGCTGAAGAGAAGGACGTCGAGTGTTTCCGCGTGCTGTCGGACGTGTCGCTACTTGCGCAACCTCCAAAGACGTCGCAGTCCTATCGCTCCACGGGCACCGCCACGAGCTTCCACTTCTCCCGCATTTTCCGTCAGGAGACGCAGCAAACGGAACTGTTTGAAGCCACCACGAGACCCGTTCTGGACGCGGCACTCGGCGGGAAGAGCGGCCTCGTGTTCGCCTACGGAGTCACCAACTCTGGCAAAACGTACACCATCAGTGGCACGACAGAAGCCCCTGGAGTGCTCCCTCAAGCGATTCAGTATGTTATGGACGAGTTGCCGAAACGGAAACCAGACGACACGCAGCCAGTTACGCGCGTGACGGCCACGTACCTCGAGATCTACAATGAAAACGTGTATGACTTATTGTCTCCCGCACTTCGCAAGAGGAGAGCGTTGCGTGTGCAGGACTGCGATGGCAAGATTCAGGTGAGGGGGGCGGTGGAGAGACCTATCAAGACACTGGAAGAAGGTCTTGAGCTGCTGGAGCTGGGACGTCGACACAAACAGGTGGCCGAAACTAACTGCAACTCGGACTCGAGTCGCAGTCACTGCGTCTTCACGCTGCATTTTTATCAGCAGATGTCGCGCTTCGCTTCCGAGTTGTGCAGTAAAGTGTCGATTGTGGATTTGGCAGGCTCCGAGCGCGGCTCGAAGAGCGGAGCCACGGGACTGCGTATGCAGGAGGCCAGCAAGATTAATGGATCACTGATGAACCTCATGCGCTGTCTCGAGACGTTGCGATGGAACCAGCAGCACCCTCCAAGTCTTCAAAAGATGGTTCCGTTCCGCGAGACCAAGCTAGCTCGTCTTTTCCAGGAGAACCTCGTGGGCAACGATCACGGCCCGCTGGTGATGATTGTGGCAGTGAATCCTTCTAGCCATGAGTTCGATGAGACTTTGCGCACACTAAAGTATAGCGCCGTTGCACGCGAACTCGTGCGTACACGTACGTCTATCCCTAGGAAAGCTGCACCGGCGTCTTCATTTTACGACCTTGATGGGCGACTGAAGAAAAGGAGGCGGCAGTCGGCAGACGCACCAGCACATGCATCCAAGCCGCCTGTGGATCGAAGTGTTGCTGTACCAAAACCTACTGCTGCATCACCTCAACCTTCTCGGGTCAAATCCAAGCATCGAGTGAGTGACTCCGCTCGACGTCGACACAGGTCACTTGCATATTCAGGCAAAACAAGAACCGCAGAAGTGGGGACATCACCGATGGAGTCGCAAAGAGAGGTTGCCGAAAGGAACCTACAGTGGGTACGTAACACGGTGATAGAGGTTATGCTAGCTTTGCTTTACTCACTTTTGAACACATGTACAGGCTAAGCTGGAGCTCGAAAATGAGGAGCTGCGCGAGCAACTGGCACAGGCGCAAGCCGAAAAATGCAGATGGAGGTTCGTATCCGAGCCGAGATTGGCAATGAAATGCGTGAGCAACTGCAACAGATCCGTGCACAATATCAAACTATGCACCGCTTACAGCGTGAAGACATGCCGTCTGCACGGAAAAAGCGAGAGCGCCAGCATGCGGAGGAGAGTGAAAAACTTCGTGCACATGTGCAGGAGCTTCGCGAGAAAGTGCGGGAGTGTGAAGACGAAATTCAGCGCATCCACAAGCGGCATCAAGCGGAACTCGCCAAATTGCAAGCAGATCCTGTACCAGTATCAGTTGAAGAGACAATGTGAACCGATGAGTGCTCAAAAGATGAGTGTAAAGCAAATGAAGTATGATGGTACGAAAGCTTCACCTTTATTTCGTTGCTAATGTTCGTGTTGTTCTCAGCTCATTGCGCTTTCGTACGTGGGGACCATGTATTTGATGTTGATAAACGCATCTTCGCCTCCTGTCCGCTCCAGAAGCTCGAGTGTGTCGATGATCACCTCACCCAAGTCTTGTGAACGCTGCTGCCGGAAGTCTATCTCATCTCCCAGGTTTCGTCGTTTGCTCTTGAAAAGATTCAGTATCGGCAGAATTTGCCGGTAGTACGGCACCATCAACGGCCCAACACCTGACGTTTGTGTTAGTTGCTGTAGCAGCAACAGACCGTCTCGAAGTGCTCCGTCGTCACGAGTCTCCAAATTCGTACGAAGCGCTGGTATTACTCGGTGCAGACAATCTACAAGTTTGTTGGGGTGTCTTTGAGCAAAGGCAGCTAGTTGAAAGGCTCCTTCACGAGCCAAGAAACTGAATGGGAACGTCTTCTCCCGCATGCCGTCGACAAACAAAGGGAAGTACTTGCTGAAGTCCAAGTCTTCAATGGGCGATGTCCATCGAAGGCCGGCCTTCCCGCCACCTTTGCCTCCTTGGATCATGATAGGAAGTTCGTTCCTTGCATACGCCTGAGGGAACATTGATGCCGGTGCTCCACGCTTTTTGAAAGCACCTGCCACTGGTGGAAGCGCATCATGCGCGAGTTTCGTGGTTTGTTTGGTGATTTGTACGTGACGGTCAATGACCGATCGAGTGGGCGATGGTAGTTGCAGATCCGACATCACTTGTTCTCGCTCGGTTTCAAAAGAAATCGGGCGTAGGTTGAGCACAGACTCCGATTTGGATGAAAGCGTCGGAAGTCGTTGCGGCTTCTTCGTGTGATGATGATTTCCTTGGGGTTTGCCAGATCGACACAACACTCCCACCGCCACGGCTCTCTGATCTTCTTGCAGTCGGTGCTTCATCTTCACTTCGAGAACACCCGCTGGTTTGAATCAAACATGCAATTAGTTCAATGACACACCCACGACCTTCACTAAGAGAATCGAGGGTACCATTGCGCTTGCGTGGATGTGACGTCGACGCAATGCTCTTGGGGCCCGTGGAAAGCGGTGCGAGTTCCTTTTTCATGGTCGCAGTTGTAGTTAAGCGTGCAAAACTCACTGGTATATCGGCAACCGCATGCACATCGCACAGCGTGGCCCCACTTGGTGAAATTCTCGAGCTCAGTGGTGCCTAGTCCTAATATACGCATCGCGCGAGCAGCGGACGAAGCCCATCGCAAAAATAGCGAGTCTCTAGAAGCGCCTGCAACCGCCACGTGGGACTCTTCCTCGACTTCCCAACGCTGTAAAACTCACCAACTAGAGTCCCACCACGCATTCCAATTATCCGCCATGCGCGTCTTCATCACGGACTTAGGGTCGTCGCTGTCGACGGAGTTGGCTCGCAATTGCCAAGATACTGGGCTTGAAGTCCTGGGCACGGCTGCACGAGGTGGTAAATCCGAGATGGCGGCGCTAAAACGTCAGCTGCAAAGTCATCCGAGTAGCGACGTCGATGGAGCTGCCAAGGAGCCCGTAGCACTTCAAAGTGACCCGACAGCGTGGCGACGACTGGTTCAAATGGCTGACGTTGTCGTGGTCACTGCACTAGTCTCCGATCCGAAACTGGCCATGGAGACACTGAAGGCTTTCGAGAAACGCGGAGCGACCAAAGGTGACGAAGAGGCCAACGAAGACGCAAGTGACGGCGTCAAACGCTTCATTGCCGTGTCTTCAATACTGTCCTGGAGCAAGAATGTGCCGTTCGCAGCTTCAGCAGCCGGTGCAGGTCACGTTGAAGACGACTTCAAGTCTCGACGTCCAGCCAGGAAATATGCCGAGCTCAAGACCGCCGAGACGCAAATTCTGAGCGCTCATCGCACGGGGGAGCTGGAAACGTGCATCGTGGGTGCAGGACTTATATACGGTGGTGCCCAGTCCCAACTTCAGCTGATCTTCCGCGAGGCTTGGCTCAATCCGGATCGTCCATTGTTGGTGCCAAGTCTTGCGATGCAGGCTCAGCCTACCAGCCAAGGCCGCAACCTCTTGCCGATGATCAGTCTCTACGATCTGGCCTTGCTAGTGTTCCGCGCAGCAGCGTTTCCTTCTCCACTCCCGAAGAAATATTTGCTTGCGGTGGACAAGATTAGCGGCCATACCACATTGCGGGATGTGTGTCGTGGTGTCAGCACTCTCCTCGCTTCGGGGCGTCTACGCGACTGCAACGAGTCAACCAGCGCTGCAGATGCTGAAGCCGACGCTTTGCTTTTGGATGAAGAGGAAGAACTTGTGACGCCACTGCAGCTGCACTTGCGCTTTGATACATCTGCTGGAGCAATGCACACGTTGGTGGCACCGGAAGAGTGGCGACACTACTCACGCGGCTTGCTGGGGAACTTGTCCTTCTTCGTTGGTGATTTCATCCATACCATGGATTTGCGTCCACTGCGATCGATCGTCCTTGGTGCGCCTCGAGTCGGCAAAACGTTGCTTAGTCGTCGGCTTGCGAGAGACTACTATCTGCCATATATTTCGCCGGCGACGCTGCTGCAGGAGCTGTTTTCGCCCGAGAACGATGCCCCACATTCGACTTCGACCAAGGCGCTGGACCCGGAAAGTGACGGAGGACAGCAGAACAACGACACTGAGTCACCAGATCCAAGCAAGCCTTTAAACGAAACTCCGGGTGTTGTCGAGACGCAGAAGCTGCGCGACGAGCTGCAGCAATGGGCTCCGACTTCAGGTGGATCGACTGAAAATACAGCTCAACTTCCAGAGAGCGCCTTGATTGAACTGCTTCGCTGGAAACTACGCAGTGCCGCATGCCGCAACCAAGGCTACGTGTTGGATGGTCTTCCTATCTCTGCTGCTCAAGCAGAGCAAATATTCGCGCAAGACCCCAACAGTGACGGAAAACTTGACGAGGAGGGCGAAGGCCCTAGTGAATCTGGGGAGACTGGAGGCGGCGCTCCTGCTGACGAACTTGACAACGGCGAAGCACCCGCTGGGGACGAGAATGCGAAAGGAGGAGCGGCTGCACCCGCTGTAGACATTGAAGCATTACTGGCACGTCTGAAGCCTCGACGACATGTTGAATCACCCAACCGAGTCTTGGTGCTGCAGGCTCCTCGGGCGATGTTGGAGATACGGGCGCAGGCATTGTCAGAGGCTGAAGCTGAACGCACACAAAACACGCAGGAAGCATTCGCCCGGCGCTCTGACGAGTTCGAAGCCAGCATTGAAGCTCTGGAAGCTTTCTTCGAGAAGCCGAAGCCTCGTGCTCACACAGCTGAGCCCAAAACGGAGGTTGCAGACGGCGTGGAGGTGCTAGAGATGACGTTGAGAGACGAGCACGCTTACCGTGACGAAGCAACCTTCACTGCTCCAGTGCAACGGTACATGGAACAAGGCGGGCGACCACCGCGCAACTTCCATCCGACACGAGCAGAGCTACGCGAACAGCGCCGTGTTGCGGGAAAAACAGGTTCGTGAAGCTGAACTACGTGCCGCACAACGGACGCAGGAACAAGACGCTCAAGACGAGGCAGCTCAGCAGGCGAAGTTAGCTCGGGAACGTGCACGACTTGAGCTACTTCAACGTGAAGAGGCCGAGCTACTCGAGACTCGCGCTAAGCCATTGCGCACCTATCTCATGGACACAGTGCTACCAGCGTTGACTGAAGGGATGCTGGAGGTTGTCAAAGTTCAGCCCACAGATCCGATTGACTACTTGGCGGAGTTTCTCTTTCGCAAGGGGCAGGAGCTTGATGACGAGACCAATGAAGCTTAGATAGCACTGCCAGTGCTGTGCAGTAATTTCCGACGCCAGTAGAAGATAGTACTATAGTACTATTACTATTACTGGAGTAGCCTGTAACTCAGCCAGTTCTGATTCTACTGTTACTGTAGTAACCAGTGTTAAAGTAGCAAAATAGCACTAACTCCGTCCCTTTTAGCTCGGATGGTCAAGACCTCTGTTCGATAGGTTATGAGCCCAAACCGTGCGGGTTCAAATCCCCCCGGTACGCGACTTTCCGAGCTCTCTATATAAGGACAATTCCCTAATAGAGGATTAAGCCGAGGTATTGCCTCGTAGGGGACGCAGACGATCAAATCCTGCCTAATTAACCGTGACGAAAAACCCACGATGTACACTAAAAAGGGACATTGTCCCTTGAGGGAGGATGTTAAAGTAGCAAAATAGCGCTAACTCCAACGGCCAGTCCCTTTTAGCTCGGATGGTCAAGACCTCTGTTCGATACTGTTGGAGTAAGGATTTGCAGAGGATTAGGACAGCGGAGGACAGCGTGAAGCAGGAGAAGAAAGAGGTCTTGGAGGAGGAAGGATGCCCGGAGGTGCTTGTGTATTGGAGGTGAAAAACCAAAGTGAGGGCTGGAAGTCCATGGCTCCCCCCAACTAAGTTGAGTGGTCTACATTATACGGGACATCTATCTAAGTATTCCCGTATTCTACGGCAAAGCATAGGCACGTCGGAGATGCCTACTTGAACAGCCTCCCACATTGAGGAACGTGCATTACTTGCTGGATAGTTGCTTGCCTGAGTTAGGCTTAACCATTGTAAGTTTAGCATGTGAAGTGTTGGCAAATGTGTCGTCACTTTTGGTGATGTTTTATCACGTCAAGGCAGATTTTTTTGCCTGTACAGCAATGTATAATGCTATCATTTGGTCTGTTGGTTGAGTTTGAAAACATTTGGCTAGTCAGGAAAACCTTTCTTGTGAAGGAGAAAACCTGTTCACCGTAGTTTTACTAGTTGTTGTTAGAAGAATATTTTGTTCGGGGTCGCAGTTATTTTTCTTTGCGAATTTCGAATGGCTATTCAGGAAAACCTTTTCTTTTGAAGGAGAAAACCTGTTCACCGTAGTTTGAAGTACTAGTTGTTAGAAGAACCTATTGTTCGTGCTCGCAGTTATTTTACTTTGCGAATTTGAATGGCTATTCAGGATACCTTTGAGGATAAAACCTGTTCGCCTGGCGCACTTGTACTTGAGCACTTATTTGTTTGTTTGGCTCGAATATGTATGTGTGAAACCATTTAATGAGAACTTGCTATTGTCTTCCGTTATATACTCATTTAGAGCAATTGCTACTGAGCTGGCCTTTAATGAAAGGTGCCTTATAGTAAACTAGGGATATTTTGCCTCCCAGTTTCCCAAGACTGATTCAAGTGCTTTCAGTTGCTACGGTCTGCTACGAGTGCTATTGCTTGATGCTGAATAGGCGTGAGGAGTTGCATTTTTATTATTTTGCTTTTCTCCGTTAGTGTAGCGAACTTTCAGCTGCTTGGTATGTTTTTGCCTATAAATGTTTTTAGTATGGCAACATACGGCTCTACTGTAGATGCAAGGACAACATCACTGCAATGTCATCGCTAGAAACACACTTTTTTAAGCACTAAAAATGCGCGGCTCACATCTTTGGGGTATTTTTCTCCCTAGTGGCCTATAGAGGTGATTCTCATTTGTGTCTGCTTTTAGCGAGCGCTAGTGGTAAGTATGTGTACTACCGAATCAATTGAGCGGTGCAATTCATGCAACTAAGAGAGTTTGCTTGGCTTGTGTAGACAGAGGCGCTTTTGGCTTGTCATTTATGCTTTATGAGTTGTGCATTTAGCGGAGACCACTGTACTCAGCAACATTTCAGCATTTCTATTTTATGAATGTATTTGAAGACAAAATTTGAGGACAGAGGCTTTGTATGCATGTCGTTCTCGTGTGTGTGCTTGTCATTCTTGTTCATGGTTTATTGGTGACAGAGGCTTTGTGTGCTTGTCAAGAAGGAAACATTGTTGGTAAAGTAAGAGTTTCATATTTATTGTACTGAAGTACTTCCAAGTATAAGCTTAAGAATACAACTTTAAAATGACAGAGGCTTTTTGTGCCCGTCGTGCAGTAGGTAAAACTGACAGAGGCTCTGTGTGCTTGTCGTACATTTTGGTAAAACGACAGAGGCTCGTGTGCGTGTCTTGCATGTTGGTAAAATGGCATGTGTACTTGTCTTACATGTAGGTAAAGTTGTGCGTCGACAGAGGCTTTGTGTGCTTGTCGTAAATGTTGGTGAAGTTGTACGCTTTTGCCAGTGGATGTGTTTGGGGCTTGCCGTTGATAGTTTATATGCATAGCCAGAGGTGTTGTTAAGCATGTCTTTCATGGGTGTATCGACAGAGGCTACATCTATGTTGTCGTACGTGTTCACGTAGGTGCTCGTGGGCGACAGAGGCATTATATGCTTGTCCATAGCTTTCCAATTAGGAGCTCGGACCTGTTTGAGTAAGAGGATCTATCTTCTCTGGGTGGCTTCTAGCCTGCATTTGCAGCGGCATGATGGCTCGCTTCGTTTTGTACTAGTACACGATCAATGTAAGGCTTGCCTACCCTGTGGGTGGTCTTACAGCTCGAATGGCTCGGCCTGAGGCCGGTATGGGCATGCAGCACGTATAGCGCGGAGTCCAGGGAGTTATTCTTCTGGCTCGTGAGTGTTGCGTGGCAGATGTACTGCTCGCGCAGCGCAGCAGCTCGGTGGCTGGCGCAGTGGGCATCGTGGCCTCACAGCTCGGCAGTAGCCGGCTCAGCATGGCACAGTGTGTCTCATGCAGCGCAACAGCACAGTGGCTGGCGGAAAGGGAGCGTCATGGCCTCGAGCAGGACAGCATGGCCACTCAGCGAAGTGTCTTGACACATGGCAGCCCTTGAGCAGACTTGGTTCGTCGGGGTTGCTTGACACGTGGCAGCTTCGCGCGGGTCCTCTTGTCAGCGTTGGTCGCATGACCTGTTGGGCTCATAACCTGTTGGAGTAAGGATTTGCAGAGGATTAGGACAGCGGAGGACAGCGTGAAGCAGGAGAAGAAAGAGGTCTTGGAGGAGGAAGGATGCCCGGAGGTGCTTGTGTATTGGAGGTGAAAAACCAAAGTGAGGGCTGGAAGTCCATGGCTCCCCCCAACTAAGTTGAGTGGTCTACATTATACGGGACATCTATCTAAGTATTCCCGTATTCTACGGCAAAGCATAGGCACGTCGGAGATGCATACTTCAACAACCAGTAACTTGAGTTACGGTTCCAATAGTACTGCCGAGTTACTGCTCAGAATCAGAAGCACACCACGACAATCCTTCGTTTTGACGTCACAATGGATTTCAAGAACATACTTTCCAGTTTGCTCACTGGTCAGTACGTCCATCGTGAACGATTTCTTCTATCTTCTTCACGCAAGTATGGTGGTGGTTGCAAGTTACGGGGGTCTCCAAATGTGGGGATAACTACTTTCGTACAACGGTTGCTTGTTCACGACTGCCGCGTACCTTGGCACTACTTGCGGATCGCAAGTTTCGATCCACGCGTGCTTTACTCACTTTGCAATTTCCACTGCAACACCCACCTTTCAACCTCCTGGAACTCCCTGCCCGCTCCAACAATACGATGAAGTGCTCCTTCGTCGATTGTCTCCATCCGGACCTGATCGTAACGAACCCGTGTCGGTGATGATCTCGTGATGTGTGGTGTACCTTTAGTGGCTTCAGCTACAGCCACAACGTCAGCGACCAGCCTTCATGACCGAGCTGACGAAGTGCTGGAGAAGTGGTACGAGTTTCCGTGAACTGGGTCCGCGTGGCTGTCCAGCAAGCATCGGACGAGCATCTGACGGAGGCGGACTTCACGCGCCTCCTTCTCGTTCGCCACAAGAACGAAGTGTGCTGGAATCTGCAGGCGCTCTGCAAGCATGTAGAGATCTGCCGCTGGTTCCGTGAGACCGGAGCTGCGCCTTTTCCGTCGATCGCTGCCCTTGCTCGTGTGTGGTTGGGACATATCGAACGCCTTTCAGGAGAGGGTATTTTCAACTGGAGCCTTCGTCATGAGCCCTCTCCGTACAAGTACAGACAATCACAGGGCTGAGGTGCAGGTGCTGATGAAGCACAATCGCAAAGAGCTCCAGCGGATGGAAATGGCGAGCGTCCTGGATGGTGATAGTGTAGACCACACAATGGCGTTTTAGATGGTCGTAGACCAGTAGTTCGCCAGTACTATAGTACTACTACTACAGTAGAACAGAAGACTGAAAACAAGTACTGGGTACTATAGTAGTTTTAAAATTTAGCTTACCAAACTACTGGCAGTAACTGTCAAAAAGTGCCAGTACCGTATTGTCGTAGTCGTTGGCGACAAGGGCGAAACACGCTGAAATAGGGGTAGGCTCGCAAATCATCAGATTTAGGAGCAGCAGTCCTCATTTTTATCGTCAGCAGCCTCGCCAGTGCGCCGCGGTAGGGAGATCGACGGCAAGTGCATGAAGGAGTGCGCGCTTCCCACAAACGCTTGCTCTTATAGTAGGAGAAGCAGATGAAGAACCTACCAAGCCCAGGACTTCGACGGATGTCAAGCAGTTTCCAGACCGGGAGGACAAGAAGCTGATCGGCGGACCGACGACTCCACGACCACCCCGTACCCGGGCACCGAGAGCTCCGAAAGACCCGGACGCCGAGCGGCCTGGGGCGGCGTGGACAACGTGGCACGTGAGCCCCACCGTGACCCAGAGGAGCCCGAGGTCTGGTGCGACAAGGGCGATGAGATGTCGGAGCCCACCATGATCGATAACGTCGCGCACAAGAGCAAGATGAAGCCATGCTCAACTTGAAGATCTTTGGCTGGCCACGAAGAGCAAGGAGAGGTTCGTGTTCGACGAGAAGGTCGTGATCGCCGAAACGGGCGCCACACAGAGCAAGAAGACGACGAGAGGGTAAATAAGTAAGGCGAGTCAATGGGCTAGCACGCTGCAAGTCGAAGCCCACCTGCAACAGGCCAAAATGTATAGATCGTAAGGTGAATTGATTAGCTTTCATTATCACTGTCGCTGCATTCGCTATCGACATCGTCGTCGGATGCAACTTCCTCTTCTATGATATTGTAGTGCTGGAATGCCTCTATAATGTCCTCCGTACGCACCGGTTCAGCAGATTCGTGTTCGTCACGGCGAGTGTCCATTAGAAGTCCTGCCCCTGCAAACCCACTAACAATCGTTGCAGCAGATAGATCAGACCAGCACGTTGTTATCCACTCGGTGATTGTAGGACGTTTTGGCGCCACCAACATGAACTTCGCTTTGTCTAATTTTCTCCGCAGTGCCGCGACCTTCACGCTTGCTTGTTGCCGATCCAATTCCTTAAGAGCTTGAACAATGTCTGCCTCGATAGCATCTTTTCGTGATTGACGCTCCGCCTCACCGGTCTTAAATTTGGAGAGCTGTTCTCGGAGCTGATTAATCCACAGGGATCTTAGCCTACCTTTGAAAGGCTTATTCCAAGAAATATCTGCAGGCTGGCAGACATAAGTGTATTTTGGCGGCACCTTCAACAAGATGACTTTCAGCGAGGAAGCATAATTTACAATCGCATCAGTCCAATGCGCACTAAAATCATCCCACAACAAAAGAACGTTGTCGTCGCGGTTTTCTCGAGTCGCAAAATGATATTCCAAGAACTTTAGCGACAGATCTTGGTTCCACCATGCCGTTTTGTTGCCGTAAATTTGACAAGGATACTTCTTCTGTAGAGACTTCACTTCACGCCAGACTTGTGTACCAAACCCGTTGCGTAGTTCATTGTTTTCGTTTTGTTTTTCTGTTGTGGTCGCTGCAGAACTCTTGAAAATGATGAAAGGGTCAAATTTATTGCCGTATGAATCACCAAGGAGCATTGCTGTCGCTCTCATCTTATCTTTATTTCCACAGCGAACCCACACAGTCTTTGACCCCTTGTCTGCAATTGTACGCTTTGGAACATATTCAAAGAATACCGCTGGAATATTACAATTAGTAAAAATAAGTCGTCGAAGAGAAATATAAAAACACACCAAGACCGTATTTACCTGTTTGGTCTGCATTAAGTACCTGTGTACAATTGTGCTCGACAATTGTTTGAAGCACCGTTGCACGGAACTTTTGTGCTGCTTCAACGGCGTCATCGGGCGTTGTTTGCCCTTGTCGAGTCCTTGTACGTAGTGAGAGTCTGTTCCGTCGCATGAACAACTTCACCCAGGTAGAAGACGCGGCAAACTGTGTGGAGTCCAGACCACTCTCCTCGGCGACTTCTTTTGCTGTTAGCTTTAGCATTGTTCGTGAAACAGGAGCACCGTCCTTCCGAAGAGAGTTAATCCACTTGACTATTTCTTCTTCTGCCGTCTTTGAAAGTACAGTTGCTACACCACGATCCCTCATCTTTAAATGACGAGCCCTACCGCTCTCACACACCTGTTGTATTGTGTCGGCGCTCGACCGCCATTTGCTGATAAGCTGTTGCTTCCCTCTACGCTGGTTACTTGAGAGGCCCTCGTAGGAGTGGTCTAAAGCCTCACTTACCGAGTGGCCTGCAGCTAGATAATCCAGCACCATTTTCTTGTGACCGTAGTCAACTGCAACCCTCTTGTATTGCTTTCTTGGCTTTCTCTTCCCTGAGATCGATGGGCGCCCCATTCTTGTGTTGTGGCAGTGCCAGAACGATTTAGACAAGCAGGAAACTAAAATTAGAAGCGACCAGCTGTTCCCTTTTAGCCTTTTTGATTGGCTTAGATTAGATGTCGCTAACGACTAAATGTCGCCAACGACTACGACAGTACGGTACTGCACAGCCCTGAGCACTGGTACAGCTTGCATTAATACAAGCGCGCAACTGGGTAGTACTCAACCATTTTTCACTTTGAGAGAGCCTCCGCCAGGTCGACTTCGCCTGCAGTAGTGATTTGCCCTGCACACGCTGCATTATCATCACTATGCACAATCAGGACCGACGGCGCTGTTGCAATAGCGCCTCCCATCTCTCCGCACCACATTCCAAGTTAATATTTTTGTCAATTGACGAAGTTCAAGACTGTCGCGGCTCGTCAATACTCACTGCGAATACCGGTCTCTTCGTGGCTGTCTGGCTCCAGCTTGATCATTTGGCTTGTGCAGATGATGGTTCGAGTCGCTTGATGCTGACGAAGTTCGTGGGTTACGAGCTGCTGAATTGTACCTCTCACTAGGAAACTGCTTGGATCTGGAGCGAGACCTAGACCTGGATCGACGCGGGCGTTTGCTGCCGCTTAGAGAGGGGCCATACCGACCTCCATCCCTGGGCCATGGCGCTGAGGCAGGCGATGGACCACGATCGTACCTCGAGTTACGATGACCACTTTTTGAAGCATGAAACCGATCTCGTTGCCGTAGTGGAGTACTACGTGCACTGCCATTCTGGGACGAAAAGGAGATGACCTCGGTGCAACTCGTTCACTTGAACAAGATCGCCTCGGAGTACCTTGTCGCACATCTGCAGCAGGAGAAGAGCTTGGGCTGATCACTACGCCTGTCTTATAATCCATTTTCAACTCTAAAAGATTCCCATGATCATCCCGGAACACTTGTGACGCCTGCTTGGCATCTTCGCGGTTGTAGTAGTGCAAGTATACGGTACCAGGCTGGTTCCTAAGCAGCCTCTGCCAATTTTCGCGTGGGATATCGCAGCGCGGCACGGATTTGTTGATAGTATAGCGCTTCACCAAGGATGCAGCAAACTCGTCGCGATCACGATCCTGGTTGAAGCGGATGCCAGTTGACTTCCTCTCGAACCGTGCGTTGCGAATAATTACTGTAATCCAACCGCGTAATGATTGCGGCACGAACGTTGTGCCGTACATTCGTTTTTGATAGAACTCTCTATCCCTGGGTCGCTCAAAGTCCAGCTTTTCATAGCAGTTGATTTCCCGAGTCTTGATTTTGTCAGAGGCACATTCGTCAAGTTTTGCGCTTGTTTTTCCTTTCGACTTTGGTGCGGAAAGTGACACACCAAAGAAAGAAGAGGAGTAGGTATCCCGCTTTGCAGCTAACTCGCGCTTCGTCGCACAGCTCAAACGAGGAATTATATCGGGTAGCAGTTTTCCATTAGCATCGTAGACCTCGTATCCACCCATGTGAGATATTGACGCGTTTGCAGAATCTTTGCCAACATGCAATTGAGCCGCTAGCTCTGACGTTGCCATGAAGATGGAATTACGCTTCTTAGCTAGGCGCATCACCACTCGATCTTGTTTAGAAATCACCACATTTTTCAAGGGCACCGGGTTTTTCATCCGCTTACGTTGAAGACGTACAGGATCAGGTTTCGATAATTGCGGGCTTGATGCAGGAGACGACAGCGGCTTCAGTACGACAGGAACACGAGGCTCTAAAGAACGCTTGATATCATCCCTGTCCGCTTGCAATCCAGGTGCATTCGTCTGATTCACGGTCTTGGCAAAAGATCGCTTTGGAATCACAAATGCCGAAGCATTTGCAATCGTGGTTGAATCTTTATCAACAGTTTTTCTCGGAATCGGCGTCGCATCACTCAACACTGGCTCGCTCTTAACTGCCGAGTTTTCCTCTTCATTTCCACATTGCATCTCCGGTGCGTCTGGCAAGCTTTTAGTGTCGCTGATTGGCACTGCCTCGTCCACTTCCAACTTTACAGACCCCGATGTAGTGCTGCTCACAACGACACGAGAATTCTCCAGGACTTCTTTTTCACGACCACCACAGACGTGCTTAGAGCGACAGCATGGGGTTTCTTGTTTTCCTCGACACTTTCCTGGCCTTTAGACGCAACGTCACTGTCCACCTTTTCGCCTTTTTCACCGACTTCCAATTTCACTGGCTCGACGCTCTCGACTTTAGGGTCTTCTTCGTGTTTTTCCTTGGCATCCTCCAGTTTTGCCAATTCCTGAGATTTTACTTTCTCGTCCACAGTCGATTCTTCCTTCTCGTCATCATTCCCATTTTGCTTTCCATCGTCAACAAACTCTTCTTTTGGCAGAACAGCAACCTCTGCGGTGTCTTCCTCTTCAGGCTCTGCTGGCTCCGTACTAGCCGCTGGCGAAGGTGTCACGACCAGCTTTTTCTTTTCACTTTTCTTCTTCAAACTTACAGCTTTGCGCTCTCCTGACTTCACTGCAGTGCCGTGTTTCCCCACAGACAAAGAGCTTCGACGTGGACCTCCTTCATCCTCGACATCTGCATCTGTTCCGTCAACGCCAGCAGCTCTACGAGCTCGAATCGCTCGCATGCGATTCCTCTCCCTCGCCTTAAAATCCTCCGCCGACTGCTGCCGTTTTAACCGGAAGGCCGTAAGCCTCGCACCTTCACCCGTTTCGCGTCGGAGAGCGCGTAGAATTTGCATTCGCTGCTCTCGAGAAGCCGCCGCTTTGTTCTGTGCAGAATTTCCAGGCGATTTCACCTTCTTCGCCGCCTTGTGCGACGTCTTTGGGGCGTCTTCAGCCTCCAGTTTCAGCCGTTTACGACGCGCCGCCTTCTCCATCCTGCGACGTCGAATCTCGTCCGGATCTTCACTGCTGCTGCTGCTGCTTGAGGACGCAGGACGCGCTTTCCCAGAGCGTTTAGGGCTCTTGGAGCTGCGACGGATGACGCGGCGCTTCCCTTGGCGCTTGGCTGCAGCCTCCGAGTCCTCGTGCCGTCGCTTCTTGACGCTCTGTTGTCTCCCTCCTCCGTCTCTCGCTGCCTTCGTGGGCGTCGCCTCCGACTGCTGCGACGTCGAGTCGGACGAGTCGTCGTCATCGAGAGCCCCTTTGAGACGCTTGAGCCACGGCAGCATCTTGCGCAGAGACCCATCGGCCTTGGTCTCGGACGTCGCCATCGTGAGTCACGTGTTCTGTCTGTAGCCAACTATGGAGAGACGATGGAAGAGAAGGTGACACGAATGTCGCGCAAGTGAAATGGCTACATTTACGATGGGGGACAACTGTAGCTTTCTGTCAAAACTTTAGGGATGCGAGGAGCATTAATGACCGCACAGGGGAGTGTCGAGGGATTTAAGCAGCTATCGGACTTGTCCGCCTTCTCCATCCTGCGACGTCGAATCTCGTCCGGATCTTCACTGCTGCTGCTGCTGCTTGAGGACGCAGGACGCGCTTTCCCAGAGCGTTTAGGGCTCTTGGAGCTGCGACGGATGACGCGGCGCTTCCCTTGGCGCTTGGCTGCAGCCTCCGAGTCCTCGTGCCGTCGCTTCTTGACGCTCTGTTGTCTCCCTCCTCCGTCTCTCGCTGCCTTCGTGGGCGTCGCCTCCGACTGCTGCGACGTCGAGTCGGACGAGTCGTCGTCATCGAGAGCCCCTTTGAGACGCTTGAGCCACGGCAGCATCTTGCGCAGAGACCCATCGGCCTTGGTCTCGGACGTCGCCATCGTGAGTCACGTGTTCTGTCTGTAGCCAACTATGGAGAGACGATGGAAGAGAAGGTGACACGAATGTCGCGCAAGTGAAATGGCTACATTTACGATGGGGGACAACTGTAGCTTTCTGTCAAAACTTTAGGGATGCGAGGAGCATTAATGACCGCACAGGGGAGTGTCGAGGGATTTAAGCAGCTATCGGACTTGTCTACTCCATTACTAAACGATTGCGCGGAAATGACGTGCTTGTGCCACTCCGTTTCCTATCTATCCAGTGTCTCGCCGATTTTAATCGCCAACATGGCAAACTGTAGCATGGGATTGGACGTCTCAATACAAAGGTTAAGGCTAGTGTT
Organism: Phytophthora sansomeana; assembly: GCA_032158285.1. Taxonomy (NCBI): domain Eukaryota; phylum Oomycota; class Peronosporomycetes; order Peronosporales; family Peronosporaceae; genus Phytophthora; species Phytophthora sansomeana. The sequence continues at coordinate 63,067 of JAPDHH010000278.1, read as the reverse complement.
GACTCCGGGATCGATCCTCACCCAAGAACTGTCCAAAGGCACGGAGCAGAGGATCGAGCTCGAGATGAGCTGAGGGCATTCCCAGTGCTAGACAGTAGTACCGTGCACTGCACGGCGTGCAGTGTGATGAACCTCGCTCTCGCTTAGGGCGTCGTTGCAAGCTCAGTGACAGCCGTCAGCGGTGACAACATCGTTAAGTCCACTACGCAGGCACCGAGGGACAGCACGACCTGGCCAAGGCTGCAGGCAAGTACATGGGAACTGCAACGAACCTTTTCGTGAGTGATACTCACTACGCGAAGCAGCTCAAAAACACAAAGGACTTCGACATCATTACCTCCGACCAACGCCATTAAGGTGCAGAGCTAAGCATTGCGTAGATTGCTTTTAAGTTAATAATGGTGTCTGTGCAGTGGGATGCTACCGAACCCCAACAAGACATCTTCACCTACAGTGCCGCTGATCAAATCGTTTCAATCGCCAACGAGCCCACTGCTCTGTCTGATGCCATGCATTTGTCTGGGTAGCTATGGTACAGCAGCAACATCACCAACGTAAAGTCGACTGCAGTGCTGCACATGGTCCAGTCCTTGCTCAAAGACGGCATTGATGTCGACGGCGTAGGTTCCAGTCGCACCTTAGCCAATCCGACATGACCTCGGCGCCGGAAAATTTTGAGCGCTTTGCAGCCATCGAGCTGGATGTTGCAGGTTGATGTCCGAGCGACGTCGCCACCCCAAGCAGAGCAAAAGAACCAGACTATGCGAATGCGGTTGCCTGCGTACAAGGAGTTGGAAAATGCGTTGGTGTCACCAGCACGAGGATCGAGGGCTCGGCCCCGCTTCCGTGGTATCAGCCGGGTGGAGCGAACCCGGAGCTTGTGCGTAAGGCTGTCTACATGTACGATGCCATCGTGAAAGGTTGAAGCAAGTGAGACGACAGTAATAAGAGCATCTCCAGCGGTAGGTTGTATCCTAAGTCTTAACGGGGGCCTTTGAGACCTCAAACTTTAAAATAATACTCCGGCAAAGCTCTTGTTTTAAAGCAAGTCTTAACGTATCATATCTACCAATCAAAACGTCCCTATCTCATTTTCGCAATGCAATTCGTCGCCGAAGAGTCGTTTGTACTTAAAACTCGGGTCTCTTTTTTACGACTCCAGTTCCCCCTCTGAAGTTAAAACCGGCAATAGGACCTACCGCGGTGAGCGTTAAAACTCCACCGAGTCTTAAGTGCGCTACTTTTGCGATAAGACTGTCTTTAAAACCTCCCGCTGGAGATGCTCTAATGGAAATACGAGTTGGAAGAGACTGGATCGGGTCGAAGTGCGGTTTTCACTTTCTTGAATACAAGGATATCCTATCCAGCTGTACTAACATCGCAGCCTCACCTCATGCTGCGCCGGGAATCCAGTTTGCGAGCTGTGCAAACTCGCTGGCATTGCCGGCGGCAACAACTCCATGCGATCTTTTAGGATCTGCTCTGTGACACTCTGTTTGATGCCGCCGCGCGTTTGACATTCGCCTGTGTCCTCGTGATCCGGGTCCTCCGTCCGTGCCAGAGGCGGCGTGCTCAATCCTTTTACTCGAGGCTCCGTAGATCTATTGCGTGAGCTCGTTTGTCTAGAATTGGAGATTGGCCACCGTACCAGAAAACGTTAACGAAGCGCTGAGAGAAGGGTTGAGCTGGTCAACAAGCTGCATACAGTACTGTCAGGCTGGCAGTGCCAGCACCTTGCGCCGCGAAAGTCTCAGGTCCGGATGCAGTCAGTATCGACGACTCGCGCGATGTGTGATAAAGCTCCTGTCGCAAAATCAGGCCGTTGCACCGCCAAGCAGAGGATCAGCTGCAGTACGTGTACGCTGCGGCGTGAAGCTCGCTTGGGTCCGCTGCAGTTCGAGCGCAGTGTGATGAAGAACTGTGCGTGATGTGAACGACACTCCCGCACTGGCGACGCCTACGCTCACTAGATAATTTACACGCCCCACATGACTTTGTTTTAACAAAGAGTTTGGATACTCTCCACGTGATCGTCAACGCAGCGAGCTGGTTCTTTAGACGCAGGTACACTGCCGCCCAGCACGATCTCTGGCAGCAGCAGCTCAAACTTTGAGCTGCTGAGTCAAAGTGAGCGGGTAGCATCTACCGTTGTCCAAATCCTAGATTGCGCCCCGGTCGGCAAACTTGGGTGTCGTCACAGGAACAGGTTGCACTCAACTGCAACGTACATTGCACGTTTCGATGGCGTCGTGCTCCTACTTCGGGACCACCGTCAAGGACGAAGGATACAAGTTGGGGCCGAACTTGGAGACGCTGGCGCCGAGCCAGGAGCGCACGAGAGCCGCAAGAGGCCCGCACTGAATACTTTGCCTCTGGCTGCAGTGCAAGTGTTGTCCGCTGAAACCCTATCCTTTTTGCACTGTTACATGTACGAGACCTCACTTTTTCCTGTCTATGCCCGCCGTGTTTCCCCTGCAGGGTGCACTGGAGCCACTCGACACGGAATCGCCTTCGCTGTTTCGCAGTCCTCGTGGCCCTGGCAGCGATTTACCTCGGATGTTGGCGATGGAATCGCAGGCGAGCGCCCGAGCTCGACGGTGGGTCGGAAATGACGTCCTCCTGGTTTGTCGACTCGAAACGCTCGGAATTATGTGCGGATGCACTCAGGTGCAACTTCATACAACGTGCAAGATAAAGCGTGACGCGACACACACGTGTACAGCCGAACCTGCTGTACGGGCTCCTGTGGCAGTCGCAGTGTCGCCATCAGAGAATGGGCTGCTGTTGTGGTTGGTGGGTTTTCGCGTTTCTGCTCTGGCCTCCAGTTCCAGTTCTCCCCAGCAGCGCGCAAGCATCAGCAGAGCCGAAGAAGAAGAAAGAGAGAGGAAGAAACAGACACCATGGATCTCTCCATGATACTCAGCCCCGCCCTTGAGGAAGAGGAACGTGGTGCACACGTGCCACCACCTCCAGCCCCTTCGCTACGAGAGTCCAGTCGCAAGTGGAGCGCCGACGAGCTCCAGTGCGCCGTAGCGGTCCTCCAGGACTTCCAGCAGCCTCTCAACGACTCGTCAGTGCACGACAACATGGACATCCGAGGCAGAGAGGCTCGCCAGTACTTCCCTGAGCAGCAGCAACAGCAGCAGCACTATAGTCAGCAACAAGACGTTGATGTTAAGCCAGCCTTCACTCGTTCGGACGACATCATCAACGATCAGAGTGGAAAGGAAAACAAACGAGCCAAAGCCCCGGCACAACAACAGCAGCAGAACGTCGCTGGTGCGGACGACATCACGTCCAAGTTGGACTTGTTGGTCCAAGCGGACGCCATCATCAAGCGGCGCCGCCCAAAGAAGGCTTTAGACGACAAGTCGCAGTATCTGCGGAGCGGAGTATGGTCTCGCGCGGAGGAAGAGTACGCCGCAGCACTTGTGTCCTTCTTCCTGGAAGGACTACTCGACTTGCCAGAGGGCATGACGCTCCGCAAGTTCCTGGCCGAGAAGCTTTGCTGCAATCGTCGTCGTGTCTCGATGAAACTCGGCACCGAGTCGCTGGCGGGTCAGAAAATCCCAAGGAAAGTGGGAGCTTCCGTGTTTGTTGCCGCTGACCCCCCTCCGAGCAAAAGGCAGCGCCAGGAAGTTCGACGCGTGCTGGACGAACTCCGAGAGGCCAGCTTCAGTTCGGGGTCATTGAACGAGAACTACCTCCACGAAGACGACGAAGGAGATAGCCACCCAAAGCGCAGACTATTCAAGCAAGAGGAGGATGAGGAACGTGACGACTCTCTTCACTTTTACCAGAAGGTCATCTGCGTACTATCGCAATGGAAAGTCAACGCGCAACAACCTCAAACCCAAGCGCGGCAAGCCCACAATCATCCGCACAGGCTTCGAGTCGCCCGAGGAAGAGGAGTTTGTCACTACCATGTTCGAGTACTTTATGGCTGGCACTCTCGATCTGCCCGAAGGAACCAAGCTCGTGACCTATCTATGCCATCAACTAGGCTGCACTCCGAAGGAGTTATCAATGAAGTTAGCGCCGCAGCGTATGGGCGAACGCAAGTTCCCGGATAATGTCGGCTCCATCACGTACATGCGCAAGAACGGTGGAAGTGCCTCGCCGGCTAGCTCGGACGAAGAAGATTTCTCCGAGGAGCTTTTCGAAGTTGAAAGCCGCCTAACAGAGCTGCGTCTTGCCCATGAGGAGGCGCACCAGAACGCTCCCCCAACGATATCGACGCCTGTGAAGAGCGAGCGCAAGTCCAGTGTTTCCAGCACGGGTACAATCAGCAGCGTCACAAGTACGCCAAGCTCTAGCCCCGTGCGCGCCTTCCGCCGGAGTGGACCATGGTCTCACGATGAAGAAGTATTTGCAGCAGCACTCATTGACTGCTTCTTCAAGGGAGTGCTCGACATTGCTGAGGGCACTACGCTTCGTGCTTTTCTGTCATCACGACTGTGCTGTAACCCCATGCGCATCTCTAAGAAGCTCGCCAGTGAGTGCATCGCCGAGATCCCGATCCCGAAGAAGCTGGGAAGCTCGACCTACGTGCGCCGTCCCGAGACGGCTTTGAAGGAGCAGACCGAAGCGGAGGACATTTTACAGAGCTTGCAACACAAGTATCTAACCCTGAGCTCGAGGAAGGGCAGCACCGTGTCGGGCTCCAAACGCCCGCGGTCGTCTCGTGGTCCTCGACCAGCTGCCCTCGCTATTGGGACGGATTCGGACTCCACCGAGTTCGATTCGGATGCTTCCTCTCACCCGCGCGGAAAGAGCCCTGAGAAGCTTCAGAAGACAGCGAAGAGTTACTCGCCAGCCCAGGAAGCTCGGAGACAGCGCTTCCACTTGCCCCACTTCGGCCCCGAACTTGTAGTGCCGGCACCACTGAAGGAGCAGCTGGCCTAATAAGGTCGCGGTTTGTGACGGTAGACCAAGGTTATAAGTCTATACGGGGTTGTAAGTAGGTTTGAATTGTCATTAACTACATAGTAATGCTCGTGCATGCATTTACCAACGTCGTCATTGTCGTCTCATAGCTCGACAGGTTGCCATCGAGTGGCTGCGAAGGACAGAGGGGAATTTGGCCGCAAGTGCAGTGCAGGTGCAACGTGTTGCAGTGCTTGCTCGACAGGAACCATCTGCTCGTACGCAAAACGGGCATACCCCAAGCAGCAAAAAGTCATCTGTGATACATGTCTGTACAGTCCACCGTAGTCTGCCTGCCGGTTGCCGTGAAAATCGTCCAAAGTCCCATCAAGCTGAAGCTTACTAACTGTAAGCTTGACATTAGCTCCGGAAGTGTAACAAAGGAAAAGCGTGTGCCACCGCTTTCTTCTTCTTGCTGGCAAAAAATTGAGACTACGAAGGACAAGCAGATCAGCAGTGAATGCTTCGGGAGCTCGCTATTTGTAGACGATGAACGACTGACAGCAGTTTTCAAGCGCTGTAATCTATGAAAGCGACTGCACCACCCACAGCACTGCGGCGATCTCGTCGTCTGCGGTCACCAGTTGTAGCAGCGCCCCACCGACTGCCACCAGTGGTGCAGCGTTCAAAGACACCTGACGGTCCTTCACCGCGCGTCAGCAGAAGCCCACGCCGACTAGCGAATAATGCTGCAGACCTGGCCATGATTCGAGAAGTTGATCAAGACGGCCCTGAGGAGGATACGAGGCCAGCAGACACGGTGCGCGTGGTAGTGCGATGTCGACCTATGAACACGACGGAGCGTGTCAGAGGTGATCTATCGGTGTTTCGCTTTCCCCCAGAGAGTCTACCACACTCCAAGTCGTGTCGTCTGCAAGTGGGGGAAATAACAACAACTCCGGACGAACACGTGAGCTTGTTCGCAGCTTCCAGTTTGATCTGTGCGCATCGGAGGAGCTCTCACAAGGACAATTTTTCCGCACGTGCGGCGTGGTCCCGTTACTTGAGTCAGTAGTGGACGGGTATCTTGCCACGGTGTTCGCTTACGGGCAAACAGGTTCGGGCAAAACGTACAGCATGTCCGGTCTTGATGAACTGCTCGCTGGAACAGATTCGCGTGAGGAGCGGGTGGGGGCGTCAAACAATGCTATGGAGCTCTCTGACGGACTTATTCCACGAGCGCTCAAACACCTCTTTGCACTATTAGAGCAAGCCTCCCTTGATGTGAAAACTGTCGTCCGTGCGTCGTACTGCGAGATCTACAACGAGCAGGTCTTTGACTTACTGAATCCGAGCTCCGGCGCGCTAAATGTACGATGGAACGCGCGCGCGGGGTTTTACGTCCAAGACCTCCTCGTTGTCCGCTGCGACTCACTCTCCGATGTGCTAGCTGTCGTAGACGAAGGCCATCGAAATCGACATGTGGCATCGCATGGTATGAATGCAGATTCAAGTCGAAGTCACTCGCTCCTCACAATACACGTCGATCGCACCGAAACGCGAGACTCAGATAGTGGCCCTAGTATTGGTGTCACTCGATACGGGAAAATGAGCTTTGTGGATCTCGCTGGTAGTGAGCGGCTGAAAGAAACACGTTCCAGTAACGCCGAGGAGACCAGCAACATTAATCGTAGCTTGCTTACTCTCGGCAAAGTCATTTCTGCGTTGGCAGCTTCATCATCAGGGGTAAGCAGTTCCAGCACGACGAACTGCAACCATTTCATCCCATACCGAGATAGTAACCTAACAAAGCTGCTGATGGACTCACTGGGAGGGCAAAGCTTGACTCTCATGATTGCATGTGTATCGCCGTCCGGTGCCGCGTTAGAAGACACGCTTAGCACACTCAATTATGCTACACGGGCGAAAAATATCCGAAACAAACCGGCAGTTCAGGTGGATCCAGTCGAGTTAGAGCTCAGCAACCTACGGCATGAGAACCACGTTCTTCGAGCCGAAAACGACGCACTTCGCCTTCGACTACAACTGGCTGGCCCATCATCAAGCCAGACAAGTAACCAGCTTCAGCTTCAGCGACAGCCAAGTCTAGCGTCTATCCCATCCAGCTCGCGCTTACTCCCGCTTCAAAACTTGTCGCCAACCTCCCGTTCCACTCCAAAGCCTTCGCTCTCTTCTCCGTCTCCTTCACGGCTTCCAACTTCACAACGGAATCAATTCCAAGCGCTTCAGGACGACAACGAGCGACTAGCGCAGCGCGCTAGAGCAGCGGAGATGAAGCTGAAACAACTAAAAGCGGACAGCAATTCTCTACGTCAAACAAACGATCGCCACTTCTCCCAGCAGCTTTCGCCTCATCGACCCTCTATTGGCAGCACAGCCAACGAGATCAGGCAATTACAGGAACAGGTTCAGCAGTTGCAACAGCGAGAGCAAGAGTTAATGCAGGCTTTGGTACGTAAGGTGCAGAGTTTACTGCACCTGTCTATAGGCCTAACAGGTGCTGTGGCTTGCAGTCTCGGCGCAGTCGTGGGAGGCGCGACGCACAGGAATCTGGCGAGTCTGCGAGGCACCATTAGCGTGATTATGTACTGGAGTGGGAAGCCCCTGCAATCTTGGCCCGATAATCCAATGCGCATTCTGGCGATTACATCTCTGCTTGGCCAATAATAATCTGGTTTCTTATACCGAGGGAATATTGGCTAGTTAGATTAGAGAGTGTGTCTAAGCCGACGGTCGATTTTCAACGGAAGACACCTTTTTGTAAGAGGAGCTAGGAAATGACGTAAAAAGTCACTTTATTACCAATTCAGGAGTTCTTAAGACCCTTTAATAGGGGTTATAAATATCGTAAAAAGCACTGCTGATAAAAGTCCTTCTGAGGGGCGCGTCGGCAGCAACTATCGAATTTGCTGGCAAAGTAACGGGAGAAGTCCAACGCACCGCGATGATGCTGTGCTGGAGCAGCCTCCCGCACGGCCCCTCGCTGCCGCCGAAGACCAGTGTCATCAAGACAACCAAGCCGGCCAGCAGAATGGGTGGGGTCATTTGCCGCCATTGTGTTGGAAGGTGTCCATCGACACGTTTCTAGAAGGAGATGGAGTTTTTAACTTGACTTACTGAGCGTTTAAATTAGCGCGAGTTGAAGTTGGCCGCCGTGAAGCGCATTTCCCGAAAAGAAAATCATCCATGATGCAGTTCCTCACTTTCCTACTCACTCGAAACCCAGCAACCCCGGGCTCGACGGAGCGCGGATTTACCGGCAATACTGCGGGAGCACTGCTGATCAAAGTGGAGGAGGAACTGCCCCAGTAGCACACGGAGGAAGGAGCAAACTTGTTCATTTCCGTGGGGCATCTACGCGAGTATTTTAAGGCAGAAATGCATCCGGAGATTGTATTTTTCCCCGTGATAATGTCCGAGCTGGCTGTCGAGCACCTACCGAACAACTGTGGAACGCGTATTACGTTCCTCGACGGCTTCATGCATTCACACATCAAAATATCCAACCAGAACTTGGAAAAGATGGACATGTTTTGCAAAAATGGTCGTGTGTTCAACGTGACCGCCTGGAACCCCAAAACCGTGGGGAAGCCGCTCTTTCTAGTGCGTGTCGTGTACGAGATCGATAAAATCCAAGGCGCGAAGTTCTACCACAACGTTCTGCATGGCAGCATGCAGGCTATTGGACTGATGAACCCCGACATCATCGTAGAGTTTGGCAAGTTTGATGCTGCTAAGTGTGCGTGCCTGGACAATACGGAAGAAGATGGCCGCAATGCAAGTTCTGACGAACAGAAGGACGGAGAGGAGAACGACAACTAAGCGAAGAAGGCGCTGTAGGCAAAGGATATCATCGCAGCGGTCGTGAAAGAAACAGCGACTGTGATATGAAGTTCATGTAGTTCAGATACTTGTATAGAGTGTGAACAGTTTGATGCATTTCTGTAGCATTTCGTCCCCACCGTTTTCGTTAGCTCGCTTAATATACTAAACTTCAAGAAAAAAATTGTACAAAATACGCATTACATGTAAACATGGTCATTAGTCCGTGCTGTAGTAGTTTGTCGAAAACTGCGGCGGCGTATTGTGCTGCTAAGGTTGATCGGAGTTAACTTTCATATTGACTGGTTAACAGGAAGGCCGTCATGGTGCGAAAACGGATGCTGTAGATGTCAATGGATAACGACGTAGAAAACGATGATGCTGTTTTTTCAAACGAGGCCGGTTTACTGATCACCAGGTTAGTTAGCATGACTCGGGGATGCGCTGAATACACTTGATGATAATGTTGTTTATGTAGTTGTGTGGTGAAGTGGCCTCCGAGGAAAGGCGCGAGACCGACGAACAAGACGATGAAGGATGCACGGCGACCAAGACGGGAAATTCTCGGAAAGCGACGGATGTGGCCCGGCTATGTACCCCGATCAGGAACCCCGATTGGGAAACTAGACCCCGATTTGGAAACCCCGATCTGGGATCCAGATCGGGAACTCAGATCGGGGACCCCGATCTACGATCAGGTCATCATAAATCAGGTTGAAGATGGAGAAGCGCGCCAGGCACGACCCGACGCCAATGGTTTAGTCAACAGTTAGTGGCATAGGATAGGATATATTCAGTCCTAAATCTACTTCGTTCTACCCAAGAGATCTTCTCCCCGTGGAACGGGAACCACCAAGCGCCGGCAAGTCGAACCGCCCCGATAACGCGGTCCCCCGACTCTTGGCGGGTTAGGTACTCACCCCCAACACCCCGTGCCCGACAGGAGGGACACGTTAAATAATCCCGTCGTAAGGCGCGCCCGATAACCCGCGCCCCGACGAAGACCCGTGCTGGCCCGATAACGCCGCACACCAACCGCGTCGGCCTGATAACGCCACGCAAGACCCCAAGGACACGCCGGCCGGAATTCACCGCACGCCCAAGGGAAGAAGGACGCCACTGCGCACGAGCGGGACGTCCAAGTCGTAGAAGACGAGAGAGAGAGGTCATCTTCTTCAAGCTCATCCCCCGCACCGATCTCCGCTCCAGCCAGAGATACGCTGCTCAAGAACCGGGAATAAAAGCCCGACGCGACCACGCAAGAGGACGCGACGGGTTTGTGTGAGGACGAACTCAAGGGAATTTATTGATTTCTGCGAGGGCGCTACTCCACAGTTGTCTGATCCCAGGACAATTATTCAAGCCTATGGTGAATACTACAACGAGTATATTGGCCTAGAAGAGAAACAACTGAGTCCGGTGAGTGCCAGCTAGAATGCAACAAATGCAAATCTTGTTTTTGTGATGAAGAATGAAATTCCGTTGTGCATTTGCAGGAAGTGAACGGATGGTTCACAAACTTGCGGAAATGGTTGTCAGAATCACGCCGGGTGTATAGGGTTTGAAGTACTCAGTTTAACACGAAGGACTCTGTACCGTTTACAATGTCTGTTGCTTCTCAGATGCATGTCGAATACACTAGGACCAAGTGCGCTACAGGCTCGAATTCCAGCAAACCCACTTTTCGGCGGTCTGCTTCTGCATCCCTGTGATTGGGAAAAGGGATTGCTCTGCTCACAAAAAAATATTGAGCGGGAAGCTTTTGCAATTGAATACACTGGTATATTAACTCCAACCGTTGGAGTTCTCGGGTATTGAGTCATTCAGTTCGGAGTGCAGATCGCCCAAGAGCTCTATTGACGGCAACGTCGTTGGATTGTCGTCACGCACTAGCACTACAACTGCTCGTCGCTGTGTTAGGGCGGAAGAAGGTATGATGCTTCGAGCACTTCTCGACAGCGATGATGAACAGTGGCGGCGACGTCGCCATCGGTCGTCCAGTCCAGCAAAATACTCAATGAGCTGACATCCTCTGATAAACCATCATTATACCAGAGGACACATTTCTTCGCTTGTGGACGTGGTGCCGCCGCATTATTTGCCTGTTTGACTAGCGCGTTGTTACACGTTTTCCCGCAAACAGACTAACGAAAATTGATTGTTGCACCAAACGCTTGTAATATGGCTGCCACACAAGCTGTATTTGGTTGACCATCGAAACCCTTGATGTTGCACAAAAGAAATGAGTGCCCGTCAGCCTTAACACCTTTCTTGCAGCTCTTCCAGCGGCGCACAGTAAGAGGCGAGACGTTGCCATAATATGTATGGGCTGGTCTGGATCGCTGCCAAATGCAAGGCCTTCTGGGCCGCGATGAGTGAAGAATATGACACGTTATCATCGCCTAACTGTATGCGTCATCGCTGTCGAGAAGCGCTTGAAGCCTCATTCCTTCTTCCGCGCTAACACAGCGACGAGCACTTGTAATGCTAGTGCGCGACGAGAATCCAACGAAGTTGCCATCAATAGAGCCCTTGGGAGATCTGCACTCCGAACTGAATGACTCAATACCCGAACCTCAATCCAGATTGATAGATTTTCATTACATGTAGGAAAGAAAGATCGGCTGCGAAGCAGACGCAGGAGATGCGAGATATAAATACAAATTTCCTATCCCAGCCTTCACGTAGCCCTAGTATCATGCGGGATGCTGTTTTGGAATGATCAACGAATATACGAAATATGGCCTCAACACAAACAACAAGAGTTTGGAGGGAGGGATGTCTTTTTTTACAGGCAATTTAGCTCAGTTAAAACAATCCTGTAATTCCATATGCCTTAGCATTACCAATCTAAAAAAATGTATTAAAATTCAATTGTTTGGTCGCGAAATTTGGAAGAGCATTTCTATCGTATGCACCTTAACTAGTCAAACTCGAGGGAAAGCAGATCGGGAGTGGTTTGGAGCATTGAAACGCCTTCGATGCAAGTGCCCAACGAAAACAGATGTCAAATTATTTAGCTCGGGATACTACAAAGAGAGCGAAATGCTGACTTGGGCTGAAGAAGCCAAACACATTGCCTATATGAGTTGTTCCACTGCTACGTAACAAAAGGGAGCAACTTCAACTTCATTTAGTGGACGCTTACATACTAAGGCCATCAGCTCGATAGAAGCATCGGGACGAGGAGAGCTGACCCCCCATGAATGGCTGTATGTAAGCGTCCACAGTGTTGAGTCTCCTTAGAGCCTTGGACCATCTTAGACGCCATGTTGTGCACCGTGTCTCTGCAGTGTCCTGAATGCGCCGGAAATCCAGCGACCGTGAAATTGGATGACCATTGAGTCTGCTCCAACTCGATACGTGTGAGTTGCACCTCCGGCACGGAGAGAGTGGGAGCTATACGTATTCTCGTTTTCCGCCAAGTTCGACGCTGCGCACTTGATCGCTGAAGCGATGTCGGTTGTAGTTACGCATGCTGGACTCCCCTCTTGTGATTTGTAGACAGCCACTGGGATATGAACTGGGAGATCCCTTCTCGCACGTAGAAGCCGTAACGCGCCGAGCACGGGGCAGCCAATACTATGACCGGAGCGCTCTAGCATTTTCACGATAGGAGAGCCGATCGTGTTTGCCTTGGAGCCGTGTAGCTTGGTGTAAACCGTGTGTGCTCGGCCTGGGACGAGCGTGGACCCGCCTTGTCTGTCGACGACTGAAATATCTTGAGCACGGAGCGCGAACCATTTGAACCTTGACGAAGTGATGGCTACGATCTCGGAACGCCGGAGCAGGACAAAGAACACCATGCACAGGACCCCCAAAGGGCTTGCACCGTGGGATCAGACATGCACAACCAGCGTAAGCATGTCTTGTAACGGGGTTACACGTCGGTTGCACGTAACCTGGATACATTGGTGTGTGTCACACTAGTGGTGTGACCACATGATAACAGAAAGGAGTACTCAGTACCGATAGATAACAAGAAGCCAGTACATGGCCTCAGAGCCACGGGTATGCATTTGATTAGGTATTGTATGGTCGATAGCTAGGATAAGACACTTGCACCAAGGGCGGCCCTGCAACCCTTAAAACTAATACATTCACTTTGGGGACACATAGTAGAGTTTATATGCCTTGCTTAAGGTTCCTATTGACGCTAGGAGAAGGGTACATATTATCCTTGACTCACACTTTACTTGCTTACTTGTTAGTGAGGTACATTGATGTCACTTAACTATTACTAGTAATGCTAACGACTTCCTATGTCCGTACCACGGCGTGGCTCTCTACCACCCCGTAGCTGAGATTTCCGCAGGAGCGGTCACCTCTGTGTTGTTCAGAGCACGTCAGAAGTCCGCACGAGCTGGACCTGCCGCTCAGTGCAAGCTTTCTTTGTGCTCCACGCGGCACAATCCGCGCTGACTCCATGTAGTGATAGCTTCGTCCGCGGGTAGTCACGTCGCGGGCTTGTACGCGGCAGCAGAGGTGAGCCCCTGCACCACCCCGGCAGCGGCGAGTTGCGCGCTGCCCTTCCTTCTTGACCTTGTGCTTGACCACGGGCGTCAGACCGTGAGCGGTGTGTGGTAGTGAGAGGCGAACCCTGCGCCACCACGGCAGCGGCCTAGGCGCGCCACCAGTCGACCATGTAGCTTGATCCCCGGGCGTCGATCTCCGCGAGCAGAATGTGGGGCATCTTGCGGGGGCATCAGGACCTCGCGCCCATTAGGCGCCGCTCAGGTGCCGGACTCCGGACCAGAGTACGCTCGGCGTCCCTCCACCATCCAAAGGCCCTCGAGGGGGGACTCTTCCTTGGGATGGGGGCCAGTCTCGAAGGACTGGTTCTGGCACTGGAGCGGCAGCCGGCGAATTGCAGAGTATTTGACCCACAATTATTCTTGGCACAAGAACAAAGTCGTAGATCTTAAAGCTTCCTCTAAGCAAAGTGCTACGGCGGCCCCGCTGCATGTCTCGAGCAGAGCCAATGAGACGGGGGTCTTACGGCGGCGCGGGGAATCAGAGCGGCGGAAGCATTTGAGAAGAATGCTGATGTGTGGATGGTCGGTTGGAAAAGCTTCACCACCCCCAGCGAGGAAGTGCTTGATACCGTGGAGCGTGCCCAAAATCGTGACCGACCTGAGCCGAAGACGAATTGGAAACCGTCCGTGATAAAATCCGAGATGTAGCGCGAATACGGGCGCGGATGGGTAGGCCTAGGGTATGTCTCGACGCGATGCCCAAACCTGCCACTTGGTTAGAGCGTGGGCGTACTTGGAGAAGGTGGAGTCGGCAACGGAGTGAGCTCGCAGATGCACCGCCAGATTTTGTCAGTCCTTGGATATCTAGCTGCGAGTCACCTCCAACCAACCGGGCTCTACCGATCGAAATGTGTTAGCGAAGGAAACATTAGAACCAATTCGAGAGCCGGCGTCGGCATGAGCGTTGTCGGCGCCAGGGGTATGAGAAGCGGGGTCGGAAAGCGGATTCCCACCAGCATAGCAGGCCGATGATCACTTGGGCACGAGGGTTGCGCGACGCACACTTGGTTTGCCAGGCAACGGCAGATGTTTTGTGAATCCGGAAATGGGCGTGGAGCGGGCGCCTCCTTCCAACGATGGCCCCAAGTGATGAGGCAAACGTGCAGGACAGAAGCTCGCCGAAATCGATGTCATTATTGGCTCTGGACGCCTTGAATTCCTCCGCGAGGCGGCGTTCAGCAGGAGCGAAAGGGCACGCGAGCGCAATGCGAGCCGAAACATCGAAAGCACAGTCCGACGTCAGAAGAATCCCTCTCGATAGTGACATCAGTGGGGGGGGGGGGGGTGCTTCATGGAAGCTGTCAACACAACGGAGTCAAACCGACAGAGGTGTGCTTTGTAGCGGCGGAAGTGTTGGAGGAACGACCGCGCTGGACGGATACACGTCGCCACATGCCGGAGGATACCAAGAAGGGAACGGTAGGTATGCCTCGACATCGACACGGCATGGAATGCTGAAGCGGCTATCCCGCAGGCCTTGCCAATTTTCGTTGCGGGCATTGTGACAGTCTGAGCGTCGCTATTAAGCACTAGGCCAAGCACTTTCTGGCGAGTAGCCCGGCCCGTGAACATGTCCTCGTTTACAGCATCAGCGCCATGGGTAGATGTCATAGCAATCCGAAGCAAACGCTCCACCTCTGCACGGTTCGAGCCCGTGACAGTAGCTACGTTAACATGGCCATCAACCCAGTGGTAGTGGAAGAAACCGGAAGGGTTCGCAGGGTTCGTGTGTGACCCGTGAACATACGAGATCGCGCCACCCAGAATTTCGTAGATGCCAGGAGACCCGCTCCAGCCAAACGGAGCCGAGAGCTCAATGACCAAAGCGCCGTCTTCTTCAATGAGCTCTACAGACCAGCGAACACCGCACCTCTGAATGATAACGTTGCGAACGCAGATGCTACGTCACGCGCCATGATGTCGACCTCGGACCCGGGTGACGCGGCCGTAACACGTAAAAACACCTTAAAATATGCATCGCAGGGTTGATAGACCGTGGTTGGAATCGCGTTGAGGTCGGTCTGGTAGTTGAACGAGGAGCCCTCGGGAAAAGATAAGTTGTGGGTAGTACGCCCGGAGGACATCGGATCCCCGTCAGCCTTGTCGACGACACCGAAGGGTCTGATAACGATCTCGGGTCACAAGGCCAAGGTATCTCGGTCCAGGACGAGGCACTGCCATGCATCTTGTTCCTTCCGAATATTCTTCCGCAACATGTTCAGAAGTTCGCGGGCCGAACCATGGTTGGGCAGCTAGACGGACTGACGCTCGTGGAGGCAGCTGATTGAGGGCGCGAGCGCCTTCGGCGACAATACCTTGGAGCACTCTGGGTGGCGTAAGCCAGCTCGCAAATTTACAATGGCTTCCGGGTACATACTCTTGTTCGGGCAGTAATCGCTAGCTGTTTGTCATCGTATGAGCTCCATGAATTCTTGGAGCAATGGCTTGGTGCGGCGAATAAACTCCGAGAGAGCCTTTTGCAGAGGGGTATTTAGGAGGAACTCGACCCCACGCTCAGGTGTCCTGGCCAGAGGGAAAGCTGAGCCCGGAAGAACAACCCCGGCGCGGCGTAAGGCAAAAATAAAGCGTTGCAAGGCGAATAGCCGCGTGCACGCGCTGTCGTTCGTGGGCACTAGATACCATGCGACGTAGAAGCTTGGCGGACATTACCGGGCGCGATCATGGCGCGTCCCCGCTCGCTGCTCCTTTGCCGCTGGCTCTGCTTTTCGCGGAGGTGGGGCACATTGGGGAGTCACCGCGCTGGGAAGTGTGGGGCTTGGATTTTGGGATTGGGACGGTCAGGCTGGTGAGCTCCGAGGCGGGCCGGCGCGGCTGGATGTCGCAGACGCGAGCGTAGCACGGTCCGAGCGCGAGACCGGGTCGGAAGTCGGCAAGCCGACCGGCGAGACGACGCCTTCTGCAACAGGTATTGGAAGTGGGACGGGTTGTATGACCCTCGGTGGTTGGACAAGTCGTAGGGCGACACGAGGCTGTATAGCCGGAGATTGCTGTATAGCAGAAAAATGAAGAGTAGTCGGAATCGGCTGTATGGCCCGAGTTACCGGGGACGCCCCCGATGACTGCACCACTCGGTCGGTGGTGGGAATCCTCTGAGCCTTTGCAGTAACAATGGAGTCTGGGACAAGCCGAACGCACCGGTCTGGCGCGGTTAAACAGCCGCGGGAACTTGTGCTCGACACCAAAGTATCAGCAGAATGTATTTGTCTGCTTAACACAGGCCTCTGTCCGAAAGGGCCTCCAGCTGTCGACCTCTCGGCGCCATCAACGGCAGTGATAGTAGGGACGGGTGCCATAGGTGTGGTGAACCCAGGCTTGGACGCCCGCAGGTAGACCGCCGTGCCAACCCTGCGTGCGCCGCGGGTTACCACAGCGCTCTCGGGTTCCACCCGAGAATGAAAGGCCGGCAAGGTTGCGCAGGCAAGTCTCCTGCCCTCAACGATTAGCAGGAAGTTGGCGCCGGATGTCTTCGGAGACCGCTGGGCAGCTGGGTTGGTCGCGGCCCGCCTCGTGTAGCTCTGGTTGTTTGGTGGGCACCGCGCTGGCCAGGGTGCTCGCTAGTGCCAAGCTCCATTCGACAGCGTGGTAATCCGCGGTGCGGAGTGCCTCGCAGTAGCCGTTCCACCATTGCGAGCTCTCGAACTGCAGGTGGCTAAGTACAGCGCCTACAACCTTGTTCGCGTAGGGTAGGGTGAGGTGGACGCGCGTGGGTGTATTGCTCGGGTCCGCCGATTTGTTCTTCGAGACGAAGACGCGAAGGCGGGAGATGAGCTTTTGCAAGTGATCAAACCAGAATTTACTGCCGAAAGCGGCAAGGCCGTGAATGCCGTCTAAGATACAGTCGCAGCTATCGCAGCGGGACAACGCCTGTGGCAACTGAGGCGACGGACCAAAATCGCTGGCGAAATTTCGATTGTTGGGTCCGTGGTCGGGATGTGTCTATTTTAGGCACTTCACGGATGTGCAGAAGGGCTGGGCCCCAGGAGCCAGGTCGGCCACTAAACAGTCCCATGAGAACGGCCGACGTCACCAAGAATCAAACGCAGCCCGCTTCTCGAATCCACAGTACGAACGTCATCACCAAGAGCGACTTCCCTCGTGGGGCATGAAAACCTTGCACATCCGGCCGCCGGCAAGCATTTGTGCCTGCAGGGGATAATATCCTCCCTTGTTTTTTTCTCGATCCGTCAGGAAAACTTTTACAAGACAGGAAACACAGCTCGCGAGGAGGCAAGTCAACCTAGGCGTTAAGAGCAATACCCACGTTGCTGGTCATGAACGTGCTGGCAGGTGTGGCCTTCGCCTCAATCAGTTGTTTTAGCCGACTATTTTCCGATGCAAGCGTGGGGGCAGCGGCAGAAGCCGCTGATTGCGCGTGCGCCACGCTACAGGTGGGTGCCGTTGGACCTAAAACGCAGATGTGCGCGACTCCCCGTGGTGCTTCGTGGTGCCGCCGGTACCAACACAGGTGCCTTCTCTTCGAGGTCAGACTGTCCATCCAGAGGAACCGACACGCGGGCCGACTTTCGGTGGGCACGTGGCGCAGCAGTTCCAACCGCGTGGCATTGCGTGGTAGCCGTCTTGCCCTTGCTATTGGTTGGAGCAGATGCAGCGGCTCCTGCCGGTGCGGATGGCTTCATCGAGGCCCGCATGATGGCCCGGGGTGGTGGTGGTGGTGGTGGGGGGGGGGGGTCCGATGTCCGGCGAGCAGAAGAGGCTGTCCATGGCTCATCTGCCGGCGCTTCGTCTACGATTGTCACGTCACCCGCGGCCGATGTCGTCTCGCTGTCCGAAGAGACTGCTCGAGCTTGGGACGCAGGCGGAGACCCGCATGGGGCATGCTGGTTGGGGCCATGAAGTTGGTGAACACCCTCTTGCTGGACGTTATAATACTCATAAAAATTAAATTTATTTTATTTTATTATATTAAATAAAATAAATTTAATTTTTATGAGTGTTATAAGGTGCTTGCTGCCTTTGTGTTGAGTTTCTGAGTGGCTGATGAGTGGCTTAGGCGGCTCTGTTGTCCCTGATGTAGAAAACATAATTTCGTTCGCACCGCCCAACAGGTTTGTGACCCGAAACATACCCAGAAGTTATGGGAAAAAGAATATGTAGTAACCCACTTGGGTGAAGCGTTGGAAAAAGAAAAGTGATATCTTCATCATTGTCTCCTGGCGTGAGGCTCTCTTTCCTAGGAAGTTCCGAAGGCACAAACGATCATAGCGTTACCGTCCAAGGAGGAGACATTTCCTAAGTCTCACATCTTCTTTTGCCATCTCCCATCACCAATGATCTTACACCACCACAGAGTCCCCCATCTCCGACGAGGCAGGACATAGTCTTTGGATGTGAAGCGTTTCCCAGTAGCGCTTCACGTCGACAGTGCCGTTGCTGCGTGCAGTATCGACCTCGTAAGGTCTGGTATAGGAAGGTGCGGGTTTCGCTCTTCGCGGATCGTTATTCGCCACCATTACCATATCCCTAGGGGCACACCCGTGAGTGACGGAAGATGACAAGAGAAGATGTGAGTAGACTTAGGAATCCATTAATATGAGGTTCCCGAAAGCTGCGTCAGTACCGCATGAAACTCATCTGGTGCCGTGCTAATACCCATCTGTCACCACAAACAACACGAGATCGTTGTTCTTAATTGGTCCCACCATCAGAATAGTAGCGCCATCTTATCCATCGCAGCGTCCGCCCGCATTCTCGATCAAGTATGGTTGAACAGATATCCGCGACCTAATCGGTGGCTCTTTGACGGCGGAAGTCCGAGAGGTCCCAAAAGTGTGGTGATACCCAGCAATGTTACGTGAATTCCGGTCGATCGTGTGGGGGCAGCAGATACGTATATTTGCCGATCATCAAAATTCAGCGTTTCAGAGTATATACAATTGGACCATGCTAAGATGGAGACTAGAAATAGAAGAATATGGCCCCGAGTTGATCTTCATTCAGGGCAAAGACGATGTGGTAGCGGACGATTTATCTCGGCTACCAATTGAGACAACGGAAGCGGCGGTGGTCGCGGCCAACAGTGTGGACAACAACACGGAGTTGTTTTCGATGACCCCTACGGTCATCAAGGCGGCACAGTAAGACACAAGAATGGAGCCGATGGAAGACCTTGTGAGGAGAGAAATTGGTGAAGTGCAGAATCTTACGACGGCAACAGAAGGAAGGATGATAGCGTCATGACAACTGCAGCCCCCAAGCACGAAACCATATCATGAGTGGCTGATTCATCCAGGTATTACGGGGATGACTCAGTCGATCAAAGCAGCGTTTTATTGGCGTCGTATGGATTGTGAAATTAAGAAGTGGGTCCAGCGCTGCCAAGTATGCGCACGCTCAAAACATCTTCTCCAGGCACATGGTTAGATACCACAGAAGACAGTAGAGGTCCGACCATGGAATGAGATCGCTATAGACTCAACTGAACCGATTGGCAAGAAACAATGTTGTGCCGTATCAATAATGGATACAACGACGCGGTTGCTCGAGCTCGCGGAACATGACGACCACCCAGCGCGGAGTCCGCCCGCATTCTCGATCAATACAGATATCCGCGCCTTAAGCGGTGCATCTTTGACGGCAGAAGGAAATTTAAACAGCATATGACGGCCAAAGACGCCCGTAGCTGATCGAGCTGGTGGCACAACTCCAGCAAATCCACCAAGCCACCATGTCGGAATACCGTCACATCGTAGTAGCCCTTGACTGCACCGTCAAACTTGAACCGTCTCGTCTTGTTGTCTTCCTTCCCCACTCCCGTACCTTCCATCGTTAGGGTAAACGAGATATATGAAATAGAAGCTTTTATATGTCTTAGCCATTTGGGTGAAGTGTTGGAAAAAGGAAAGTGATCTCTTCATCATTTGCTCCTGGCCTGACGCCCTCTTTCCTAGTAAGTTCCGTAGTACCAAGCGATCACAGCGTTAAGACGCGAGGTGACTGTACGAAAATTGCACAGCACCTATCCCAGCCGTCCACCCATGGAATCCGATACTAACGGACCCAAAAGAGTATGTACTGCACCCGAGCCCAAGTCCGACGTGAGTTACCAAGTATACATTTTAAGCGAATTTGAAGCCCCAAGTGATTGTCCAAGAGGAAGACTCTCCAGATGAAGAGCCATCAAGTCCATAGCGACGCCAAGTGAAGTGCCGAGACCGCCGGATGACCACTTCTCCAAAAGAAGTTTTTGCTTTTCAGAAGAGGATTCGTGGATCCAGACGAAGGTCCAGGATACTGGGTACACGGTCCGTACCCACAGTGGACCTTCCAAATTTTCAATATACTCCGACCAAGACAACCACCCAGGTTGTGCAATGCACAAAGGGTCGTCTGGGTACCACTTACGTGATACGGACTGCCAAGCTGCCTGACCAAGATTACGCCACCTGAGGCTATAGTGAAACCAAGACAAATGCGGCTCCTTCCAGAGGGAGCCCAAGTAGAAGCCCTTTCAGAGGGATTTGTAGCAGAGAATAACTAACAGAGAGTTCGTTTTCCCCGCAAGTGCACAAATGCCTACCGGAATCCCGTTCACTTGGCCCGGGGTGCTTATTCGCCGAACTGGGGCCAAGTTTGTTCCGGAAGCAAGATCTGTCCGGCGGACCCTCAGCGGCGACACCTGCGTTTGGACACAGCGCGACCGCGAATACCGCCGTGGAGCTCTCACAAAGGCCAAGGCCAAGTTAGTCGGTATTCGTGCGGTGGGCACCTGGAAGTGACCCGTGCCATTTCATATTCCAGTTGGAGGTAACCGTTTGGGGAATCCCATTTCATATTCTACTGCGATTCGAGGAGGTTGTTAGTGGTCACCCCTAAAATTTTGATTGATAGACTGCTGTGTGATAGGACTGTGTATTGTCTGACAGAATCTAGTATTCTCGTTTGAATATTAATTTTCTTCCAGTTGGAACTAGTTCTCCTTTTGGAAGTGGTGCGCGAATAGGGTGCGTTTGGAACTGACCAGTGTTCCAGGCGAAACTCAAGTAGACTGGTATACGGACCCACCACTCAAGGGTCCTAAAGAATAAGTAGTGGCTGTATATCGTGTATAACTCTCTGTATTTGTTAGGTTATCTCTGAGAAGGCTTTTACTCGTGGTCTAACCCCAGCTCTAATACGCTGCGATTTGGAGACATCGTCTTCGGTTTGACCGGTAATACATACGGCGGTAGTTTGAGTTTCCTGCTGGTCGAAGAAACACTACCTTCGCTCGTTGAAGGTCGGCTTTAAGTCGCTGTTGCTGGTCTAGCGATGAGATGGCTTTGGGTATGAATGCATCCAGGTCCACGTCTTCCCCATTAACATCCAATATTCGTCAACTCGATCTTCTGCATCGTTCACCACGAACAACACGGGGTCTTTGTTCGTATTTGGTTCCACCATCGGAATAGTAGCACCATATCACGAGAGTTTTCGATCTTTAAAGTCGAGTATGATCCCGTTCTTATATTAAATTGTGTCAACAAGGTTACCATTAGTGTGGGTGTCTGCGTAATACTCGCGCGTGCTGTGCTCTTGCTAACCATTCTCGGGTTGAAAGTGATGTTACAGTTACGTCATCCAAAAGGTTGTGGTACACATCGTTTTGGAGGTCGTCCACTTTAACCAACACGCAAAAGCGCAGTGAATGTGGCGCTCTTTACGAGTTTATTGAGAATGTTGTGTTTATTACCACTTTATACGTGTGTTAGATATGGACGCCATCAGTTGATGGATGCAGTGCGCTAATGCTAAATAGCCTTTGGGCGCGTAAGGTGGAGAGCATGAAGCAGCAAATCGAGGACAAGTGTTGCGCATAGGAGCAGTACATCCCACCATGAGTTATGGGACTCAGTACGCCCATGGTCTTCAGCGTGATGCACTCATTCAAAAGCAAGATACAGTACGATATATGCTATATGAGTTTTCTAGCTTCCTAACATGATATTTATGTATAGATTGGTATCTCGAAGACACAGGGACAATGAGTTGGCTAGAAGCGCACGCGAGCGCCGCTTGCTTCTGTTTCATATTATTGGTAACGGATGGGATTTGGTGGACCAGGAGACCATTATTTTTTAGAAAGGCAAATACTATCCGAGACGCCAATGACAGATTTAGGACGTACTTGTTACCGCCTCCGAAATATACAGTTTTGCCTGAGTAACGTCAAACATAATTAGTTTTGATTTCGATATATTATAATTTCGTTTTAGCCTCATTTCATTAATTGGTAGAGGTTTATACTGGATCATAAGGGGGCGTTACTTTTTTGTACTTGTTGGCTTTCTTGACGCGTTGTCTTACTCGACCCGGCAAATACGGGATAACGTATCGCCTACCGAAATTTACCTGTAATAAGAGTCATTTTGGCATAAGGGTCTCACAATTTAAACCATTTATATCATCGTGCTTCGGATGATACATTTTTGTTTTGTCATAAGGGTACGCATTGCAGTAGCAAACGGTTTAACTTAGAAATGATAGTGACTGGTTCTAACACTTCAGTCTTCATTTCAACTCAAAATGGGTCGGCCACAAATTGGAGGAAGTTGTTCTAACTCCACGCCCGAGGACAGCAGTGAGACCGAGGTGAGAACGGAAGGAGGATCTATTCCGTGGCGAATTCCGAACTGACTACTAAACTACTTCTAGCCTAAAGATCTTCGATAATGCAAGTTCATGGTAAATAAGGATGATACCGGTCTGAAACGGGTTCAACCCAGAACAGAAGTGACCAAAGCTAAAACTGTATGCGAGGACAGCATACTCTTGCTCAGATAAGTTGCGAGCTATTAAGCTATTTGACTCTGTCGAGGTTGAGGACTGAGGCGAGTAGAAGAAGTGGAGACTTGAGTGATGCGTAGCAAAAGCAGTTGTGACTGAGAAAGTTAGTTGTCCGAAACTAGAGGTTCTGGTAGCCATCAAAAACATCTAATGACTCGAATATGGATACATGTGTGTATGACACATAACCCACCAATGCATATCATATAATTCTATAAGACAAGTTGTCAATGGTTTTAGCCTCAGACGCCACAACCTCGCTGCGGCTGGGGGGTCATGGGACTGACCACGGCCATGGAGGGTGCCTGCAAGACGCAACTGCTCCTGCAAGACTTCACGCGACTGCCCCCCCTGCCGACCAACACCTGTATCGTCCCAAAGGTGGCAATAGCAACAGAGCGTCGTAAACGGCGCAACTGTCCCAGAGGGGTGACTCCTTCATTTTTCCTTTTTAAATGGAGCAATCATTTGAACACAACTACATGTAGTGGAGTTGCAGAAGTGCAAAACGGATGGAGTGGAGGTTGCCTGCGATTTAATAACTTGTAGTTTCATTATATGAGATGAGGTGCATCTGTTATTTATGTATGGCGTGAAGGTGCTGCAACGATCCTCCTTAAACGCACTTTGCAAATTGCAAGCAGATTCTCCGGTGAGTTCTCAAGCCTGTCTGGGTTTATGGTGGTTCGCTAACTTTGTGGACCTTATGTGCTTTGCGTGTGATGTGCAGGTGGCGTTCGTGCATCGACTTGCTTCGTCCAGCGATAACTATTCGCAACTTGCAGCTTCTGCGGTACAGTTCTTCAACATATTTAAGTTGATGGTGGTTCGCTAACCTTTTGGATTTCTTGTGCGCTGTACATGCTATGAAGGTAGCGTTCGTATAACGTATTACTTGAACGAGAATTTCCAAGTTCAGACAGATCTCAGCCTTCTCTTCTAGTCAAGGTAAGAGCACCCTTCATTCACTGTTTGATGTATGCTAGTTACAGGGCCCCAAGTGCGAGCACAATCAACCCCAATTGGACTTCGGTTACGAAAAGATTGTCGTGCTCGAATGCTTGGGTTTGTTGTTGGCAAGCATCTTATTAACTCAAGAGCTATTCTGTAATAAGTTATTGACTCTCTCTCCGTTTTTATTTGTGTATTGTATAGATGCGGCGTAGTACACGGGTTAAGGTCAAATTTCAAACACAAGAGCGATTACCAGCAAAGTACTCATACTGCGGCCTTTACAGCGTGAACAACGCTTTAGAGATTATCGACTTTTTGACTCCGGTTGTGATGCAAAAATTGCTGGCACGGCTAGCTAAAGTTAAACCTGAGGTTGACCTTGGCCATCCAGTATAAGGAGCCTACACGACCCAAGTTTTGCATCTCGCCCTCCAGAAACGAGGTAAACAGTTCCGATACCTAAATGAGGCTAGGCGGGTGAGCGACTTTATCGTCCAGGGTGTATAATTGCGTGCCGAGGAATGTGGTATAGATCCCGAACAGTGACACACAACAGATTCCTTCTGGAAGCACAAGTACTTCTTTCGGAAGATTCCTCCTGTGGTAATCCCTATCGGTGTCGTTTGTCTTCTGAAGCTTGCGACTTCACCAGATGAGTTGTTGTCTAGACTGTCGATCAAACAGAAGAACACAGAGCGCGTACGTTTACATCCAAAACCCAGCGTATACGAGCTGGGGTTAGACCACGAGTAAAAGCCTTCCCAGAGATAACCTAAAAAATACAGAGAGTTATACACGATATACAGCCACTACTTATTCTTTAGGACCCTTGAGTGGTGGGTCCGTATACCAGTCTACTTGAGTTTCGCCTGGAACACTGGTCAGTTCCAAACGCACCCTATTCGCGCACCACTTCCAAAAGGAGAACTAGTTCCAACTCGAAGAAAATTAATATTCAAACGAGAATACTAGATTCTGTCAGACAATACACAGTCCTATCACACAGCAGTCTATCAATCAAAATTTTAGGGGTGACCACTAACAACCTCCTCGAATCGCAGTAGAATATGAAATGGGAGTCCCCAAACGGTTACCTCCAACTGGAATATGAAAAGGTACGGGTCACTTCCAGGTGCCCACCGCACGAATACCGACTAACTTGGCCTTGGCCTTTGTGAGAGCTCCACGGCGGTATTCGCGGTCGCGCTGTGTCCAAACGCAGGTGTCGCCGCTGAGGGTCCGCCGGACAGATCTTGCTTCCGGAACAAACTTGGCCCCAGTTCGGCGAATAAGCACCCCGGCCCAAGTGAACGGGATTCCGGTAGGCATTTGTGCACTTGCGGGGAAAACGAACTCTCTGTTAGTTATTCTCTGCTACAAATCCCTCTGAAAGGGCTTCTGCTTGGGCTCCCTCTGGAAGGAGCCGCATTTGTCTTGGTTTCACTATAGCCTCAGGTGGCGTAATCTTGGTCAGGCAGCTTGGCAGTCCGTATCACGTAAGTGGTACCCAGACGACCCTTTGTGCATTGCACAACCTGGGTGGTTGTCTTGGTCGGAGTATATTGAAAATTTGGAAGGTCCACTGTGGGTACGGACCGTGTACCCAGTATCCTGGACCTTCGTCTGGATCCACGAATCCTCTTCTGAAAAGCAAAAACCTTCTTTTGGAGAAGTGGTCATCCGGCGGTCTCGGCACTTCACTTGGCGTCGCTATGGACTTGATGGCTCTTCATCTGGAGAGTCTTCCTCTTGGACAATCACTTGGGCTCCGGAGTTCCCTGAAATGTACACGTGTCAGCTGACGTCGGACTTGGAAACTAAAGTGATCTAATACTGGGGGGTAGGTAGCGTTAACTACCTATCCGGAAGCCCAACGAGGATTAATTTGAAGACCGCTGGGTCGACGTTCGTGTAACATTTAACGAGTGCAAGACACAAATAGATGTCTTAAACATAATCAACACATCAAACCACATAAGTATGTACCCAACACCATGTTGAAGTCAACGTGGGCGATTGTATGCAGATCGAATCGATACGACCAAACACGCCCGCTTTGTTAGGTGCTAAATATTGACCCACATACTATGGGAGGTCTGGTCGAACGAAAGCGACACAAGCGTGGATGTATCAACGCATCAGTTGGGAAAATAAAAATAAAAAACTCAAATACATACACGTATTTTTTGTATGTATTTCCACTAATATGTCTACCTCCCAGACAAATAGCGTCTAGTTTGTATCTCGTGGTGGATTATTGGAAGGTTCGTTTGGTTATCGCTGTGGAATGGACTTGAACGAATCAAGTGAAAACGCTATGTTCTGCACAATACAGGATACATTATCTGACTAAATTGTATCTTATTATATATGTACTGCATAACAGACCACCATTTGACGCATGGCATCATTGGCGATGATGACAGCAAAATTAATACCGATAGCAACGGAAATAAGGGCTACTACGTGTTGGACGCTGGCAGCGAATCTGGCGGATACGATTCGAGCCAAATGGGTTGAAGTGACTCTGATTCAGTGTTTCTGACACTCCCGATGAAGACGAGGAACTTTACATCAAGAAGAGCGGTTCTTTGCGAATAAGTTCCTCGACTCACTTGGAGTCCAAGAATAAGTTCTTGCGGCCCTGCGTTGAAGGAGACTGGATGACACGACGTTGAAACGCCTGACGTCACCGGATATTTCGAAACTCCATACATCGCTGTCTCGGATCCAGAAGCATACACTGGACCCTAGGCAAGGTCAACACGGACCCACTGAATCGGCGTTGGCCCAGTGTAGATCCCATCTCTCCCTCTTATTCATGTTTATTCCGGTGGCGGAATGGCAGCACCTTGCCGTGTGCAGCATCTTCTACATGCGCGAGCAGCTTCACCGCCAGGTCGACGCATATTTCGAGAAGAAACGTGAACGAGATTTCAATGATAGAAGCGCAGGTCGGCCTGCTTCAACTACAAAGACTCGAAGAGACGTCAGGCAAAAGTTCTTGTAGGCGAAGCCAATAATGCCACACGAACTGTGCATTTACATTAGATTGCTGATTTTTTCGGCCAATTACACCATACCGTGAGCAGCATGCCAACCATTGCTGTCGAGATGAAATCGGTGCCATCTCCCACGGCATTTTTTGGCAATTTCTGCCGCGCGATCAATTCATTGAGATCACCCGCAACATCCACTTCAACAGCAATCAAGGCCCACGCGCTAAAAGCGATCGTGCATCGAAAATTCGCTCAGTAGTGGATGCTTTGCAAAATATGTTTGCAAGTGCGCACATTCCGCCGGCAGAGCTCTCTTTTGACGATGCGATGCTTACGTCTCGATCGTCGTATAACCGCACCCGAGTGTATATGAAAGATAAGCCCCACAAATTGGGCACCAAGCTAATTATGCTTTGCTTCGCTCGCTCTGTTTTATTGCATTTGGTACGAGGCTAAATGGTATATGCTGTATTAGCTGGGTCACTTATGTTGTATTTCATGTTGTGATTGTTATAGCTTTGAAGTCTACTGTAGCAAGAAACAACATATTACTGAGGCTGGTGCAGTAGACATGAAGACAGGACCGGCTGCTGTCGTACGCAACTTGCGAGCTGTGTTTCGTAACAATCCTCCTGTTGGTGGTTATATGAAACTCAGGGCGGTTTCGCGCTTATACACTTCAATCGTGCTAGCGATGCAGCTGTTCTGATGGGGTCCTACACTATAGGCACTATTATGACTAGCCGTCGTGGCTTCTGCAAAGCCGTAAAGACGAAGAAGTAGACGCGCCCCAAAACCATTCCTCGTGGTGCGCCGGCGTACGCGCTGTCGACGCTTGTGAAGGGCATGACCTCAGGCTGCTAGTGATACAGCAAGGCCGTTCATTTTCTTTATCTGGGTGGAAGTGTTGAGCTCGATCGTGCTGTACGCTGCGAAAAAACAGGCGAGCAAAACTACGTGGCATGTCAAGGATTACTACCAATTTATGGGCGGGGTTGACGTTCACGACCAACCCCGCCTGCAAAGATACTCCATCCAGCGCTCAATCAAGTACCGCAAATACTTTAAGTCTTTATTTTTGGAGCTCGTGGATATAGCCATCACCAATGGCTTCATGGTGCATTGTGCTTACTGCAAGAAGATGAAGGTCAAGTCTTACTCACGTGCGGTAAATGTGCAGGCTGCAGCAGGACCTTCTTGCTCTGACGATGGAGGACATGTACCAAGAGAACCGGGTAAGTTGGTGCACTGTATATACGGTGTCTGGTATGCTGTATATACTCACGAGCTAATCTGTATATACTGTAGATGATCAAGTTTTAGCAGACGACGATGTCGAAGAGCAAGAAGTCGGTTCTACTGGTCACGCTGTTAAGTAAAGTAGTTAATCGATAGGTCACGCAGGGCAGCGAAAGCGGGTCCGGAAAATTGCAAGATATGTACGCCAAGACTCCGGGTGGGAAACATGGAGCTACTTCTACGTACTTCTGTGATGACTGCTGATTCCCCAGGTCCATGTATCTCTGCGCAAAGCCGAAGTGGGTCATGGCTGACAAGATGCTCAGTGGTTGGGACGTTTGGCACAAGAAAGACGAGAACGGAATATCCACTCCGGAGGCGTTGAAAGATAGAATTCACGTACATGCACCAAAGACCGTAGGATGTCCAGGTAAGTCGCCTGCCAAACGCCGCCGCGTGGGATCAGAGTAGTTTTGTTGACGTTGTGAATGAATGCCGCTCCATTCGGAAGCGAGTCTGTTTCTGGTTGTATCAGGTACCCTTGCTCACCATACTTGGATGACTGGGGGATAAGCCAAGCAAGTTTTGACAGTAAGTTTTTATTGGCTGGTGTGCAGGACGTCATCAGTGGATTGCTGGACGCGTACCGCGAAGCGAATTGCATTTACTATAGCCTCAAAGATGACCTGCCTGCGTTACCGTTTTTCAGATTTTTAGATCTACTGTCGGCAAACCCATTGACTGTCCGGAGTGCCAACAAAAATTGTTGTCGGCTCTACAAACGCAAAGTCCCACATCTTTGTCAAATGCATAGCTCATGACATGCTAGTCTTCATCGTGCCTCAACGGAAATACTCGAAAATCACCTTGTCATACTCGTCACGGCACGGGCAGAAGTAAAGTGCCGACACTTGAGAATTGCCGAAGACCGGACGAGGGCGTTGGCTACACTAAATTGGATACAGTTATGGGACTTGCAGAGAAGGGTTCGAGAGTCGATGATTGAAAAGGGACAGGTAGGCTTGAACTTCGGACAGCAAGGAGGATGATTGTTTGCGATAAAATAACGTTATAAAGTTACCTAGCATAAATAATATGAAACCACATTTTTAAAAATCAAGTATCATGTTGGCACTCTCCAGTGACAGAAATGCAAATTGTTTTGGTATTCTCTGAGATAATACGCAAATACTATTGTCTGAGACGCCCTTTATAGAGGCACATATAAGTTATTGAGTGTGTACGATGTTTATTTCGAGAAGACAGGAGTGTGTATATCGTTTCCTGACATGCTATCAAGAAAATCAATAAGGACAAATGTAGGACCAAAATTGCAGCTGGTCAATTTGCTACCCGTTTAACCCCTTCAAACCGGATCATTGTATAAATAATAATGCTGTATATACAGCATAAAACCATATTTATTTTTGTATAAGAGAGGGGAACGGAGCGGGAAAGTGTCATTGTAGACTGGGCTCTCGCCTGATGCGTAATAAGCGCTGGTGCTGTATATACGGTAGTGCATAGGTGGCGGGTACATACTATGTATATTATACAGCACACCCATAGTAATGATTAATCAATGTAAAATGTACTGAGAGCCCCCCCCCCCGACTTCGAGGCGATAATGTGACACGCTACGACAGCAGAAACTGGCTCGCTCCTCAACTTCATCCGCCACTCCGCACAGCGTTGAACCGTGATGTGCGACCTTCCGCTTTCCCTAAGACTCGCTAATTCCGAAAGTTAAATCAGATTCGGTTGCACGATGCTGCTTATCATAGCATTCTAATGTAATACTTGCGCATGAATTGTATTCAGCATATCTCAATACTGAAAGTCATATCTCAGGACATGTTGAGGGCATGGGATGAGTTCTCGCAATCCAATACTCCACCAAGTCTGAACAACGGTCAGCTTCGCTATCATCTTTGACGGGCGGGCCCATCCTTCTCAGCACTACACAGCTGTGCTTGGTTACTACGAGGTGGACGGTTGCCATAACACAACGCTGCTGGCTATGGTCCGCTGCTTAGCGAACAAGATGATGACCTGTTGGTGCAGAAACAACGCGAAGTTTTAACAACATGCTACCCCCTGACTAAGAAGCGCAGCTGGAGCAGTGTCGCTTCATCGTAGGTGACAAATGCTTCGTGACCCGAAACCTGGCTACTATCACGAATATACCACTAGGTTGCAGCACGGGCTTTTGCTTGAACCTGGCAGTTTAAGATGAACTAGCTTCTCACGATGAAGACTTGTCAACCTTCAAAGCCCTAATCATCAAACACCCTCACACAAATCGGCAAAACTACTGTAAGTTGAAACTATGTAGTGTGGATCGTATATTTAAATTTGACTAACGAAATATTTTATTTTCTATATTGTTTTTGAAAAGCTTGAAAACTGAACTGTGCCCGTTGACCAGTGATATGTCAGGATACGCGCTGGAGCTCAAGCTTCGCTATGTTGAAGTGGTACCTGGATAATGACGATGATGTCATAATCGAGTCCGGGCGCGGGTGGTTGGGTGGTGGCGGCAGCGGTCCCTTGGACCAGGAATAGCGGAGTCAATAGTGGTCGTTAGCGAGCAACTCAAGGTGTAAACCATATGTACTCCATTCCAGGCGTGCATAGCCACAAACGTGACGGTGCTGTCGCTCGAACCCAGCCGACCCCGTCTATGTAAAAAACTACATTTTCGCTTGATTAGTCTATTGGGCACGCGGCAGGACGCCAGGTTCATACTAGACAGTTGTATACTTGCGCGCAATGTTGGCATACAGTTGTCATGTGCGTTTATACAGTGTGTCCGCGTCCGAGGCTGTCGTAGATAAGTGTTTAGGCTCCGATTACACAGACGGGAGTCATGTCCAAGGAATTCCGGTTTGCTACACTGAACACGAAGGCTCGAAATCCAGCAAAAGGAGTTCCAATCTCCACCTCCTTCGGTCACGAACTTCTTCTCTTACTTCTTAGATGTAGCTGTATCTACAGAAGGAAGCGAACTCCAAAGCGCTAATGGAAATGGGTGCGCGTGTAAAGTAGTTGTGTAGAGCAGAGCAAAGTACATCGCCACGATACTGTAAAGAGATTTGAAACGCCCAAGATGGGGTTGACGCGACGTACATGGTGGAGAGATGAAACTGGCGTTGGTGTATATGTTGGTGCGAGGCCTCCGCATTTAGATCCACGCGGTGAGGGCTACTCGATGTGCATCCGTACGGCGATGAATAAGAGCTGCTAGTGCTGTGCATATTAACGGGTTATTTGCTTTGTTAGTACCATGACCAAGACGCCAATGGACGCGCCACGCCAATGGACGCGCCAAGCGCCGTTTAACACGTTGCTTAGTGGCGTGAAATGGGGTTGTCTCCTTATCGATCATGAGCATGCTAGATCAAAGACGTTCGGGACATGCCTAAACGTCACTACCAGCAGACGAAACCCACTGAGGCTGGCAGCCGAAGCAAGGGCGCGGTCGAGAAATGATATAGCCTCTAAGTTTCAACAACTGGGGGTGTACGATGACGGCGTTTTTACGAGGTGCTCACATCTAACATGCCTATTTTGAGGAAAAGAAGCCCATTCCGTTACTCATATTGTTTCTATGTACCCCAGACTACCAACCCAAAGCTACGACGAACAATTAATTGTTGGTAGCTCGCCCGCTGTATTCTTTGCCATTCTTGAATCTGCTTTGTCGAGCTCGGATGGGTAACTGTTCAAGGTGTTCTTCTTAACCAGTACCATGGCCACCCAGAAGTACATCGTCTAGCTATTCTACGTCGCTGTCTCAACCTCCACTTCGATCTTCATGTGGTCAACTCCAATCTGATAGCACGCAACTTCCACCTGAATACCTCAAAGCGTTGATTGACATACACGATAAGCGCGAGACGGACGGCAACAATGATGTCGGTGAACGCGTCACTGGTGAGAGGAACTCCATCAACGCCGCAAGGCCAGAGGTTGCGGGTGTGGGGAGTACTGTTAGCCAAACACTAGTGGAATTCTTGGCCGTGCTGCGGTTGAAAGCAGTAGTGAACGCCGGTGGTTAAATCGCCATTGACTTGCTACTGGTACACACCCGCTTCCCTTGGCTTTGGGTTTCCCGTGACGGGTAGTCGCAAGGGGGTATAGATAGAGCGCCTTTAAACATTTCAGAGCAGGATCACATCGAGGTATCCGAGGACAAACATCGACTGCTTCACTAATCGACATGTTTTTTCAGAAACGGTATTTCGCAGGATTACTGGGTATGAAGCATGACCCGCTTGTTCGTTCGAGCCGTGACGCTTGTCTGAAGGATGAGGCTCTTCGTCCAAAGTATGGTGAACGACAATGTGCTTGTCTGAAGGATGAGGCTCTTCGTCCAAAGTATGGTGAACGACAATGTTACGTGGTTGGAGACGCTTGATGTACTGAAGCGGGGGTTCCACAAACACAGCAACACCGTTTTTAAGATTACTGTTCACGAGTTGTCTATCGCTTGCTGCATTTCACGAGGCCAAGGATGCCCAGTGTGCTATATCGACTCAATCAAAATCTCGATATCCGGCCGCCAGAATGAGTACGGTCAACTTTCAGACGAGTTGACAAGGGCCATAAAACGCCTGGATTCAAGTTGGACGTACTACGTTTTTGTGGAGGAGCTGGATAAGGAGAGGCGTCGAGCCGAGCTGAACTGCACAACGTGATGTTACAGACGGAACCCCGTTAGCTCAGGTGGAGACAGAGAAAACAGCACAGTGTTTGCGGGATATCGCAAAGGAAATTTGGAGGTTACACAATGAAAACGTACTGCTTAACTCGGCTATGAAGGTTGTTCTAGATGATGGGTGTGTGTTAGCAAGTGAGATTAACCCTTTCGCGGTGCGCGGCGCATGTTTACTGAATTTTCAGATCCATTTTGAAGAACAGATCGCCAAATTATCGGGTTTGCTTGAACAAAGTCCGGTATGCAAGCTCGTTTTCACTTTGTGGACAAAATGTTTCAAAAAAACTCCGCGCTCGTATCGCGTGGTATACGTCCCGAAGCCTTTTTTAAACATGGTACGAAAACACCCCTTTAAGGGCGCTTTTTGTGTCCTTTAATGAAAGTTCAACAGGAATTGGACCGTCTAGTCTAACATAGCAAATACTGTAGTAACTGTCTGCTTCGCGGCGCGGCACCGTTCACCACACCGCCTTCTCGGGGCCACAGCACGTCGTGAACAGCCACGTGCTCGGAGCCGCAGCAGCTCTTGCCTCGCCATCTTCTCGGGACCACATTACATCGAGGACAGCCGCCTGCTTCTCGGCGCGACACCGTTCACCTCGCCGTATTGTATAGATTATACGCTGCATATTGCTGGCAAGCGGTTGGCAATCCGGCCGTTATGCTGCTAAACTGAATAATCCGTTATTTTAAGCGAATCATAGCAGGGTGCCTCCCCCGATTCCGAGTAGGCGCCTGCCCCGACTCCATATCAAAAATGCTCGCTAAGTTGGGTGCAGCCTACCCCGCCACCCCGGACAGCAGTGCAGTCCCGCGGATCCTATGTATAACGTCTCCAATGAATTTTTACAAGAGATTGTCCAATGCAGGTACCGTGAAATTCTTAAAGGGCGAAAAATGTGCCCTTAAACACTGAAATGAAATAGGCTTGCGCGGTATGCTTTCGCCAAAGGGCTCGTAATACGTTAGAAGCAATTTTACAAGACACTCAAATATTGTATGGGACGGCGTATTTCATCGTTCCCGTGCTGTCTGCAATTGTTTTTTAAGTCAAAAATTGCACGAGTTGTGGTTTCGCACTTGTTGCCTCCTGGAAAGTAAGGAGCTATCACTTCGCAGCACTTCGATTTCATTCTCCACTCGATTGAACCCTTCCAATTTTCCGCAACCAATCCACACATTAGCTCCATTGTACCCGCTCCCATCTTCAGTAACCACAGCACTATCGTTGAAAATCCCACAGACTAAAAATTCATTTTTCGAATTTTGGCTGCTGGGAACTGACGTCCCCACCAGCATGCTGGGAACTAGCGCCCCCAATTGTTGAAACTTAGAGGCTATATCATTTCTCGTCCGTGACCTTGCTGCAGCTGCCGGCCTCAGTGGGTTTCGTCTGCTGGTAGTGACGTTCAGTCATGTCCTGGACGTCCTTGATCTGGCATACTTTAGAGATCGTGTCGGCCGGCGCTCATCGGTTCAAGATCATGGGTGACTGGGGGGGGTATCTTGCACCTTCAACCGAATTGCGCGTTGGCCAGAGCTATTAGATGATCTAACGTAACGATTCGCGGTCACGAAAGCTGAGTTTAATCAGGGGCTCCGAATATGGCATTTATATTTGTGAAGGGGTAAGCAGTGCAATAAATAGTACAATACAGTTATACCAAACTGGAAATAAAATATTCAAAGGACGTCTTGAAGCAAAGTGCAGTATGCCATTTTGCTACTATCGGCTTGAGCTACTTAAAACTGTCCATCGTACCGGCATCCCAAAATATTATCTAGTGTGTGAGGTAAGAAGCCGTGGCTCTGGTGTCCGAACGTCACACGGGCAATGCTGAAGAAACGTTTCACGACATTAGACGTGGCGAAACGATCATCAGCTGCTGGAACTTAGCCGTTTCCTGAGCGAGACGCCGGCACTTTCTCAAGCGCACCACATACGAGGTCGATCCGTTTTCCTCCTCCACATCTTCAGGGTTGCACCAGCGTCACCAGTCTGAAAAAGCTCCTTCGCGCGCTATACCGGTAATTACAGTTATGCTGCAGATGCTACATTGGCTATATTACAAACTTATTATATATATCAGTGTTTAGGACCGCTCAAGAACGTCGTCGTTCACAGCCCTGGCCATTAGTCTGGGTATGTTCGCGAGCTTGTGTCAAGGCGGACAGCAGAACGCATATACTACTGTGCTGGCTTGATTGGGATCAACTCGTCAAACCAATCGTCAACGTCGAGTAAGTTCACGTCGTGGGCTTAAAATACTTTGCCACAGACTCAATATCTTGCAACGCGTCGTACAAGCACGCAGACACTTGTATGAACACGCGTTGGCAGTTACCCTAAATATATGATCCGGGTGACAACTAGCCATCGCCAGGGTTTTAAGGTCCGTTTTCCCCAATTTGTATGGGCATATCGGGACCGCCTTTGTAATCTGTCACAGGGTCCGCACTACCAAAATATCGTCGATAGTGTGTTGCTATTCGCAAAATTGGGATTTTCCAGTGTGTGGTGAGACGAACACCCCACGACAAGCACCAAACCGGTCGGATGAAGCTGTGATTTGGACGATCATGCTGATCCCGGTCGCGCTTGGCCTCCACGAGCTTGTCCCAAACATAATCAAACTTGATGATCATGGGACAGAACAAAGATGATACGCTGCTCTTCATTTCAATGCACGCGCTCATCGAAGCTTTAGCCGAATAGATAAACCGCATGGGGCACTCCTGCTCACGCCTCACGCAGCACGGGAGTCCGCCCTCGAGGGAACGCCGATGGATCTCCATCTTCTGTGCGTCGATGTTTCGAATCGCGTGCGATTGCTTTATCAGCCGCAGCTTGATGAGTATCGAATCCGAATTATGGGTCACCTTTGCCACAAAGATATACCATGCCTCAGAGAGCGCATTGGACTTGAACGCGATCCAATCTTGTAATTGCTCTTGGAATGGCTGCTATAACACCTTTTCTGACAGAATAGGTCAATCAAGTAGTACTCGCGATCCCTGTCCACAATAGCAATGGGCGCGTTGCTTAGCTCCGAGCAATGAAACAGTGCCCAACCGGTGGTGTTCCTCCGATGTCCGGTCATCCATGGCTGGAAATCATCCATCCAAGGGAACCGCGGGTGTACAGAGAGCTCGCGGAACCGTCTACTCCCACCGGCGATAACGCCGGCCGCGAGGTTCCGCAACTCCCCAGCGATAGCGCCAGCAGTGCCTAACACACGAGCCTATATATATTGTGACCCGGATGAACGTTCATCCGGGGATCCTTTAGGTACCCGTAGTACCCATTTTTCCCTTCACCCGGGTACCTTTTCCCTTCATCCGGGTACCTCCCCACTGAAAAATAGGGAACCTTACTGAAAAAATAGGAAACCGTACTGAAAAAATGGGAACAGGTGAGCCTGCGTAGGGTTTTACAGCTTCGTCCGTTTTGGTGACAACCACCTGGAAACGTGGTCTTCTACGTTTTCGAATACGCCAAAGCCCATGGTGGTACTTTTACGTGTTAAAAACGAGCCATTCAGGCCCTTCTTAACACTCCGTCAATTTCGCCCGTTAGTGACTGAAAACTCAGCCAGCCATGTTTTCGGACACGGCGCACTCGATGGGGACACTCTCATCAACTGAATATTATCCAATGGGCACTCTCATAATTTTGTATAGTCAACACAAGTACATTCCAGCCAGCACGCGGCGGCTACAAGCGTTAGCAACAATCACCTATAAGTACACCTGTAGATGCTAGTTTGGATGCACGTAAGCACTGCAAGGAGCGTCTCTGACGCGTCCGAAAACACTAAAACCATATTGTGCATACGTATTTACATAGTGTGCACCTATACAAATGTCAAGTACGACGTAATGGGTGGGCAGTCTCCCCCATGGCGTGAGTACAGCGCAAAACGTATGCCATCTTTAGACGGGCCGGACAGACTGACTATGGCGTTAGTACGGTAGGGTCGCATCGTGTGTGTCAATCGACGGACCGCGATGCGTAGATATGGTTTGCACCCCGATTTGCTCCCAAATGACCAATATTGATTCCACTACGAACCGTCAAAGAACGCTCAATCTTGTCGGTCGAAGCTGTAAGTTTGGCTAAACCGAAACCGCTTTTAGGTAGTAAGTAAGGTTAAAGAAGGATTAGTGGATATAAAGTTGGTGGAAGGTGAGTTGACGGAAGAATATGGAGGTGTAAGGATATGTTGAAAATTTGATATATTTGATTGAATGTAGAAGATAATGTTTGGATTTTGAAGATGTGTAAATGGGAGGTTTGATGAATGATTTGAAGTTGAAATTAAGTAATAAATGAAGTAAAAGGAGAATTGATAAAATATTGAAGAATATGTGGAGAGAGAGTAGTGGTTGGATGAGTTAATGGTAGGAAATATGTTGGTTAGGAGATATAGTGGATGGATAGTGTGTAAGATAATGTTTATATGTGGAATGGATGTGGAATGAAATATTTTTTGAGAGATAGTAGGAAATTGGTAGATGTAATATATGGAAAATGGAAAGATAGATGATACAGGGAGATTAGTGAAGAGAGTGATGGTTGAAGAAGGTAGTATTTAATAATATGTGAATAGAGTAGAAAAAGTAGAAAGGATATTGGTGGAGTGGAAATGGTGGAAGTGTAATATAAATATGTATAGTAAAAATATGTGGGTTGGGATAGAAATTGGTATGAATGAAGAAAAAAATAGGATATATGAGAGTAATGTGTGTAAAGTTAAAGTGGATGAGAGAAAAATTAGTGGGAGAAGAAGATGGTTGTAGTAGTGTTGATAGGGGGAGTAGAATAGATGGGATAAATATTTAGGATGAAGGAAAGTAGTTGAGAGTAAAGAAGAAAATAAAAGATAAATGGATAAGAATGTAGGAAATTGAAATGTAATGAGTAGAAAATGAAGGTGAAATGGAGTAGACTGAATATAGGATGCGGCCGACTGCAGTGCAGTCTGAGGATGTGGAGGATGTAAGCCTACAGTTAAAGAACTAATGTTACGCGCAGTCGAGGATGTCAACAACGCGTAGTCGGAGGATGTACCCCAATGTGATTGGAGGAAAATCGCTATGGAACAAAGTTGTATTGGGCAAAATGACTGGTTCGGCCTGTACAGCAATGCATCATTTTTGCCCACCGTCCACTGAAACTTCGATATATAGGTTTTCGTATACGGCGAACACGATGGTGGTACTCACTTGTGATATAAACCAGGCGTTTAGCCCTTTCTTAACACTACGTCAGTTTCACCTGTTTGTGACTGAAAACTCAGCCAGCCATGTTTTCGGCCGCGGCGAATTCGATGGGGACACTCCCATGCGCTGAATATTGTCCAATGGGTAATGCTAGAATTTTGTATAGTCAACGTAAGTACATTCCAGCCAGCAAGCGGCGGCTACAAGCGTTAGCAACAATCACCTATAAGTACACCTGTAGATGCTAGTTTGGATGCACGTAAGCACTGCAAGGAGCGTCTCTGACGCGTCCGACAACGCTAAAACCATATTGTGCATACATATTTACATAGTGTGCACCTATACAAATGTCAAGTACGACGTAATGGGTGGGCAGTCTCCCCCCATGGCGTGAGTACAGCGCAAAACGTATGTCATCTTTAGACGGGCCGGACAGACTGACTATGGCGTTAGTATGGTGGGGTCGCATCGTCTGTGCCAATCGACGGACCGCGATGCGTAGATATGGTTTACACCCCGATTTGCTCCCAAATGACCAATATTGATTCCACTACGAACCGTCAAAGTAGTGTTTCCACATACTCATAGCAAGAACGCACACCGGAAGCTATATATCGGCTCCGCAGGAATACGATGCATTCCGAGGGTCAACGGGCGTTAGTTGTGGCATACAAATGATCAAAGTGGTGCCTACGCTAACTGGCTAACAGACCTCTAAAATGTAGTCGGCCGAGGCTGTTAGTTGAGCTAATCCGAAACCGCTTTTAGGTAGTAAGTAAGATTAATGTTTTGGTAATTGAAAATGTATGAGTGTGAGAATTGTGAAAATATATTCGTTCAGATTATGACGTATGTCGAAGTAAAGTTGTGTTAAAACAGAGTAATAGAGTTGAAATTCGAGTGCATTGAGGATATTGGAAAGTGGAAATTGAGTGAGTCGGAGCAAAAATAATATTTGAAGATATGGAAGTGACGCGAGGCGGGTGAACGCCTTTATCGCCCAGGGGGTTGTATAGCGCGCCCAGGAGGCACCTCAATACTGAACGAGGATGTCTTGGACTACCAAATGAGAAACGGAAGTTCCCACCCGGTGTAGCGTGTGCGTCCTTGTGTCAATCCCTATAGGTATCGTTTACCTTCGGAATATCCTGAGGATCTCACCGACTGAATGAGTTGTTAATACACAAATCGAGATGTACAGAGCACCGAATGAACTCGACCGCTGGATGAGCCACTGGTGTCAGACTGGATGAGGAGGTCACAGATAGACCTTCTTCCCAGATATACAAACTAACCAGAGAAATGCAGAGATGTACACTACTATATGCAGCCACCACTTATTCTTATAGACCCTTGGGTGGGGGTCTGTCACCAGTCTACTTGGAGCTTCTCACCCAGGACACTGGTCAGTCCTGGATGAATACTCACTCACGCGCACCACCCACACCGAATGCGGGACAATCTTACAGTCAAATACAATTCGCTTTCACACAATAGTCAATCAATTGAGTACAAGGGGTGACTACTACAACCTCCTAATACCGCAGGGTTAATATGAAATGGGTGCTCACTCAATGAGGCGCACGGGCAATTTGGATGTGGAACAGGCGGATCAACCCAGGTACGATACAACACTGGTCCTCGCTCTGATCTCGACTTGAACGACTTGAAAGCCACGCACCAGTCTGACGAACAGGTGGGCTTCGAACGTCCGCGCTTCGGGCCCCCAGGAATTGGTCTGGGCAGCTTGTCCTCTTACGCGGCACTCGGACGCAGTCGTCTCCTCCCCAGGCGAAGCTCGGTCGAAGGCGCTTGTCTTGTTCTCGGCAAATTGAACTCTGATTTAATGTTAGTTATCTGTTCTTGGCTATCTTCTACTGTCTTCTGTTTTCGTGCTCTGCTCTCTGCTTCTCCTTTGTGGATACTCCTGATTTATCTTGGTTTGAGTATGGGGACTGTTGACGTCGACTCTTAGGCGGGTACACACATCACTTGATGACGATAGTCCGTGCAGCAGATCTTGTTGAAACGCAATGTCTTGGCGACCCTTCGTCGAACTGGACATATCGGCTCATTCAGTCTGCACTCGACTTGGACTGCCTCAGAGTGACTTGTGGTGTTTCTTGGTCTCTGGTGCAGTACGACTTCATTCATGGCGGAATCATACTGGATGGCGCAACTCATTTAGTGCGACCTTCATCCAGTATGTCTTCATGCAGTACCTCGGTTGGCACTCATTCAGAACAACATCGCCGTCGATACTAAACGCGGTCCAGTTCAGTCTCTCTTGGGTGTCATGACGATGTGGGTCTTGTGCGTGGGTCTTCTGGTGCGTACAATTGGCGCCTCAGTCAAGTCAAAGCAGGCAGTGGCCAGGATACGTTCGCTGAACACACTTGCACGCCTTCGGGCTTCTCCTACCGTACAGGACTCGGCGGCTCGGACCGGGTGCTTTCTAATGCGTACTGGATGAGGCCTCATCCAGCCGACACCTCCAAACCTGTGGGCCTTTACTTAACCTTGCATCCACATCAACACTGACTCCACGCTTGTATACTTCCACATTCATTTCCCATGTTGACTTCTCACTGGATTCCTCTGGACTCAACCACATTCAGTCACTCATCGAGTCAGTCGGGTGATCTTGCGGGAAAAATCCCCGGTCGCATCGTGTCAACCGCCCCTCTGTCCGTGATCTTTCACAGAGGAATTTGCCACCGAAGTGACAGATCATGACCAGACCTTCACACGAATCCGGTCATTTAGAGCGGCGAACCCGACTGAATGAGCTGTCAATCAACCGTCGGCTCCCAAAAATCAAGAATCTTCTGCGCCCAGTCTCCCACTCATCAGGTCTCTCCACATCAAAACGCAAAAGCAAAGTCCAGCGCCCACAACGCAAAATCTTATCGATCTCGCAGCTCGTGAACACGATGTCATCCAGTGCGTCTGCGCCCTCTGCTGCTCCATCCCGTGCCGACCCTCTATCCGGAGACCACAGCGGCAGCGAAAACGCTGGCGACAGTCCGGGCGACAACGGCAGCCCTAACGACAGCGGCAATTGTGGCGACAACGGCAACCAGGGTGACGACGGCGGCTCCGGTGGCCAAGGTGGCGACAGCAAGGACGACGACGGCGCCGAGGACGACAGCAACGACCAGGGCAAAGGCAATGGTGGCCAGCGCGACGCCGACGCCTCGATTGGGTCTCCAACTTCGAAATCAGGCTTCAGTGTACAGTACATGTATCTTTCTCGTCGCGAGGTAGCAGGTCTTCGCGGTGTGCCGTTCCCTGCGGAGCAACTTTCGTCATCTAGTGACGCTAGTCTCGCGGTGTCTCGTTGGCAAGCTCCTCCCGAGTACGCCCCTGGTGGCGGTACCTTTTTCGTGGGCGTTCCCGCTTGGTCTCGGCACTGCTACGACGACGCGTACATCGTTGATGGGTATGCTGGCACTGAGGCGCTGATTGAGGTGGAAGGCTTCTCGCCCGCGGACGTACATGACCTCACCGAACTGGTATCATGTGAGGGTGACGTCGCAGAGCTTTTGCTGCGACCACGTGCGGGGCCGACACCTTCGAATGGGACGGTGAATATCACGCTCGACACGATGTCTGTCAAACGGGAGTTGTCATCGATCCTCATGCAGTACGAGCCTCACGGCCTGGCCCAGCGAGTATTCGGCATGACGACTTTCATGCGACGTCTCCTGGTGAAGTATCGCCAGTTGAGAGACCAGATGACTTCTCCAAGCTCTTCGTCGGCGCACGAAATGTCGCGGCTTCAGGAGGAGAACACCAAGGTCAAGCGCGATTACGCCTTACTGCATGCGTTCTACGAAAATCAGTTCGACGCGTTGTCGGCTCACTCCAAAAGGAAACTGGACCAGCGGCACCAAGACATCAAAGAGCTCATGCGGTCTCACGAGGCGGAGTGCGCTACATTGCGTGACCAGATTCGCGACCAAAACGGCCGACTGGATGCCTTCCGGACGGCTCGCAATGAGATGAGAGCTCAGGCCCAAGCGAAGTCATTCAGTGCTGCGCGGCTCATGGACTTCTTGAACACACACAAGACCAAAGTGGGTGGCAACTGGAAGCGGCTTCGCCAGCTGTTGGTGCACTTCAAAGATGGCACACCGGTACCGGCTGAGTGGCAAACGCTGATCAATGTGACGTCAGCTGACGACATGTTCACGGACCCTGGGCCATTCGTTTCGGAACCGGATGCAGACACGGACGCCGAGGAGAAGAGTGAGGAGAACCCGCCGCCGGATTCAACCATCGACCTCACCAAGGATTCCTCACCTAGTGACTCCGCCAAAGGCAAGGGTCACTCATCCAGTTTGCCCAAGAAATCGCCACGGAAGGTTCCAGCTCGTGTCCAAATGAGGCCTACCAACTGGGAAGAGAGTGATGAACCCGCGCGACCTGATGACCAGCCACTCATTGAGTCGGAGCAGAGTGCATGTGCATCGTTGGCGACGCTCCCAGTCGTCTGGCGCAAACTCCGTTCGGACGTCCAGTGGGCTATGCGTGCTGGAATGGCGTACACAGGTGCGATCAAGTTGCTTCGCAGCGACAGCACCGCGCACACGCTGTTCCATCCGCGCCCTCTCGCCGCCATGTTGGCTCGCATGATGTACTGGAACCGACTGGATGACACTCCGTGGACGAGGCACGTGCCTGAGGTCCACTACCTGCGGCTGAGAACCTACTGGATGACCTGCGTGATGCCAACGAGCAACCGGTGTACTGGCCGGACCTCCAGGATTCGCTTGCTGATGAACATCAAGACGTACTGGGTGACGTCGGCAGTGAGGAGGACAACGAGATGACCGACAAGACTTGGGACCCGAAAGTTGACGCCGATGTGATTGACAAGACGCTGGATTTCTCCTCGCCCAAGTCGGACAAGCTGAAGAAGAAACACAAACAGGATACAGCAGCTTCGGGTGCAGGTCAGTCTTCGTCCATGCAATCTCGAGCAGACAGCCTTCGTCACAAATCTCCACTCGCTCGCAAGCCTTTTGATTCGCTCACTCCGACTGAATGTGCGATCATCGAGTCTCCCGGACGTGGTGTCACATCTTGGCGTCATTATGGCGTTCTCACGACGTTCACTCCCTCCTCAACGCATGCGGTCGAACAGACGCCCGGTTTCCCGGATTACACCCCGAGTCGGAATCAAGGAATGCAAGAAGTCCGGCGTCGGTGGAACGCAGCTGAGTACGCCACCATGATGTCGACGTCTCCATGGGCAGAGATGTTCAAGAAACGTGTCCGCAATTTGATTCTCCACCGTCGTTCAGATCTGGATGACCGTGCTAAGGCGGGTCTCGACACGTTCGTTGGAGTCATGAAGACGTATGCTCGGATCTTCTGGATGATGGGGCACTGGGTGACCTTCGACACATCTTCAGGTGATTATGCGGTCGAGGAAGCACGCCTTCGCAAGAAACTACAGGACGCCATCAATCGAGTGATCGATGAGCATGTGAGTGCTCTCCTCGCCTCCGGTGTCCCGAAGACCATACAGCAAGAGCCTGGTGTCTGGTCATACCCGGCGAAGACATGTGCCTGGATTCCGATGCACGAGTCCGCTATGAACGAGCAAGGTAAGCCGTACTCTTGGATTGAACAGCTCGAGATTCTCGACAAGCGTGAGCCAGCCCGCGTGCAATGGTACACTTGCGCGACTGACGAGGAACGGATCCAGCACTTGCCTGCCGACGTTCGCGCTATGTTGCTGTCCGCGGTCGAGCGTGCCAACAATCCGGTCTCGAACGTGCATCTATAGCCTGTCGTGCTGTGCCAGATGGCTTACATTTCTTAGCCTTGCATGTCACCCGACA
This sequence comes from Phytophthora sansomeana, assembly GCA_032158285.1. Classification (NCBI taxonomy): domain Eukaryota; phylum Oomycota; class Peronosporomycetes; order Peronosporales; family Peronosporaceae; genus Phytophthora; species Phytophthora sansomeana. The sequence continues at coordinate 19,032 of JAPDHH010000278.1, read as the reverse complement.
ATACAGTCATCTGGTTCTTCATTCAGTTTTCCTTTCGTCATCCTTGTTCGTCTGATTACCTTCAGCACTCCACCTTTACACATCTCCAACTTGTCGCTATCACACCTCTGAAATCTGTCGCTTCGTTCACACCACAACACCTCATTCGGTGGTCATCTCACACAATACGGTCCTGCTCCTGATACATAATCTCCATCCAGTACTCCTTTTTTCCATTCAACAATTCATTCATAGTCACTCGTTCCTCGGTCTGATTCAGTCAAGTTCATCCAGTGTGACTAGACACTGGGATGATCATCTCCGGCTTGCATGGCCTGGAAACGAGCTCGGGCCTTCGCCCCTTGATTGAACTCATAGAGTGAGTTGAGAAACTGGAAGCCATTCTGGATCGTCATATCCTTTCCACTTAACCAAATACTCACGGATGCGCCTGGACGTACGAGTGCGCTTCACCCATCTCAAATCCAGTAATGCTTCAACTTCGTACTCATCGTTGCCAGCATCCGCTTGCCAACTGTCCTCAGGCAGCAATGCAGTGTCGAAATCGTCTCCTTCATCGAGTGTGATCTCTTCAGTAGGACGTCTAGGGAATATCCCTCGTGGTTTGAGCCGGCTCACATGAACCCACGGACTCACACGATATCCAGTGTCAGCGATCTGGAGCTTCACCCTGAAATCATCGTGTATCTCGTCGATTCTAAATGGCCCATGCCACAGATGAGCGAGCTTCTTGCTTAATCCAGTCTGCACCTTTGGGATATAGAGCCAGACTGAATCACCCTTCTCAAAACCACTTTTCAGTCGTTCTGACAGTTCGCGCCACTTTCGAGTCTGTTCTTCCGATCTCGCACGCTTAGCTTTCCTTTGCAGTGATTCGGCGCAGGCTTGAGCGTAGCTATAGTCACGTTGAAATTTCCGACGCCAGTCGTATGCAGTCCGTTCAGCCACACTGGATGGCCTTGGTCCCAACATCGCCGAAACCGTACCCTGGGCATCCCACCCGTGTACTAGATAGTACGGCGTGTCTAATCGAGTCGCGTCAAATGACGTATTTAGTGCGAACATCAGTCGTTCTGCATGATCGTCCCAATCAGACTGGTCTGCTTCAACGACGTAGGCGCGGACACTCCGGATGACTGTTTGGACCGACCGCTCTTGTTGGCCATTGGCCTGCGGTCGGTAAGCCAGTGTCGCTCGCTGCTTGCTTCCCAAAAGTTCACGGAATCTAGTAAACACCTCACTCATGAAACGTGGGTCTTGATCGTGTCTGATCATCGATGACGCACCGAATCGTCGGAACACTGACTCTTCGTATGCTTCGGCCACATCCTGTGCATTTCTGGACGACATTGGCTTACACATGACAAATCCAGTGAACGAGTCTTGGAATAACAGCAAGAACGTATTGCCCCTCGCTGATTTCGGCATATGGGTCACAAAATCCATCGACACCAACTCAAACGGTCGTCGTGGTTCGATGTTACCGGGTGAGGGTCCCTCATTCGGTGGGCGACCTTTACCACTCGCACAGTCAACACACTTTTTCACGAAGCGTTGCACGTCGGCGTACATGCCGGGCCAGTAGAACTCGGCTCGAAGCCTCTCATGCGTCCTCGTAATACCTTGGTGTCCACTCTGGAAGTCTTCATGAGTGTAATGCAGTAAGTCTGCTCGAAGTGATTTTGGCACTACCAGACGAGGTTCGCTCGCAACGTCCCTTGGTCGATCCTTGGTAGATTTATAGAGGCGATACAGAATGCCTCGGTCATCCAGTATGAAATACTCGGCAAGCTTTCCATCCAGAAACGCTATCAACTTTGCAAGATATTCGTCCTGAACCTGGTGTGCTTTGATCCGCCGCCACCTTTCTGCTTGGTACTCCAGGGGCCCCATGGGCTCATCTTGAGCATCCACATTCGGTGTGGAGGGCTGAGCTATTACTGAGAGCACTCGTGCGGCGTGTGGCAGCGGAGCTGACTCAGAGCCTGGCAGGAGTTCATCCAGTACGACGTCAGCGTCATCTGGCTTTTCATCCGGCTCGGCATCGGGCATAGGTGCATCCAGCGTATCCTCAGGTGGTCGCATGAGTTTCTCATGAATGGTTGATACTGACCGCAAGTGTTGTTGTTCACTCTCGTCTTCACAGTTCCACGACTCACCCAGAATCAGCGTCTTGGTTGTCAAGTAATCCGCAGCTTGATTGTAATCACGCTTGGGATGTACTAACTTGACTGAATGAAACTTGGCTTCGAGTGCTTTACACTCCGCTAGTCTGCGTTGGAGGTTAGGCTGATGACACTTGATGATTCCTCGTACTTGCTCGATGATGATCCGAGAGTCTCCCACAACAACAAGATCCTGAATGCCTCGCTCTAGTGCCATGGTCATGCCTTTCAGCAGACCATAGTATTCAGCGTCGTTCACGGTAACGTCATCCAGTATGAAACCTTGTGCATCCAGTACAACCCAGCCAGGGAGTTTCCACAGAATGCAACCACAGCTTCCTTTCCGAATCTTGGATTGTGTAGCTCCGTCAAAACTCAGCACAACGCCCTCATAGTCTTCATCGAGCATTTCAACGCTGACCACTGGAGGTGGCTGAATACGCCCTTTAGCTGGTATCAGAGACTCAGCTACTTCATCAAGGTGCTCACGCGGTGTGATACCGGCGCCCAATATTGCAGCCAGCCCGTCCTCATCACGTTGGACCTTTCGGATTTCCATGTCCCATTGAGAGAGCGCAACGCCCCAGGGCACACAGCGGCCATCCGCGGATTTAGATTGAATCACCCACTTGAGAACTGAATACCGGGAGTACACCACCAAAGGGCAACCCTCAATCAATGTTCGGAACACATTCAGTACTCGCATGATAGCAATCACCTCCTTCTCCGCCTCGTGGCATCGAACTTCTGACTCATTCAGTACGCGTCCAGTGAAACGAACAGGCTGAATGAGGCCGTCATACTCTTGTCCAAGGACTGTGCAGGCAGCCCATCGGTTGGCATGAGGGATGATGACAAAAGGTTTCATCCGGTCTGGATGACGTAGCAATGGCGTCGAATCGATTTTGCGTTTCAGAATACTGAATGCCTCCTTCGCCCGAGTCAAGTCTCGGCCGGACCGAATTTGATCATCCGTCAGCTCATACAGTACGGCAGCTACCACTGGAAAATCCTCGATGAACTTGTGATAATAGATCAAACTGCCTAGGAACGACTGAACCCCTTTCAGCGTGTTCGGGAACGGGAGATCTTGTACACCTTTCGCAATCTTCGGCTTTGTTCTAATTCCTTCTGCACTGATCTCGTGTGAGAGGTACGGGATTGTAAGCTTACCGAATTCACTCTTGGGCAGACTGACTGAGAACGCAGTCTGAACAACAAAGCATTCAGGTCCTCACACAGTGTGTCCCACGTGGGCGCCCCATGGGCAATGTCGTCAATGTACGAGCTGCGCCCCAGTACAGGTCCCATCGATGGAGGCGCTGGGATGTTCCGCTTGAACACCGTCATCTGGTCTGTCAAAACCGACAACCTTCGTTCAGTCTGTCCGGGTTCAATGTCAGCCCATTCGGTATCATCTCGCTCAATATTGTCTTCTTGAGGTTTCAGCCCTAGATAATCCAGTACGTCCTGGTCCACGAGAGTCTCCTCTTCAGGTGACAACCGAACAAACCCCCACAAACAGTTGTTGATCACGTGTTGGTAGATCAGCGGAGCATTCTTTAGACCGAATGGCATGCGTAACCATTGGAAATGACCAAATGGACACACGAAAGCCGAAATCAGTTTGGCTCGTTCAGTCATCCGAATCGCCCAGAAGCCACTCGCCATGTCCAAACTCATAAACCACATAGAGCTCTCGAAACCAATCAGTAGGTCGTCAATGAGCGGCAGTGGATAGTTGGACAACTGAATGAACCCGTTGACAATCCGGTAATCAATGCACATGCGGATGTCCACACCGTTCTTCTTGAGGACAATGACAATCGGGGAAGCCCATGGTGACTCTGAATGCTCGATCAACTTCGTCTCCAACAGCTTCTTCAACAGTTCATACACCTTCACCGCAAGGTGGGGCGCCACCGAACGAGGCCGTTGCGCAACTGGTTTCGCATCTCCAACATCCAAGTCACAAATCACTCCACGAGCCGGTGCTGGTGCAGCATTACCGTCGCCCAAGAATATCGAGCGATGGTACTTCAGTATGCGCCTCAGTTTCATGTCCTCCTCCGGTGTGCTCACATCCGGTACTCCCACATCCGCCTTTTCAATGTCACATTCAGGACTCAAGTCTGCCAGCTCAGGCAGAAGAGCAAGCTGGTCTCGTAATTGAGACAGCAGTTCACTACCTTCGTGTACATATACAGCAGGCTCCAAATCCAGTTCTTCAGCATTGAGCCTCATACAGCGAGCGTATTCTTGTTCCAGCTTAGCGACTGGGGTTCCAATCATCATGGTACTCGGCGAGTCTAATGGGTCCTCCTCGGCACCGCGGTCCGAAAGCACACTGAATGCATCTTCCATACCCTCCAAAGTGATAGCATCGAAAAACTCATCAGCATCTGATTCGTCCGCACTAGATGAGTCACCACACTCTCGCACTTCAGTCTCCGCAGGCATCGTGCCATCGTTCACCATGGTGTCAGTCTCACATCCATGGCATCCTGCTTGGAGTGTGGCCTCATTCGGTAGTGCCTTATCAGGCACTCCAGCGTCAACCACCAGCTGCTTACCAGGCATCTGGTGCAACCGCACTGTTCGCACTTCGGCAGTACCGGGTGAGGGTCTCACCATCAATTTAGTTGGCCACGCATACGTTGGGGCTGGTACACTGGGTGGTTGGCGGTCCCACAACGCCTGAATCATCCGTTCCTTCCGCTGGCGCCCCTGTCTTGAGAGAGTACTTTAGAATATCATGTTTTCCCATTCTCGATAAGCACGGGTACCAGGTCTGACGTATCGTCCTGCTTCTGGGAAAACCCCATGCTCGATGACTCGAGCAATCGCTGTCCTTGGATTCAGACACAACCTACTGGATGATATGTTCACCACCTTCACGGCGCACGGCCACGATTGTCCCGAGTAGATGACCTTAGTCACCCAACGGTCTCCACGGCCGGCCCACACAGCTGAATGCTGTGGGTTAGTACTCCCGTACCGGATGCGCAGAACTTGTCCTTCGCCGGGATTCAAAAAGATGCACTCAGGTGTATCGACTGGAATGTCGATGCCTTGACGCTTCTGAATGATGTCTCCACACAATAGGACAGTCTCTTCATCCGGTAATTGAACCAATCCTTCGCGAATGCATAGTCGAACTCCAGCGCAAAACATGAAATTCATACCAATAGCGCATCCACTCCTTCACCAATGTTTGCAACCCATAAGTCCACAACGCACACCACTCTAGGTCCGAGAGTCACCTTGACTTGAGTACTGGCTGAGATATTCGTCGCCACCCCACCTAGTCCGGACACCGTAATTTGCTTATGTCGATTGAGTTTGACCTTGAGTCTACGCGCAAGATCCAAACTGATCATACTCACCGACGCTCCGGTATCCAGTAGGAGCTTCATCCGAACATCATTAACCGCACCATGCACCGTGGCAACCTGACGCACATCTTTCTCTGCTTCATGATCCGCCCACCAGCTGTACCGTTCTCCATAGTTGAGTCGAAACTCGACTGGATCATCGGGGTTGGACGCTCCTGAGTGAGGACAATCCGGGACTACTGGATGATCCCGCTCTGGGTGGACAGCTTCGTCTTGAATCATAGAAGTCATGCATTGTTGGTTATCTTGGTTTCTGGTTCTCAACTCGGGTCCGACATAAACTAACGCACACAATCCTGGGGTCTTCTCTTCCCCGACGCGTACTGGATCCCCATCCAGCGGGCTTAGTGGTTTAACGGCTTCTCCCCAGAATTTGCCTTGTCCTCCTGAAGTTCATTCAGTAGGGACGTCGGCAGGTCTTTTAGTGCGCCTTGTCGGACGAGGTTCTTCACGGCTTCGAAAGTCTTCCAATCTTCACAACGACCGTCATGAAACTGCTCACACTTCTTGCAGGGCAACGTCTTGCAAACGCATACTGGATGACCTCGTCGGTGACAGCGATCGCAAATTATATCAGCCCAGCAGGTCTCGGTACGGTGACCAAATGAGCGGCAGTTCTCGCAGAATTCTATACGATCTGGGTTCTCACGACAGGGTGATTGCGACACCGGATGAGCATTCGGCTTCGGTTGCGATGGACGTCTCGGTGCAGGCGGAGGTCGCCACCCTGAGGCTTCCATCACTCGATAAACGGAGCGAGTGAACTCTTCTGGATCCATCATAGTCCGGTCCTGCGCTCCGACTGAATGACCCTCATGCGAGCATCGATCCTGAGTACTCATCGAGTGAGTCAGGTCAGACCGGGTCTCTTCAGTTTCATCCTGAAAGTGCACTTGCTTCTCGTCACCAACCAGCACATAATCAGCCTGCGTGAGGTACGCCCGTCCGGGATGCTTGGGTTTGTAAGGGCTTTGCTATGGACGGACATTGCTCGCTCTGAAGTCACGCGGCTTGGACGAGCTTGATTCATGCTCGTCATCCTGAAAATCCTCGTCATGCTGTCGTAACACCGTCTCCAAATATTCCACAATACTGAAAAGTTGGCTCTTCAGACTCGTTTTGATACTGGATGAGGCCAACTTCTTGATGAAACGCTTGATGTGATGTCTTCGAGATCTGGATGACCGGTTGTAGATCACATCCGCCTTGCTCGCCGCCGCATTCAGTCGGTAGAAAACTTCAACGGTGTCTCGCCCTTCTTCTGCGATATTGTATAGTACCGCTCCGAATTGGACACTGTCGACTTGCAATACTTGGCCTTGAACTCCTTCGAGAACTTCATCCAGTCGCGACGAACGTGCGGTTGTAGCTGGTTACGCCAATCTCGGGCGGACGGTGACAACTTCAGTCGTAACTCGTAAATCTTCATCGTGTCACTCCAACCACCCTGGATACACATTGCCACAAAACGCTCCCACCAGCGAGTCCGTTCGCTGAACGGGGCCTTCTCGTCGAAATCACCTAGTGTTCCTGCATTCACGTACGGACGCACTGTGATCATCGAGTTGCCATCTCTCACGGCGGCGGACTCCGTCACTCTGGTAGGGACATCATCCAGTGAGCTGTCCGACTCATCGGAGCTGGAGTCGTCGTCTTCTGGGTCTGAATCGGAGGATCATCGCCTCGACGTGTGGTCTTCCTTGACGGGCTTCGCCTCGGCAGCGGCTTCTTACTGGATGGCTTGGACTCGGCTGCGTCCCTGGAAGGCATGTTCCTCGAGGTACCTGCCTTGGTCGCCTTGGACGTCGCTTCCGTCTTAGCCGTCGTGGCCGCAGCTTGATGCTTGGCAGCCTTAGTGTCCGCATTCTCCTTCGCCTTAGCAAGGTTCACGCTCTGAATGGTCGCTTGCAGTTGGGCTGCCAGAAGTTCGTCGGTGTTCCGCACACTGAATTCTCCGTGTCGCATGTTTACGCCATTTTTGATTACGCCACTGGATTGTGGGTACAAACCACTGGATGGATGTTTATCGCTGGACACCGCAACGAAGGCCCCCAGACTCCACAACGAACAACAACATGTGATTGGCTAAAAAAACATAAGCGGGCGGTTGCACTTCTATTTGAGTTTTCTGTGTGTCCTGCCAAGTTTTTCTCCACATTTACATTTACAAGCATCAAGTCGACTAGTTCGAGTGTCCTCCGTTCTGCATTAGAATTCGACCTTTAGCAGCACACTATGCCGATCGATCTTTTAAGCGAGTATGGCTACGATTCAATTGGACTACATGCTTCTTTTTCCAATCCGGACGAGGCCAGTAAATTCGTCAACGACTACGCTCTCAATGAAAACAAGAACTTAAGGTTGCAGTGCAACAACGGCAACTACAGGAAATGGGTTTGTACAGCTGTCGGTTGCAAGTAGTTCGTGTCATTTACCAGGAGGCGTGTACGAGAGAACCCCAAGAGTAAACGTAAAAGACCCGCCACAAATTTAAGTAACTTGCCAGCGAACTCGTGGTACATTTCCAAGTTCGATCTTCAGCATGCGCAGTGCTGTTGTAGCACAGCTAACCCTACGGGTGCTCAATTGAAACGAACTACAGGTTTTCAGGCAGCGATTTTAGAAGGACACAACACTTCCAGGGCTCGTGTTGCTAACAACTTGAAAACTGTTGATGGACTTAACGTAGCGAGAAAGAATGCGATTCTTTACCGAATTACTAAGACTACGTTGGATAATATGGAGAGTGACAGTGATGAAGAATTTAAAGCACTACCTGCTTTTATGGAGTTGTTCGCTCAACGGAATCCAGGATCGAGGGTTTGCTGTGGGTTCGGGTCGATTCTTTCGTGCATTTCTTTATATCGGACCCATGGTTAGTCTGCAGGACACTTCGTTACCTGTCTGGGAGAGTGATGGTACACACATGAAGCATCCAAAGTACAATGGAGTATGCGTGACACTAGTTGGTACAGACGGCAACAAGCGCATTATTCCAGTTGCGGTTGCATACGTCCACAAAGAAACTATTGACAATTTTGTTTGGTTCTACGCCAATTGTGTTGCAGCTGGCATCTCGTTAGGTGATCGACCCACCTTCACAGATCGAGGAAAGCAACTTGCCGCGCAGCAAGTTTTATCCACGAAGGGCATCGCAGTACACATAAAATTCTGCGCGGTGCACATTCGTTTTAATGTTGTTGATCGGTTCAAGAAGATGGGCGTCACGAACGAAACAATCAATGGCCACATCATGAACCTACAAGCATCAAAATCGGTGCGTCAATATGAACGAACAATTGATGAGCTGCGCAAAACATTTCCCTTGTGTGTCGTGTCTGAGGTGGACGGGAAGCGGAAGGATGAGTACGTATGGTCTTATCTACGCAATATTCACCCGACCAATTGGACAGTTGTAAGGAATATGTCTCGAAGTACGAATGAGGACAAGTGGCTTGAAGATAATTGGAAGGATTCCCCATGTTATGGTGTCAATATGCCATTATTTGGGGTGCGGTCTACTAGTGGCGCTGAAGGCGACAACAGTGGGTTGCTCTGGAAGGGAGCTCGCACCAGTTTGCTTTCCAAGTCTCTGAGGGCCTATTGTGTAAGAGCTGTAGAAATTCGCAATGCGCTAGTGAAAGAAACTGGAGACTGGCACACCAACGGGTTTGACATTTCTCCTCATGCGAAGGAGATTTTCGATGCCGAGAAGAAACACGTCGCGAAACTGAGCGTACTCCCATCTACGATGCCTTGTTTTTATGTGTTTGACCCGTTTGATCGAAGTGGTGCAGCTGCGTCAGCTAAGATTTACAAGGTAAACATGGCTAGTGGAAAATGTCACCCTTGTAGCGTTTCACAGCAGCTTCAGATTCCATGCCGCCACATACAAGCTGTGCTGTATGCTTCGGAGAATCAAAAATCGAGGCCAGATCCCGCTCTACGATGTCCTTCAGTACTTTCACCGCTCGTATCTTGTTCGCACAATGCATGGCGCAATTTCGCAAGTCAACATCGGATTACCTGTTGAAACCATTTCAACAGTGCGCTTCAATGTTCTACCCGCACCTGTGTATCGACAAGCAGGCGGCTCTCGCAAGACTCGGGTAGCTGACATTCAACGTGGTGAAAAACGTCTAAAACGTCGAGGTGAAGAGCTTCACAGGTCGCAGTCGGCACAGGTTTCTTTTAACTTGGCCCAACAATTTGATGAGCATGATGCTACTCCATCGATCTATGCTTTTTTCGATTCTCGAGTCACTGCCATGATCACGCAGAAAAGAGCTGAGTACCAGTGCAGCAACTGTCAAGGTACCGGTCATAATGCTGCAACCTGCACATTCACCGGCCAGGATGTTGCGGAAGCCGGAGAGCTCGTGATCCCAGGTGAGTATGTCCTCGGATCTTCCCCTTTGAAAGTTGCAGTTAATCAACAGAGCAAGGATATCGTGCTGTGATATCCTATAGGTAAGGAACGTTTCACAACACGGAGTCATGTTAATGCAGCTAACCAGTGCACTTGCAGTGGCGTACGATACCTTTATGCAGCTTCAAGTCAATTCACTGTGCGATCTGCGGTACGCACAACGGCAACAACATCGTCATATCCTGCATATCAATGCCTGCACACGATACGGCAACCAAGCCTTTCTAATTGACGAGTTATGCTTCATCTTCCTGCCCAGCTAGAGACACACATCCACCTCCCTCAACCTTTAAACGACACGGGGCCTTATTACCACACCACAGGTCGCCAACTCGTGGGTGCAAACGGTCGATGTGAGCTCGAGGAGGAAGAATCGATAATGATAAATGAAAAAAATTCAAAAAGAAACCCGAGTCTCGTATTACCTTTCTCATATTTGCACAAACTCGTAAAGAGCATCTTAGTCCACAGCCCACTTGTCATCGATACCTTCATGGCATCGTCCGACATAGACTAGAGCACCACCTTTGAGGCTTCTTGAACGAGGCACATTAAATCTTAAACTGAACGACCACCTTGACTCTCAACCTGGTGCCGAAGTGGTCGTGGTGCTGCATAATTGGTAAACGCTGCTGGCGCGCTGGTACCGGGAAAATATAGGCCTCATCATCCACGAGAGGACCCAAAGTCACGCCGAACACAATCGAGCACGACACAATTGGCACGTTCGACAGCGCGGGCGTGTTCTCGATGCACGAGCACAGCGATGCCCGTGATCGACTTGTCCACACGTGAGACCAAGATACTAGCGTCCACGATGATGGAGGCAGAGTGGAAAATCACATCGTGGATATCCACGCGAAATTACGCGTTGGACAGCATCTTACCAACGCCGATAGACAGCACTGGAAATGTGGATTCAGCTTCAGATCCTTGTAGCGACTGCAAACTATTCTAGAGCAGGAACGCACATGAGAAGAACACAATGAGAATACCACACTACGCGAGTAAACAAACTCAGAGTACGTACATTAATGGGGGAAATGATCTGCCTCTAGATGAGACCTCTTCGCGGTGCAGTTCGGGACGTCTGCGGATCTGTTCTTCGTAATGAGGAGAGGCTTGTGGAGGAAGTTTAATTTTAGCCAATCACATGTTGTTGTTCGTTGTGGAGTCTGGGTGCCTTCGTTGTGGTGTCCAGCGATAAACATCCCCACTGAATTGTGGGTACAAAGTTGCGCGACCAGGTTCTGGCTTCACTTGAGTTGCTGGATCAGGTCCGGATGTTGCGGGAACACCTTGAGCTTGGGCGTGCGTTGCGCGAAGGTCACGCAACTGTGCAGCTTGAAACCGCTGAAGGTTCCGCGCTGCTTCCCGCTCTTGTTCATGCTTGACCTCCATTGACTGGATCTTTTGCTGGAGAGACGCAAATTGCTCATTCAGTGTACGCTGGGTCTCTCCGGCCCAACGAACCCGTTCCGCTTCTTCTTCGACTCGCTGACGACGTAGTTGCTGAGCAAACTCAGCTTCGGCGCGCTCTCGCTCAGCGAGTGCTGCTTCAGCACGTGCCTTGTCGACTGCCTGCGCCATCGATCACTGATCGTCTTGCATCCGGTCTGCCTCCGCCCCAGTGTTTCCCCGAGGAATCGAGTAGTTCTCAGGCGGGCTTATCGGGTGTGCACTCAGTTCAACTTGTCGCTCGGCGAGTGACTGGATGGCTGCGAACGCATTCTGTAGGCCTTGACCCAACTGGACCGTCGACTGCTCTTGCTTCAGCTCCATTCGTCGCAAGGCTTCCTGTGTCTGCCGCATCGTGTTCAACGCCACTTGAGACGCACCTGACGTGACGGACATTGCGGATCCAGTGCGACTCGATCGGCCACAGCGTACTGAATGACTGCACCGACTGGATGTCTGCTTAGACTTCGGTGATCGAGTGCGTGAATGCTCTCGACGACTTGAGCTCCGGTGACTACATCGATCATCATGACCGGAACGGTCTCCACTGGCTCGAACTCGCACGATTGGGTGTGATGCGTCTTCTGGATGAGGTCCTCGACCTTCCGGCACTCCGAGTGGTGGTGCGATCGGATTCTGACATGGTGACATCTTCCTGATCCACTAACACCGGTGCCGGTGGGAGTACTGTCCTCGTAATCTGAACACCAACGTCCGCCCCAGACTGAATGGCTCCAGCCTGAGCATACAGAACCATGGGTGCATACCCAACGTACGGCATACGCTGTTGACCACCGGACCATAGCGACGATGACGAGGAACTCTCTCGACGACCTCGACCCTTGTGTAGCACTGGCCAAAGATTCATCTGAGCCACCCGACGTAGCAAACAAATTCGACACCGCATCCGACGTCCTGGATGAGTGTCCTCGAACGGTCGAAGCTCGCTCATTCAGTGTGGACCCACTTCGGCTTGCCTCATCCAGTGAATGGTATGATGGCAAGGAACTCAGTGACGGAGTCGACAATGACACGGGTCGTGGAGGTCCTCGTTGCAGACGCTTGGATCTCGGTTCGCTATCAGATGATCCCGGCGGACTTCGACTTCGGCGAACGCTAGCCATCCTCAGGCGCGAGACATACTCGTGCCCCAAGATTCCAGCCTCGTAATCCGTCATCAATAGATCTCCTTGATCGTCTTCAGCATGGTAATCCAGTCCAGGTGCTTGACTCGAATGATCTTGGGTACCGTATTCAGTAGAGTCATCCTCAAGGATGACCTCATTCGGTACACCGGATGCCACAGCTCGCCACTCCAGAAGTTCCAACGACAGAAAATGTTGCATGTCCTCAACCACAGTTCGCACAAGACTTGGCGCCACTCTGGATGACCTCGACTGAAACCACATTCGTATCAGGTTCTGGAAACGAAACCCCGACTCAGACAGTAACGTCTGGATGAGGGCGACACATTCTCGGGGAGTCAGCAGACCAGGTGAAACGCCGATGGCCGTGATGTCTCGTGCCTCGCACAACTCTTGACGTGCAAGGCTCAGTTCAGTGAGCCAAGCACCTCCCTGACCAGATGAATTCGCCCGGTCGTACAAGTACTTGGACGTTGCCAGCGTCGCAGTCCACCATCCTTGAAAGTCCGGAGGAGGGCTGGGCCACGCGTACTGAACCTTGAGCGGGACAACCACGTCAGCGCGGAATTGCTCCCAGCGCCTCACTTGGTCCGCCACGTACGCCTTCACTTGAGCTTCACTGAGTCGGAACTCAGCCAGTGTAGAATCGTCAACATTCAGCACGCTCTCCTGACCGACAACGTCTTGCGAATGCGCAACACTAGATGAGGTCTCTTGCTTCACTCGCGCCAGCGATACTGGATCAGCCAGCGAGACTGGAGTTGCAACCTTCTCCTCGAGTACGTCATCTTCTTCAACAGTTGACAACGGGCCTTCGTGCTTGATCGTCGGCGCATCATCCAGTGCTTCCACCTCTTCATCCGGTTGCGGAGAGTCCGAAACTCGATTCACAGCCGCGGGCTCAACCTTCTCGGCGCCTCCCACTGACGCCTGTACGGGCTCATCCGGTACGGACTCACCCTCATTCAGACTCGTCACCGAATCTGAGCCATCTTCAGAGCCGCTCTCAGATTCCTCGTCCGGCCCACTCGCAGAGTCGTCATCCAGCGAAGCTTGGTGCGCATCTTGGACGACTTCCTCCGCGGCTGGCCGTACTTGGACCGCCGACTCCTTCGCTTCACGGGCTGCCTTCAGCTTCGCAGCTTTAGCCTGCCTCGCCTCCCGCTCCAGATCATCCAGAGACTTCAGCTCCTCAGGCGGCAACCCTCTCAGCCGACGCGACTGCCGCGACGCCTCACCACGTTCCGCACCGCGTCCACCTTCTCGTGCAGCTCCTCGTTCAGACATAACCACAGCTGAACCAGAAGGTTAGTAGTATCAGCACCCTTATTGACTCAATCAATATATAACAACTCTTGGTAAAATCCTTTAGTACCGAATCCGGGCACGCGCACCAGCTGATGCGAGGCAGGTGAACGCCTTTATCGCCCAGGGGGTTGTATAGCGCGCCCAGGAGGCACCTCAATACTGAACGAGGATGTCTTGGACTACCAAATGAGAAACGGAAGTTCCCACCCGGTGTAGCGTGTATGTCCTTGTGTCAATCCCTATAGGTATCGTTTACCTTCGGAATATCCTGAGGATCTCACCGACTGAATGAGTTGTTAATACACAAATCGAGATGTACAGAGCACCGAATGAACTCGACCGCGTGGATGAGCCACTGGTGTCAGACTGGATGAGGAGGTCACAGATAGACCTTCTTCCCAGATATACAAACTAACCAGAGAAATGCAGAGATGTACACTACTATATGCAGCCACCACTTATTCTTATAGACCCTTGGGTGGGGGGTCTGTCACCAGTCTACTTGGAGCTTCTCACCCAGGACACTGGTCAGTCCTGGATGAATACTCACTCACGCGCACCACCCACACCGAATGCGGGACAATCTTACAGTCAAATACAATTCGCTTTCACACAATAGTCAATCAATTGAGTACAAGGGGTGACTACTACAACCTCCTAATACCGCAGGGTTAATATGAAATGGGTGCTCACTCAATGAGGCGCACGGGCAATTTGGATGTGGAACAGGCGGATCAACCCAGGTACGATACAACACTGGTCCTCGCTCTGATCTCGACTTGAACGACTTGAAAGCCACGCACCAGTCTGACGAACAGGTGGGCTTCGAACGTCCGCGCTTCGGGCCCCCAGGAATTGGTCTGGGCAGCTTGTCCTCTTACGCGGCACTCGGACGCAGTCGTCTCCTCCCCAGGCGAAGCTCGGTCGAAGGCGCTTGTCTTGTTCTCGGCAAATTGAACTCTGATTTAATGTTAGTTATCTGTTCTTGGCTATCTTCTACTGTCTTCTGTTTTCGTGCTCTGCTCTCTGCTTCTCCTTTGTGGATACTCCTGATTTATCTTGGTTTGAGTATGGGGACTGTTGACGTCGACTCTTAGGCGGGTACACACATCACTTGATGACGATAGTCCGTGCAGCAGATCTTGTTGAAACGCAATGTCTTGGCGACCCTTCGTCGAACTGGACATATCGGCTCATTCAGTCTGCACTCGACTTGGACTGCCTCAGAGTGACTTGTGGTGTTTCTTGGTCTCTGGTGCAGTACGACTTCATTCATGGCGGAATCATACTGGATGGCGCAACTCATTTAGTGCGACCTTCATCCAGTATGTCTTTATGCAGTACCTCGGTTGGCACTCATTCAGAACAACATCGCCGTCGATACTAAACGCGGTCCAGTTCAGTCTCTCTTGGGTGTCATGACGATGTGGGTCTTGTGCGTGGGTCTTCTGGTGCGTACAATTGGCGCCTCAGTCAAGTCAAAGCAGGCAGTGGCCAGGATACGTTCGCTGAACACACTTGCACGCCTTCGGGCTTCTCCTACCGTACAGGACTCGGCGGCTCGGACCGGGTGCTTTCTAATGCGTACTGGATGAGGCCTCATCCAGCCGACACCTCCAAACCTGTGGGCCTTTACTTAACCTTGCATCCACATCAACACTGACTCCACGCTTGTATACTTCCACATTCATTTCCCATGTTGACTTCTCACTGGATTCCTCTGGACTCAACCACATTCAATCACTCATCGAGTCAGTCGGGTGATCTTGCGGGGAAAATCCCCGGTCGCATCGTGTCAGAAGTAGAGTAGATGGAAGCAACGTTGGGTTAAAGTTGGAGGGAGTAAATGATGGGAAAGTAAATGGATATACGTAGGTACGAGAAGAGTTGGTTACGTGAGTTTGTGTAAGGGTAGTATGTGTGGGGGAGAGGCTGTGGGATGTGGTGCAGTTGATATGAAAGTTGGTGAGAGAAGAGTGGAATGAAAGGAAAGGAGGGTATAATGAAATAAGGGGGAAGGATAAAATGGTGGTTGATATTTATGTGGAATATGTACGCGGATCATGTATATGGATAATATGTTTCAGTATGTGCGAAAAGTGGATATGCATGAATTATATAAAAATAATGTAATGTAAGATGTGTGAAATTTAATTGTGAGATGTGTAGAGTAAGTAGATTGTGTTGAAAACGATTGGGAACATGTGGATGAGTAGTATATGAAATAATTTGTGTATATAGACATTATGGATGGATATTTTGTGGATATAATTGCAAATTATGATTGAGGAAGTAGATTTGTTCATGTGAAAGTCGATAATTACTTAGATAGTGTTTGTAATATGGATGGTAGGTGATTGAGAGAAAATTATATATGATGAATATATGTGAAGGGCAGTTGGGAAATGTGTGGATTGTATATTGTGATGTTAAATGCGTTGTAATGTTAAGATATAATTAGACGTAATGAGAGTAAACGAAAATATGGTGAAATAAAGTAGTGGTGGAATGCAGAAATGGTGGAGGGGGAGTTGGTAGGAAAGAGATAAATTTGAATTGGAATTGTGAAAGAGAATTGTGTTGAATGGTATATTCTTATATAGTTACGAATATAGAAGTGAAAAATGTGTAAACATATAATGTTTGATTGAGGAATTTATAGATGATAAATGTGAGTGGATGTTTAGATGAATAGGTGAAAGAGAGGGAAGGTAGGAATTAAAATGAATTGAGTAAATTAGAATATATAGAAGTGAGAAAGATGGTTGAGAAGTGGAATGGAGAAAGTGAAAAGTAAATATGTAAAGAGGAAAAAATGTGGGTTGGGAATGTAAATATTAAATGGATGCGGATGAAGAGAAATAAATATAATGGATGTGAGTGATGTAAGTTGGAGTAAATTTGATGGAAGTAAAATTAGTGTGTGTGTAAGGAAGGTAAAGTAGGTATGAAAGAGTAGAGTAGTTGAGAGAAAGAGGTTGTGAAAGAGGATTAGTTGGACGAGAAAAAAGTGAGAGGGAATTAATTGAAGCAAGTATGATAGTAAGTAAATTGTTAAAATAAATGGTAGGTAGTAAGAGAGTAGTGGTGAAATAGAAATTGTAAAGGAACATTTTGTAAGAGGAGAGTGTGTGTATAGAGAGTTGGTGGAAGGAGGATTAGTAGTTGTAAAGTTGGTGGAAGGATATGAAGGTGGAAGGAGATGTTGTAAAATTATATGAATTTGATTGAGTGAAAATTGGTAAGTGAATATAATGTATGCATTGTAGAAAATGTGTAAATGGGAGGTTTGATGAATAATTTTAAGTTGTAAATGAAAAGTAAATGTAGTGGAAAGATAGTGGATTAAGGAAATAATATGTGATAGTAGATAAATTGGAGGGGGAGAAGATGGTAGGATGATTTGATGGTGGGAAATATGTTAGTTAGGAGACATGATGGATGAAAAGTGTGTGTAATAAAGTATGCATATATGAGGATGGTGTGGAATGGAATTTGTTGTGAGGTAGAGAGGTGGTAGGAAATTTAGTAGGTGTAAGTTTAGTTGATATATATTTTGTGTAGGGAGATGAGGTGTGATGAGTTATGGTAGAAGAAGATATGATGGTTGTAGAAGTAAATTGTTTTGAATAGTAAATGAGTATTTGTGGAAATGGGAAATTATGAATGTGAGAGGAGAGGAGGTAGGAATTATGATGATGTGGATAATGAAAAAGTAGAAGTAGAATGGTGGTTGTGGAGTGGAAATTGTGGAAGTGAAAGATAAATATGTATAGAAGAGAAATGTGTGGGTTGGGATAGAAATGGGTGGGAATGAAGAAGATAATGTTAAAATTATGAGAGTAGTGTGAGTAAAGATAAAGTGGATAAGAATAATATTAGAGGGGAGAGGAAGATTGAATGAAAGTAGATGGGGAGTAAAATCGTTGGATAAATAGGAGGATAAAGGAAAGTAGATGAGAGTGAAGAAGAAGATGAAATATAAATGGGTAAGAATGTAGAAAGTTGAAATTGATTATGTGAAAGTAACGAAGATTGAAATGGAGTAGATATGTAGAAAAAAAGTGGGAGGAAAGAAATGTGGGTGAAAAGGAGTATTAAGAGTAGAGATGAAAAAAATGTTGAGAGGGAAAAGAATTGAAAGGATAGATGGTAAATAAAATTTAGTGTGGATATAAAGGTAAAATGTGAGTAAAGGTATAGTGGATGAGAGTAAATTTAGTAGGCAAGAGGAAGTATGGAGGAAAATAGATATGAGGAGTAGAATAGTTGGGATGAATATGGAGGATAAAAGAAAGTAGTTGAGAGTGAAGAAGAAGATGAATGGGTAAGAATGTGAAAATTGAATGGAATAAGAGAAAAAAATTGGGGATGAAAAATGGAATAGATGTGTTAAAAAAGTGGGAGGAGAGAAATGTTGGTGGAAAAGAGTATTAAGAGTAGAGTTGGGAAAGTGTTAAGTGGGAAAATAATTTATTGTGGAAATAAAGGTAAAATAAGAGTAAGAAGGAGGGTAATTGTTGAGAAATGGATATATGTAGTAGTTGGAGAAAAGGTAAGAGGTGTTAGTAAAGAGTGAATTAAAAAAGGTGAATGGAATGAGTGTGTTGATGAAGAGATGGTGTAGAAAAAAGTATGTGTAGGAAATGAAAAGGTGTAGGTGATAGAAGTGGAAATGGAGTAGGTGGGAAAAAGTAGGGAATAAATGGGAGTGAATAAGTAGTTAGAAAAATGGAAAAAGGAGTAGGGGTTGGTAGGGTTGGTAGGGTTTTAGGGTTTTAGGGTTTAGGGTTTAGGGTTTAGGGTTTAGGGTTTAGGGTTTAGGGTTTAGGGTTTTAGGGTTTAGGGTTTAGGGTTTAGGGTTTAGGGTTTAGGGTTTAGGGTTTAGGGTTTAGGGTTTAGGGTTTAGGGTTTAGGGTTTAGGGTTTAGGGTTTAGGGTTTAGGGTTTAGGGTTTAGGGTTTAGGGTTTAGGGTTTAGGGTTTAGGGTTTAGGGTTTAGGGTTTAGGGTTTAGGGTTTAGGGTTTAGGGTTTAGGGTTTAGGGTTTAGGGTTTAGGGTTTAGGGTTTAGGGTTTAGGGTTTAGGGTTTAGGGTTTAGGGTTTAGGAGCAATACGTAACTGAACGAAGTACT